>BLKM01012018.1:4906414-5015547 GCA_013340265.1 Coptotermes formosanus
GCTGGAAGTAGGCCTTCATTCCCTCCCTTTCTGAATCATGTTGTGAAGAGCGCCGGGGGGGCGAGATTTTCCGTACCGTCCAGACCGGCCCCGAGGCCCGCTCAACCTTCTGTGCAAAGGATACCGGTCCTCATTCCCGGGCGTTTGCGACGTCTCGCCCTGACCACCCAACAGCTTTTACCGTTAAGGTTTAGAATGGACGGTGCTATAGGCCTACTTCCAGCTCTCCTTTGTGCCGGCATTGGTTGTTTGGCTGACCTTTACCTTTACAACGGACTGTTATCAGTAACTGTCGATGAATGCAATTCATTTTTATCGATTACTACAGATCTTTATCACTTGTTTTCGATCTGGATGTGACTCATTCACTCACTGACCCAATAATATTCACGTCCATCTGCACAGCTTCTTTCATTGGCCGTTTCTTTACTCTTAGAGCAACCGGAGCGTTAACCTTTTAAAGCCTAGCGGTAACTTTACGTACGACCAGGTTTAACATTAAAAAATTCTACGTGGTGCCCACATTGTGTTTATGTGTTTTGTACGGATCTCAGAACAAACAGCAACTTTTGCCTTATAAAACATTAAGAGACTGGTTTTTATAACCGAAGTGCAGAGTGTTCACAGCGCGGTACGCACTGAGTCCTTATATAAAACAGATACGCTTCGTGTTTAAAGGGTTAATCAACCGGAGCGCTGCCTTACGGTTGTGCGATTTCGTAATAAACGCTTCATTCTCGAATTTTTTTCCAGCCTCAGACCTTACTTCACAGAGGTTTCTCTCTGTCTCTCACATACTACATGCTCATCTGTTTCCTCGGCCTCAGCGCGTACGTCACAGAGTACAAGGGCTACCGTAACATTTAAAACGGGTCTGTAAAACCGTCTGTTACCATGACAATGGGGATGTGACTCGCTTGAGCCCACGAAGTATTGCGCAGTCATCAGATGTTCCTGTGTTGACGAAAATATTTTCAACGTACTCTTGGACTTGTTACAATAGAAATCTCACGTCCGTGCTTCTTGTACACAGCCTCTCTCTTCAGGACGTTTTCTGTACTACAGTGGCCCCAGTTCTCTATGGTAACGCCGATAATTCCTGCTTTTCCGTGAGACATCCTACACTGATATCCGTCTGTCATAATGCAATAATACGTAGCGTCACCATAAACAGCGTATATCTCCTGATATATCAGTTTAAAACATGCAGTAAAATTGCTCTCTAAAAGTGTTGGACTGGGGGCTCTATTCTCGCTCACAGTATCCGTATTCTTCTAGACCTTCTGCGCTGCTCTTTAAGAGAAAAATTATTTCCGTATTGTAACGCTTGTGTTAGTAATACTTTAGAAATCATGAGCCACAGAAATATCAGGGCCGCATCTCACAAGGTAAATCCTCACTTAAATTATGCTGGAGGCCATCCATAAAAACCATCATTTCCTTTGAAATATTCACGTTTATTCTAATATATTTCCATAACAAATGTTAAGTTTCGGATGAGACACTTTATTTTCTTTAAAAATAATTTGTTCTTTACATGGCCTGCATTGGTTTCAGGTAGAGAAGCTCGCCCACATAAGCTAAGTTTTTGAACATCCATCATAAGAACTTTAGTTTGTTAGTGGAGGACGCCCGACGGGCGCCTGCTGAACTATAGACGTGCTAGGAGTTGGTGGCCCGGAAAGCACACATTTCTCTTAACCGATAACGGTACGATCCAAGATCAGAATGTAACAAATACAACTCTAAACTTCCAAAGCGCGCTCCCGGATCACGTAACAAGGCACAAAACTTTTAAGCAACTTTACAAATTCCATGCCTCTCATATAGAACGGTAGCTGGCACTGAGAGGTTACTCACAATTGGAACAAGTTCCGATCGCTTTTCGTATAAACTTGTTTAAATACGGACGGGAACACGATATTCTGAGTCATCTTCTTATGCCTATATTATTTGGACTATCTTAGTGAATGATGCAGTAAAGAAAAAAGGTAAAGGGGTCCCTATACAGGCCTAAGGCCCAAGCGGGAGTGGAGGTACAGCTCCACCCTTTCGTTAGCCTCGGCGCAAGGGGGTGGGTGGTTAGCAACACGCCCGTGCCGCTTTACCCCCGGGAAAGACGCGGTACCCACTGTAGAGGAGGCTGGGTGGGACGGATGATGGAGTGTTTCTTTAAAAATGCTACAGCTGCCATCCACCTCCCAAAGTGCCCACTTGAAGGCTCTGAAGCTGCATATTCTTGTACGGACTCACAACACGTACCAACAGAGAACAACAGACTGGCTAGCCAACGTTCAAACTAGGAATATCCTGCATACAAGCCTAGAATGACAGTAATACAGGCTACACAGCGGACATTCCTTAGTAACTACAGAAGTTCTGATTACGTCATGCATAAACAGCGACTCCCACACCATCCACGTGCAGATATGTAAAAGTTCTTGTATTCTAATGGAACCAGAGAGAACAATGTCATCACCGCTTAGGCAGGTCTATAATAATTTATGCAGAATATGTTTCGAAAATTTATATTTACGCAAAAATGAAATCTGCCTTCGAATCTTTGAAACAAAAAAATTGGAAGTCCCATAGCAGGGACCCCTACTATTTAATTTTCAGTACACCAGACACTCCTTACTTCATATCTGTACAATTCTATAACTGTAATTACATGCACAGATGTTAATAGTATGAGATATCTATTACGGCATGGAGTTTGTCTTGTACAGTGTTTGTGTTGTCAGGTAGAGGTCTCAGCGACGGGCCGATCACTCGTCCAGAGGAGTCCTACCTACTGTGGTGTGTGTCTGTTATCAAATGAAAATAAAAAAAACCTCGACACCCACTGTGAGTAGGTAGAAGAGGTAAGGACTAGGAAGGATATCTATAACGTGATCGTGATGCCTTACACATTAAAATAAAGAGTGCCACCACATTTATTGGTTCTTAAGCCCTGCGGTATACCGCTCCTTGTAAGAACACATACCATAGTCGATGAGTTAGACAAGTTTATTTACCTACAAATTTCGTTCGCAGCTGCACCAAAAATAAAACAGAAAGATCTTCAATATCTGCCACACATACAGGCCTGTGTCACTCACTGTCTGACAGCTGACAATCCCGATGTCTCCTTGTTTCTTTCCCATTTTTCGCAGAAAATTTTCGAGTAAAGTGAAGAAAATGAATCGTCTCTTCCTCGCTCAGCAGACTAAAGAAATACGTCCGTATGTTTGACAAATATAGTCAATTTACTTTGAGTTCCTGTTGTCTAACGTAGAAAAATGAAGTCCTGTTCAGTAGCTGAGAACAAAAACCAATCCCTTCCTTTTAGAAGACTCGAGCTCTTCCCAAACAAAGCTGTGATATTTGGAATGGAAGTCAGCTATCTCAGGCCACAGGGTTAACCACAAGTTGTGTTTTGACGGTCACGGTTTTAATAAATTAATGTACTACAGCAGTATGACAAAAAACTTGAGAGAATTAATTAGTGATACAGCTATTACTGTCCTTCCGATTTCATGGATTACACTTCATGGCTTCTTCCATTCCAGAAAAAATTCTGGTGTTAGTCACCCAACTTGGAATAAAATTCCATACCGGGGTTACAATTTCTGTCAGTATGATGGAGTGATGTCATATTAGTATTACTGTTAATTTACTGCTTACATTGGAACAGTGTTAAAGGGTTTATATTAATTTATTTTTTGAAATATGACCTTGCTCATAAAATTGCCACCATATTCAAACCAAACAATCCTTTGTGCCGATCCCAGTCGCCGCGCGGTCTAAGACGTAGATCTGCGGCAGAGCGCTTGCTAGGATCGTGGGTTCGAAGCGCAGTGGGGGCATGGATGTCTGTCTCTTGTACAGTGTTTTGTATTGTCAGGTAGAGGTCTCTGCGACGGGCCGATCCCTCGTCCAGAGGAGCCTTACCGACTGTGGTGTGTGACTGTGATCAAGTTAAAGTAAAAAAGAACCTCTACACCTACGGTGAACAAGTAGGTAGAAGACGGAAGGACTGCGAACAATCTTTTGTAATAGAGGTCACTGTCAGGAGAGACACTCCACTCAGTAACTTAACCTACTGCAGACTTAATTCATAAAATACAATTCTACATAACCCCAATACGTATGCAAGAAAAATATTAAACTTTTAGAATGCAGATCATAATAAATACACAAGAAACTGTAAGTAAAGAAAAGGCAGGTTGAATTATGAAACACAATGTGACACAAATATTAATGAAGTTGACAAGAGTGAGATCATATACGATTGGGTATTAACCCTTTAAAGACGAAGCGTATCTGTTTTATATGAGGACTCAGTGCGTACCGCGCTGTAAACACTCTCCACTTACGTTATAAAAACCAATCTCTTAATGTTTTATAAGGCATAAGTTGCTGTTTGTTCTGAGATCCGTACAAAACACATAAACGCAATTTGGGCACCACGCAGAATTTTTTAATGTTAAACCTGGTGGTGCGTAAAGTTACCGCTAGGCTTTAAAAGGTTAAAACAAAATGAACAGCTGTATGAATTGGTAGATGGACCTGATATACTGATATATATTAAGTTCAAAAGATTAAAATGGGCCGATCATATATTCCGAATGGATACTTCTAGAATACCCAGAAAAGTACTGAATGAAAAATTTCATGCAACATGACCTGTGGGAAGAACAAGACTGAGATGGGAAGATAACAAGAGGACGGACTTTGTTGCTAAATATAAGAGGATGGAGGAGACTAGCAGCGGACAGGGACGCCTGGACGTGAAATATTCAGGAGGCCTGGACCCGATGGGTGCTGTCTTAGTACACGTGTTGGGCATCGGTTAGACTTCAGTATACTCGCGTAACCCTAAAACACTTCCCGAGACATTGTATAATGTTGCAATTAATAAGAGCTTTTGTGGTCGAAACATGTCAGACTCGAATAAAATGGTGACGCTATGAGTGCTGGGCCTTGGCAGGCAGTCGTTTAATAGGTAATATTAAATGCGAGAAGTGCACAATTTTTCCAAAAATTTAGAAGCCACTTCGTTAGTCTAGGAGTCAAAACAGTGACATGAATTCACTTCCGTACTGAGGATTCACAATCAGCGCCCACCACAAAAAGTAGTCGCCATGGCGGACTGGCGCCAGGGATTTGTGTATCTCTGCTAAATACAATCTTTATACACTTACACATTAGACTTCCTGGCCTCTTTAGTTTCCTAATTAATACCGACATATAAAATATTTCAAGCGTTTCGTCGATACCCTTGGAGGGGCACAGCACCTTGCACGCCTACACACTAAAACATCGCAGTCCTTCCCTCTTCTGCCCACTCACAGTAGGTGTCGAGGTTGTTTATTTTCACTTGATCACACTCAGACACACACCACAGCCGGTAAGACTCCTCTGCACGAGGGATCGGCCCGCCGCAGAGACCTCTACCTGACAACACAAACACTCATCAGAGACAAACATCCATTCCCCCCATGGGATTCAAAGCCACGATCCCAGCAAGCGCTAGGGCACAGACCTATGCCTTAGACCGCGCGGCCACTGGGATCGGCTACATTATAACGCACAGTAAAATTCTTGTATGAGTTACCAGTGACCGGGAAGCCAATGAATTAGGCTAATAAATCCGTATGTGACAGCGGTGCAATGCTGGTAGTTTATAATCTTATCCCTTCCTGTGGCGCAACAGCCCAAATCGGGCCTAGGCTACCTCCTTTTGGAGGTCTCTAGACCAAACTCAGACACACACCACAGTTGGTAGGACTCCTCTGGACGAGGGATCGGCCCGTTGCAGAGATCTCTGACAACACAAACACTCACAAGAGACAAACATCCATGCCCCCGGTGGGATTCGAACCCACGATCCCAGCAAGCGCTCGGCCGCAGACTTACACCTTAGACCGCGCGGCCACTGGGATCGGCGGCAGTTTGTTGTAGGCCCGACCAAAACGTGAACCTGACTCTCCAAACATATCGTGCCTACAACACCTGCAGTTTATCAGCAGCACATATATTAGTGTTACCATGCGTGATAACTGTGTCACAGTCATGGTGACATGAGCAATTACATGCAAAGCGCATTACAAAGAGACAGGTTGCGCTGGCGTAACTTTATGAAATTTGGATTAATATAAATGTATATTACTTTGAAAATAATAATGTACCTGGCGTGAAAGGTATGTTAATGACATATCGATATCATAACAGTGATACCCCTACATATTTATACACGTACGGATATGTGCATACATTTTATGTTACTCACATCGTGCGTATTCTTATAATTCATACATCAAGCAACTTACGCACTCAACAAAATTCATTCAGAAACAAATATAAAACTACATGTTTCGGCACCGGGATGCCATCATCAGGGAGTTGTTCAGAATAAAGGAGTAGGCCTAAAAGGACAACAGCTAATCTAGGTATTGTGTCGCCCTTACTGGAATGATCAAAATATTAAAATTCTAAA
The DNA here is from genome assembly GCA_013340265.1 of Coptotermes formosanus. Classification (NCBI taxonomy): domain Eukaryota; kingdom Metazoa; phylum Arthropoda; class Insecta; order Blattodea; family Rhinotermitidae; genus Coptotermes; species Coptotermes formosanus. The sequence goes on from BLKM01012018.1 coordinate 4,912,896, forward strand.
ATATGCCAGTCAATAATCATAAAATTACAACATTGTAATTTTATTTTAGAATTTTAATATTTTAATGCGTTTAACAAGGGCGACACAATACTTAGATTAGCTGCTGGCCTTGCATTCCTTTTTTATGAATAACTCCCTGATGAAGGAACCCCGGTGCCGAAACATATAGGAGTTTATAGGGGTTTTATACTTACTTCTGAATGTATTTTGTTCACTGTGTAAATTGTTTCATGTATTAACGTGTGCATATGCATCAAAATATTGATATTAACAAACAAGATTGTGTCTACACCACTTGTCCTCTGTGTTGTAAATACTGAAACAATACATAAATATTCGAAGGTTATTAACCTTTTAAAGCCTAGCGGTAACTTTACATACGATCAGGTTTAATATTAAAAAATTCTACGTAGTGTCCACATTGCGTTTATGTGTTTTGTACGGATCTCAGAACAAACAGCAACTTTTGCCTTATAAAACATTAAGAGACTGGATTTTACAATCGAAGTGGAGAGTGTTTACAGCGCGGTACGCACTGAGTCCTTATATAAAACACACACTTTTCGTCTTTAAAGGGTTAATAGCGATTTTGTGCTATTAGCCGTAATACAATATGTAATTTAAAATATAATATAAAATATAAAATTTATCAATAGGATTTCATAAGTTTTTTTTTTCCAACGCGGTTTTGTTAGAGGCGTTCAAAAGAAAATCAGCTGAGAATCCAACAGAATTTTATTCTTATTAGTAAAACACAGGTAACAGTAATAAATCGTAATTATATGACGTCCCATTATTATTGAACTGATAGATCACACATTACAATCTCTTGTCGATCAGTTCAACGATTCAGTAGGAGAGGCGCAACACTTTCCATTAAGGACAGTACAAATGGACTGACATCACGTGTTATAGCAGCTTTTGGGAACAGCGCTACAGATAAAGGGAACGTCAGAGTAAATTAGTATGGACACATATAACGAAGTAGAATCAGTACAAACTTGATCTAATAACATCAAAATAATTAATGCCGCTTTGTGTTAATTCGTCAGTTGTTTACTTCCCCTTCAAATTTCAACAGTTTATGTTGCTTAAAACCGAGATAGAGGATGGTTCTGAATACGGCAGCTACGGCGCGGAAATGGTCTTATTATACCGTAATTTTGCCTAAGGTTTACTTTCGTTTGCGAATATAAAGAAACTTTCCTAGCTGTAACAAATTTTCCTTATATTACTTATAATTAAGAAAATACGTAAGCTACAATTATGCACAATGCAGTTCGTTGTAAACGAATTCACATTCTAATAGTCACAATACACTAAAACCTCGTTAATCCGGACCCCGTTAAACCAGACTTCGCTTAATCCGGACAGGGTTCCTGGAAGAAGACATTTTTATTTTTCAGAAGGCAGTAGTAGAATAAATCACCGGCGCAAGTCTGATGTGACCGCAGCAGCTGACGCTGCACGCCGTGCTGGCTACTCCCTTCTACGCCTAGGTTTCAACGAACATCCTGTTCCAAGACGATCGCAGACGATTTGTACTTTGTGACATACAGTATTTTATGAACATTTGCTGTACATTACAACAACGTAAATATGTACCTCTTTTACTGTTTAATAATAATTATTATTATATATAACATGATTCTCAGTAATGTGTATTTTTTATTCGTGCAATTACGTTTGTTTTTTATTATTAGTGTTAATCCGGACTACTGTTACCTCCAGATAGTCCGGATTAACGAGGTTTTACTGTAACAGCAACGGAGAATAGCCGAACAAAACAAGTTTTGGCTGAAGGAGCAAATTGACTGCGAAAATAAGTGAAGTGCGGAGACACTGGGAGCCCCTGAGGGGTCAGCGGTTCGCAGACTGTTAACTATTTTTATACTGCATACTGTCTCATTGTAAGCTTGAACGCATACAAGAGAGTTATGAAATATCAAAAATGAATCGCGGCCGACAGTAAAGCTAAACTCCTCGATAATAATATGTTCTCTTTTTGTTACGATATAAGATGATGTGCTAAAAAATTTTGTAAAGCAAATACCTTCCATGCACCTTACTTTAGAGTACCCAGCAATGAAACGAATTTGTAACTGCGTGTATTATTAATTCATTATTTACAGTAATGATCAGTAGTGGTACTATATGGAACGAAACATTTACGTTTTATGTATGATGCTGTTACGTGAAAAAAAAAGTCTGACATTTGAATCTCTAAAACTCTATGAGGAATTGTCGGTCATACCAATCAAATAAGTCATATCATCAAATACACACACGCCCAATTTGCTTCCTATATCGTTAATAACACGACACGGCAATTTTTTGTATTTTTTCAATAAAGTGCAGGAAATTAGACGGTTTGATTTTTCGGGTAGGCTGGTGGCATATTTTAGTAAAAGTCTCTAATATCCGCAGACGTTTGCTAGCCTCCGTCTATCACGTGTGTACAAGACACGCGACGCTCTGCACATAAACATGAAAATGGTTGTGAATTCACAAAACCATGATGCTGTCGTTTCTCCGTACTGTCTGAAGATCTCATTATTCAAACACACACAGAGGTGACGGAACAAAGACGGGCCTCAAACACGCACAAATTGCGCGTGACGCTTAATTTGTAGGCAATTGTTACGATACGCAGCCTCTAACTTTCGGTTCTGTCAGCATTCTCTAAGCGATTCTCAGCGTCTAAATGAAGGCACTGCAGTACAACCGGTCTGAAGTGCGGCGAGATTATGACTGACGCCTAACATGCACACCACACTCATGACACATAGCCTCTACCTTCGAGTTCTGTTGACATTCACCGGGTGAAGCTAATTTTTTGATTGCAGTATACGTACTCATAAGGCCGTGCCATGGCTCAGGCGGTTAGCCGCCGGCCTCCCACCGCAGAGGCCCGGGTTCGATCCCGGGTCAGTCCATGTGGGATTTGTGGTGCACAAAGTGGTACTGGGACAGGTTTTTCCCCGAGTACTTCGGTTTTATATAGAGATGTATCAGTTTTCAGCAGCAGGAGAATAAGAAAATAAAGAAACGGAGAGTAGTGACCGACACACACACACACACACACACACACACATCCGTTATCACAAGAAGTAGCAGGACATTTACGCACCCGCTTGTAGCGCCGCGGTTGAATGTGTGCGTAGCGCTGTACTTGTACCTCCCCTCTGTGCCTGCTTGACATGTACGGGACAACCTTTACCTTAACAGAAAATTTACAGCTCTGATGGATCCCAGGCTCTGGCCGCTCGTCCTGCCTGTACCAGAATGGTGAACAAGCACAGCCCTGGGACCCGCACAACAGCACGTTTTCTGTTACCCCCTCTGAAAATAAATGTTGTGTCTCTGGCTACACCCTTTCTTCTTCTTCTTCTTCTTCTTCTTCTTCTTCTTCTTCTTCTTCTTCTTCTTCTTCTTCTTCTTCTTCTTCTTCTTCTGTCTTCTGNCTTCTTCTTCTTCTTCTTCTTCTTCTTCTTCTTCTTCTTCTTCTTCTGTCTTCTGCCTTCCTGCTGTTAAGCCAAAATTCTAAGTTTCAACTTCAAAGTATTCGGAATTAAGTTCATTTTAGCTCTCTCCACTCATAATGGCAAGCCTCCTCATATCGACAAAAATTTTAAATGTCTCAAAGATCTGTAATTTGTACTGGTTCAGTATAAATTTGCTGCTTGCTCTGAAGTTTAGCCTTTTAAAGCCTAGCGGTAACTTTACGTACTACCAGGTTTAACATTAAAAAATTCTACGTGGTGCCCACATTGCGTTTATGTGTTTTGTACGGATCTCAGAACAAACAGCAACTTTTGCCTTATAAAACATTAAGAGACTGGTTTTTATAACCGAAGTGGACAGTGTTTACAGCGCGGTACGCACTGAGTCCTTATATAAAACAGATACGCTTCGTCTTTAAAGGGTTAATTAGAAATTGCTTTTTTTAGCACGGGATGGTACGTTATATAGGCCAAGACTTTTTCAGTAATGAATAATTGTTTTGTTTTTATAAATTAATACAGAAAAATTACTGTAATAAAAGGTATTGCCTAGCATTTCTGTAGAAAATGGTATTCATTACTTGAATTTCAAGAAAATAAGTGGTAAGGAGAAAATTTTTAAACGAGAGAAAGTGCACCCTGTGTATCCTTTGCTTTGCATCCCGATACAAACAAAGTTGATGTAACATGCATACCACTTGTTTGAGAACAAAATACTCATGTAGTATATTGCTCGTCCTGATTAATTTGAACACATCGAGGAGAGGAAGGTAAAATAACAGGGACACTTAAGTAGGGGTTGTTGGTGCACTGTGGAATGACCTTGCGGCCACAGGTAAAGAAGTGTCAGGCTTCTTGTTTGGCTGCGATGTAATGTACTTTCGCGATAAGCTACAGAAGTATAAATATAGACTGCGTCAGCTGTTGAAAGGATTCTGTATACCTGGGAGCGAGTTAATAACACCCGAACACATAAGAAATGCCGCAGGATTGGACTTGCTAGGTACGAGTATGTTAGGAAATGGTCTAAATTTGGACATATTTGAATTTGCAACCAGTGTAGAGGTATAAGTTTTGCAGCAAAAATTCAATCTATTTGACATCAAAATATACTGGTTACACCACAGGAATAGAGGTGTATCAGGAGACGCAGAATGTGTTATGAAATTGGAAGTGTTTTAAGACTGATTTGTTAAGGGTGGAAAAGATAGCCAATACAAAATGCAGCTGCTTCGTTACATCTCCTAGACATACCACGTGTAATTTCTGAAGAATTACATGATAGTGGCAACCGGTAACGTGTACAGTCACCAAAGACTTTTGCAGTTTTGTCTATAAGGGAGACGGGGGTTAGACATATCAACTTATATGAACAGGCATGTGTGACCTGGGTTTATAATCCTGAGAAAACATTTTTATCTGTTGCCATGGAATATTTGCCCATGAAAGTGGCCGAAGTGGTATGGTTGTTACGGCATTTCGTCAGTTTTCTAGGAATAGTTGTCTGCCCCTTCGAGTCAGCGTGTGATTTCTATGTACTTGTGCAGCTTAATTTAAAAACTTCTTAAAACTCGTAATTTTTAAAGAATACTTTAGTATAACGCCACTGAATTCCAACCACGTTCATCTACATGCATCTGCTTTGACATGGTAAGGAAGACAATAGAAATTACACTTGAATCTGCTGGAGTTGTTGATGAGTTTCAACTAACGTAGAAAACAAACTGGAAGTCTATAATTTTTACGTCTGCCGTTTATAAGGGTTTTGTTCTTCGTCTTCTTAAATGCAGCGCATGGCCGTGCCATGGCTCAGGCGGTTAGCCGCCGGCCTCCCACCGCGGAGGTCCGGGTTCGATCCCGGGCCAGTCCATGTGGGATTTGTGGTGGAAAAAGTGGCACTGGGACAGGTTTTTCCCCGAGTACTTCGGTTTTCTTTTGTCAATTTCATTCCACCGGTGCTCGATTACTAGGAAAAGGACAAAAATAGTAATCATCATTGTCATCTTGATCACAGGGTTGCACAAGAAACCTCAAGGCTGCGGTGCGTCCGTAGCGTCTGCTGCGGGGCCCTTCTCCACTATACGTCCTCATAACGGCCGTTAGTTCCCTTGAAAACTGAGACTTCACACCACATTATTACATCCAGATTTGGCATTAACAGAATATATTTCGTTTTTAACGTTACTTTTCTTTCACGTTGCCATAGCCTGTCAAGTGATAACTGCTACGGGAGTATCTGATGTTTCTAATACTTTTTCTTCAGTTTCAATCGAAAATTCCCTGATAAATATTAGGAAATATGAAGAAGGATACATCTAAGAAACATACTGACGTTAATAATATCCTGAAAGGCTAACAGAGGGGTCAAATATCAAGCGAACAGTTCCCTGATATTTACATGTGTTGGTTAAGTCAGTGATCATAAGGTGCCCTAAAATAGAACAGGACGGTGTCAGTTTAATTCTCGCATATCAAAACTTACGTCCTGTAGCAAGCTACTTCCCCTAAACATTGCAGGTTGTGCCTGTTACACTTTGAAATAAAAAATTTGACATGTATGCAAAGTAATTCTATACGACAATTTTTCTAATAAAAATCATGTAAGTGTTTGTCGTCAAAACTACCATGCCACTCATTAGCTTGGGCAGAGAAAAATGTAATTGTTCGTACAATTACAAACGCATAAACAACTATACGTAAAACATTAATCTTCCTTTCTTAATGTACCAGCATCATGAACCTCCATTTTCTCCTTTTGATTCTCATTGCTTCCTTCCCTCTTCTTCCACCTAAATATCAAGAGTTTTTGTCTGATTCGACCAACTCCATTCATCAAGAAATCGCTCTTCTTTTGTCAATTGTTTTTCTACGGTCTTCGTTTTCCTTGCTGAGCTTTATTTTCAGCAACTGTCGCCGTGAAAGAAAAAAAAAAAGCCCGCGTGTTTCATAACCATAAATAACAAAACCCACAAGTGGAGAGGAAAAACTGAAAGTAATGCAAATGGCAATATAATGCTACGAAAATAAGAACGTTAAAATGTGCGCATAATATAAGTGTCATGGCGCTTTCGCTCATCTACAATTAGAATGCGTATATAAGTTACACAGGTTTATTAGCTCCGTAAAAATAAGCTAAATGTCAAAGTATATGAATCTGTAATTTAATTTCATACGCCCATCAATGCTTAAGCGTTTCTGCATCATGCACCATTACGTGGCCTGTTAAATACAGTACAGATCAAGAAATATTCAGCCGTAATAATGAACTCTCGTAAATTACATCACAAAATACGTCTAAACTTCCAATTTTTCTCACGGTTCCACAGCCGCAGTGGGTGTAGTCCTCAATGTTAATATTTCGAAATCACAGACGCACCTCACTCGGTAGGACTCCCTTTGACGAGTGATCAGCCTGTCGCAGAAACCTATCTGACAGTACACACAACATCCACAAGAAGCAGATATCCATGAGAGATTCTACCCACACCCGGTATGTGAATTGTATGTACGTGTTCCTCGTGTTAAATTATACTTTTTCCGAAACGTAATGTCATTATTAATATTTTTTCGCGTTTAGTAAAATAAATTCTCTGGTGTGTTCAGCTTCAGAATTAATTCTGGGAACAGAAACCCTTGACACCTTACACAGAATAACGGCTCAACACAAAACACAGCAAGCGTTTCCGTTGTGAATGTGCGATATGTTAATCCTGAAGATATTTATAATTCGATCATTGCTTAAGTTGAAGCACCTTGTAAATTATGCTTATGGTCCCACGGAAGGTGTTTTAGTAAGAAAGTTTGTTGATGCAAAGGCAGGTGAGGTGTACATTGCGTGACTCGTTCTTAAGTCGTGAGTTTCACCAAGACTTGAGCAAATTAAAGCCAAATGAAAAACTTCTTCCCGCATACCAAATATTAGTTATTTAATGTGCAACAGATTGCTTTGACGGTCCTCACATTTCACTTATTTATACAGCAAATCAAATAGCGAATTAATTTTCTCCAGTTCATTCCGTGAGCTGTAACAAGGTAAATCAGTAAGGTACGTGTATAATGTTTACACGGTTTCGAGCGAACAGAAACACTCCACAGCGTACAGGTTTACGAAAAAGTCACTTGAAAAATATCTATCACGTGCTTCCTAACCATTAACGAAAACAACTAGTTTTCTACAAAAGACTTTAAACACCAACGAATGCACAAAGAGTTTTTTCGTCAATTATAACACACTCCTACATATTTCGACCCTGCTGGGTCATCTTCAGGGAGAAACTTCTCCCTGAAGTTTCTCCCTGAAGATGACCCAGTAGGGTCAAACAAGTAGGAGTGTGTTATAATTGACGAAAAAACTCTTTGTGCATTCGTTGGTGTTTAAAGTCTTTTGTGCAATATAGTGTACGGACATGGAACACGTTAAACTAGTTTTCTACTCTGCAGCTGTTCAGATCTAACGTAAATCCTACATCAGGGGTCTTCAACCCGGGGCACTCCGAATGTTGTTGCAGGGCTCCAAAACAAATTTTGAATTTTGACTGTAAAAAGTATAATTCAAATAAATAAATATTAAATAAAAGTGATGCAGAAATATTTTAAATTTTTTACTAACATTTCAAACATATCTTTTGTTTTTTATATACGAAATCTCGGTTTATGTCGTTGTAAATACTGCAAGACTAGAGCAGGGAATGTTTCCAGGGTAGTTAATAAGTTGATGTAGACAGGTTAGTGACAAACAGTGTAAAATTTCTCATTAAAAATAAGCGTTTTATATGCTTGTAAATTAAGAGCATTATGAATAAAACTTACATTTATAGATTCCGAATTGGTATTTTTTTCTAAGGAAGCTAAATCCCTGAGTTGGCATAATTTACGCATTCTTTTTCTAGAAATATTCCTGTGGGAATAAGCAAATAATAATAAAATAAATCGTAAACCATAAATACAATAACAAAACTATCCTATATATGTTTATGTATGGAAATATCAGGGCCCATGTCCTGTAATAATATGCAAACTTTAGTTTGTAAACCGTGAATGCTGCCCGCGAATGTTTCTGCCATTAAAATGTGGCCCTTGAGCAAGTAAATTTAGAAGACTCCTGTCCTACATGCTGCTTCCCAGGTTGCTGAACACATTCGCATTCCGCTATACCCAGGAATGTCAACCTTAATAATTAATAATGCACAATTTCTCCGAACCAGGAAACCGCATCTATACTTCAGTTTCTTAATATATTATTCCTGACACAAGATGTTTAAAATAACGCTGTAAGAAAATAAAGGAATAAATGACAGCTTGACACAGTCCTCCAGTGTACAGACATGATGTGAAATTAACTGGGCCATCAGTGTAAGTTTATACAGTGTAAACATCACCCATTGTAAAATCGTTACATTACTGTTGATGTTTTGAAAACATGAAGATATCTTCCAATGCGCATAGGCGTATATCGAGGAGGGTCAGATTAATTAATTAATAATATCTAACGCTTTATGTAAGATGATAAGACGGACTGAGGGAACTGTCTATTCATAAAGGAACGAAAAGGTGCTCTTTCTTATCTTTCGTCGGACTGCTTTTTTATGTTCGAAGCACAAATTTGATCGTATGAAGGCCTTCTGCTCCTTATTTCATGGCTGAAGACACAATTAAAGTTACAAAAAAAAGCAGATCACTTAAGTGAAAGTAGTTAGTTCAGTGTTAGCAAAGTTAGTTATACAAAATACAGGCGCCCTTCTCTAAGCAATCATAAACTCCAAAGTTACGAAATTTTGCACATACAAAATTCAGGCACTTTTTGTGCTGACTTCCCTAAGTGATTTACTTACAAATCGAGATGAAAATTCTTTTCAGAGAACAGATTATTGAAATATGCTTACAAGTAAATTAGAGCCAGACAATTCAGCAGACAGATAGCCTTCAAGTACATACGTGCCTAATTTCGTGAGTAGAGAAGCAATGATTGCTTATAAAATTGCATAAGAACTTAATACATTAACTGTCTTAATTCATTTCGTGTGCATGTTCCTCAACTCATAGACTTTATAATGAATTCGGTCGGAGAAAGCGTATGAGCGCCCAGTTCCGTCACGTAGTTAACTGCGTATGGCGAGGCAAGACGCCAACAAAGTTAATATTATCAGTGAACAGTTCCTCTTAGTTATGTCCATTAACGTAAATCCAGGCTTAAACAAATTTGTCATATAATATCAAGGATTTTTATTTCCACACTGTTTAAAATCCTTTATATTTAGAAGTTTTTAAAGAATTTTTGTGGGTGCTAACGATACATTTCCGTACCAAATTCCGCACGCCTAAAACAAATGTTTCATTAGTCACAAGCGTGTGTTTAGAGTTTACAAGGAAGTGCTGTACAAATGGAGATTTATAAATTTCACGTGGTCCTCACTGTATATTATATTCTACAAAACAATGATAACATGTCGAACGTAGAAATTTTCCAAAACACGTTACAGCCAAGACTATCTAAACCAATTGTAAATCCATTATTAATGTCAGGATAAAATGAAAAATTTACACTACTGTTAAAACCTCGAGATCCAGCTGCATTGGCATCTTGTATACACAAAAATTCATCCTATCAAGCGATTAATGTAAGCACGCAGCCAGAAATCTTTCTCTGCGCTGTTTTTATTACTTCTTTCATTCATACAACAAAAAAATGCTAATTCTCATTCTTTCCACTTAAGACTACTGCTACTTTATCTACGTATAGTGATAAGTGTAATTCTTGTATCGAAACGGACTACCATACTAAATATTAACCCTTTTAGTAAGCATTATTCACGTTATTGCAACTGTGGAAAAGAGATTTTAAAATGAAGTCAAATAAAAGCGTTTATTGGATAAGGATGGTGAACTTACGGAGCCCATATCGGTGTAGAGGGCACTGAATTTTAATTGTGACTAGCTGTTACGTTCCTAACCAAAACCACGTTATACCCCACCACAGGAGGAGCAGAATCCTCCACCAGTTGCATACTTCGTCCTGCTTCGCGAAGAGGCGCTTATAGTACGTACGGTTATTACTTTCCTGTTTTCAACCTCTCATTGCTGACTTTCCTTCTCTTCAAAAAAACCAGTACAAATTTGAAAATCGATATACAAAAAAACCTATTCTTACTGACAGAATAACAGCAGACCACATCTGCACCAGTAACAGCATTCGGCACTGTCAACTGGTTTCACAGTTTTGCTACACACTTACATGAATACATGAGCAAACAGAACCCGACAAAGTGAGTTTATGCCACTTTTTACAATTTTTATCTAAAGCATCTCAAAAAAATTTCACGATCGCATGTCCAGTTTAAGTGTGCGCGCGCGCTTACGTCATGTGCAAGTCCCAGATCGTGCACGGGTTCAGTACACCGCAATGCAATACAATGCAAAACCAACATGGCTAAAGTTCACTGCATTGCACACATGTGCAATGTTTTAAACGGTACCTAATATCTGCATGGCATCCAAAGCCTAAAACCTAAGTGGACACCAATAATCTGAAACAAGATATTTAATTTAATTCTAACAACTGTTACAGATATTACAAATTATGCCAACGTATTTACTGTGCATTCTGTATGTTAACCTGATAATGGCTCACAATTGACTAAGCGTGCAGTTACTGACTGACTGCATACCAAAATTAATCTTAATTATGGTCATCCCGGTGTGTTATTCTAAATAAAGTGATAATAAACACAGTCAGACACACCACAGCACATATTTATGTTGCACACTACGTCATTATACTTTAAGGCATAAGAAAAATGGGACTCACCGTCAAGACTAAATGAGAACTATCCTCTGAAACGGATTCGAGTATTCTACGGAAAAACCATGGATGTTGGGTCAGTCACTATATTAGCTTAGCGTTAAGTTACTCCAGTTCTCCTCTGAATGGTTTCATAGTCTATGGAAAACAGCGGACTAGTGAAGTTTTAGTCCTTTTCTACTATTTTAACACTATTTTATTTTATGTGATTAACCCTTTAAAGACGAAGCGTATCTGTTTTATACAAGGACTCAGTGCGTACCGCGCTGTAAACACTCTCCACTTCGGTTATAAAAACCAGTCTCTTAATGTTTTATAAGGCAAAAGTTGCTGTTTGTTCTGAGATCCGTACAAAACACATAAACGCAATGTGGGCACCACGTAGAATTTTTTAATGTTAAACCTGGTGGTACGTAAAGTTACCGCTAGGCTTTAAAGGGTTAAGGACTTGGCTTTTAACATTTATACATGTATATGACGATGGCTCAGCCGAGCCGAAACATGTAGTGTATTGGCACAACCTTACGAGTATAATGACATAGTGTGCAAAATAAATATATACTGTGGTGTGTCTGACTGTTTATTATCACTGCATATCAATATATTAACAACAAAATCATCTGTGCAATGAAGGTTAACTTATTAGAAGATCTCCTATTCAAACAGCCCCAGGGACCCTCTCCGCTGGAGTAAGGAGGCCAGAGCATGAGGCTGACCACTTATTTCCATCTAGTTAAGAACGATCGCAGCTATAATTTCACTCCCCCATATGCCTTCATTGCGTGTGGTAAGATAACGTTTTTACCCGTAGAACCGCAAAGGCGAGTGATGATAGAAATTAACCACGACCCTAGAATTGTTTTATCATAGTGGTACATGTTTCGAATGAAAGAAAAAATAAGAAATGTATCATCCTTGTCACTAACAATAAAAAGTGGTTTATATGTAATCTTTGGTTTATTAAAGTCAGATTGTCCAGTCAACGGGAGCAATTTTTGGAAGTTTATACATTTTACCCACGGATTATTTCATTTATACTAACTTAATACATGTTGAAAATTCAGCAGAACATTTTGACAAATCTAATCCCTAGCTACGATTTCCACACATATTATGCCCCGGTTGATTTACGTTTATATATTATAGCCCTAGAGGGAAAATTTAATGTCACCATTTCACAGAATATGCAGACCGTGAATTCCAAACGTTCGGGAAAGATATTGTGTTGGAACACGCGTTTACTGTAGCAGTCGGTATGTTTCTTGGTAAAGACGCACTGCTGTTCTGTTCATTAGAAATTTCCCTCAGCTCATTTTCATTTTATCTTCTAAACGCACACTAAGCGTCTGAAACAAAAAAAAAAACACTGTCCTTAGAGGACAAAAATATATTAACGGAAAAAGCACTGAAATCTCGGTTTTTGCAAACTATTCGTGCTACTGTAACTCAGATTTTTAATTGGTTTCCATAAAAAAAAAGGCAAATAGAGAGATAGACAGAAATGATGATAAAATGGAAAAGCCGGAACTGCACATCTACGAAGATAAAGGTACTACCTTTACCGGAAAGTCCTGAACAGATTACCCAATGACGCTGATTTTCAGAGCAATAGAAACCTGAAAAAAGTTACCCCAAAATAATGAGTTTATTCGTTTTTATACCACATAGTGTAGTGGGTTTGTTCTGAAGTTTCCTAAAAACTCTAGAACAATTGAAACTCTAGAAAAGTACGTACCATGCTTAGATTAACCCTTTAAAGGCGAAGCGTATCTGTTTTATATAAGGACTCAGTGCGTACCGCGCTGTAAACACTCTCCACTTCGGTTATAAAAACCAGTCTCTTAATGTTTTATAAGGCAAAAGTTGCTGTTTGTTCTGAGATCCGTACAAAACACATAAACGCAATGTGGGTACCACGTAGAATTTTTTAATGTTAAACCTGGTGGTATGTAAAGTTACCGCTAGGCTTTAAAAGATTAATGATATAATGATGGTAATGTGATACTGTACGTTTTGGAGTAAGATCCGTAGATATTGTTATAGCGGTTAACTCCCTTTAACATGGCAGTCTTACAAATAATGTTAAAAATTCACTTCCGCCTCACTTAAAACACACTGAATTTCCAATTCTCTGTAAAGAAATAACCGGGTGTATATTCTGACAGTCATAAAAAATCTGCACACACGATCCATGGCGTGAAGCAGGCGGTACGTAGAGCAAATTGTATGCTTTAAGTGATGAACAAAACCCATAATTTTAAGGCGTCGGTTGGTTTTTAATTACTTCAGTTCGAAATTAATATGAACTGAGCAATGACGTTACAGGCTGCATTTAAGCACACAGACTCTATGCGAAAACTATGATCGAAAGCAACCAGAAGTCATTGTAAATAAACAATAAACCGACCGTTTAATTAATAACTTTAAGAGCCTTGCTAAATTGAATAAAAACAGTAACAAGTACAGGACCACACAAACTGACACAAATAATATTAACCTTTTAAAATCTAGCGGTAACTTTATGTACCGCCAGGTTTAACATTCAACAATTCTACGTGGTGCCCACATTGCTTTTATGTGTTTTGTACGGATCTCAGAACAAACAGCAACTTTTGCCTTATAAAACATTAAGATATTGGTTTTTCTAACTGAAGTGGAGAGCGTTTACAGCGCGGTACGCAGTGAGTCCTTATATGAAAGAGATAAGCTTCGCCTTCAAAAGGTTAAGTACAGTGTTACATCTGACTGTAAGGAACACAACCGTATTCAAATGGCAGTGCCCACCACAGAAGTCGAATATGAATCTTATTCTTTAGTCTGATCAAGAACACAGTCTCTTATGTGCGATCCATTCAAAACCTCTCATGTGGACGAAAAATTTATTCTCAATTGTTCACCTTCTTGCTATATTCCAGAGCCTGCATCCGTACTGTCCATCCATCAATATCTTTTGTGACTCTCTTGCGACTTGTAACTAAGTAAAAGCATCCTGAAAAAGCGGCGAAGGAAAAGCAAAAAAAAAATAAAAAAGATTGCGAAATATAAAAAGTAGGCATCGTATAATGTTGTAAAGAATAGTGTCAAGTTCCCTTTATTGTGACACAAGAAGAGACTGCGGCCTTTTCTTTACTTAAAGGTCTATACTTCCGTGTTTCTTTTAAGCCACAGTAAGAAACTTTCTCTTTAAAAGCCAAACGTTCCCTTCTTCGTCATCTAAAATCTCAAAATAAGGAAACTGACAGTATCATTTAACGTTGCTGTAATTCAAGATACCCTTCTGAAACCTGAAAATAAAAAATCTTACATTTTTCTCAGTCACACAGAAAAAGTATTTGCTGCTGTTAAAGTTGAAAGAAATTAAGTGATATAGATAGGGGCGCGGGGGGGGGGGGAGCGGGGTAAGGGGGTACTGTTACTTAGCCCAAATACCCTTCACTACATCAATGCACGAGGAAGAATTTCCACGTTATCGGTTTATGACGGGTCATAAAAAATAAGACTTTTGTATTGTTATTAATACAACTTACTATTCAAAAACTGTTAATTGAATCATGAGAATAATAAACAGTAAATGAAAAGGACAATAGTCATAGATATAGTTTGTAACTCAAGATGCAGCCAAAACGGATCTATTCGTAGTCCTTCTCTCTTCTACCTACTCACAGCAGGTGTCGAGGATGTTTATTTTCCCTTGATAATACTAAGACACACACCACAATCGGTAGGACTCCTCTGGACGAGGGATCGGCCCGTCGCAGAGACCTCTACCTGACAACACAAACACTCACAAGAGACAAACATCCATGCCCTCCGGTGGGATTCGAACCCACGATCCCAGCAAGCGCTCGCCCGCAGACCTACGCCTTAGACCGCGCGGCCACTGGGATCGGCCAAAACGAATCTATAAGGCTGTTAAATCAGCACTTCCACGTACACGTAGGCAATCTGCATCACTGGCACGATTATTAGTGCCTTACGCTACTCAAAAATACCAATGCAGCCATGGGTAATAAATATGAAAATTTTGGTCCCATACATGCGAAGATGGTATTCTAATTATAAGAAATAACAGCGAAACGGTTTTACTTCTTCGCTGACAATGTTAGCTGAAATATCAGTACGATAAAAAATGTCGATGCGCCATTAATGACTCAACAGGGAGTTGGTCTTAGAAGTATATATTCTTCGTAGGGGGAAAACTATGTACGTTTTCACAGCTCTTGATTAGAGTGCAGAACAATCTGAACACAAAGGTTTTTAACCCTTTAAAGACGAAGCGTATCTGTTTTATATAAGGACTCAGTGCGTACCGCGCTGTAAACACTCTCCACTTCGGTTATAAAAACCAGTCTCTTAATGTTTTATAAGGCAAAAGTTACTGTTTGTTCTGAGATCCGTACAAAACACATAAACGCAATGTGGGCACCACGTAGAATTTTTTAATATTAAACCTGATGGTACGTAAAGTTACCGCTAGGCTTTAAAAAGGTTAAGAAAAACGCCTGTTAGTGTGTTTGTTAAGTGTCAGATATTGAGGAAGGACATGAATCAAAAGTGCATGCATGACGTAATAAAGAGAAGATTAAACTCAGGGCACGCCTGCTATCATTTGGTCTTGAATCTTTAGTGTTTACATTTTCCATTTGAACATGTCAAGTTTAAAAATATGCAGAACTGTAAATTGTCTCTAGTATTCACCTAATGGTATAAAGTGCGTGAGGGCGGACACCGCGTCGACCCTAGCACCAACAATCTTTCACATCTTTCGTGCAAACCTCTGCTCTATATGCCCACAGCATTTGGTGTTCCCAAGCGGTTTTCAATCCACGTACTAACCATGCCGAAAATTGCTTAACTGCGGTGATCTAAACCCGGCACGCCATTGACCATCAACAAATATTCCTGCAGCAAGAACACGCCGTTTTTACTCTCAGTTCTTCTCTGTTACAAACCTGTTCACCATTCGATCTGTTGTTGAATTCGAAGGAACTGAAATAGTAAATTTGCGTCCCCGAGATTAATTCTGTTTTTTCCAAATTTTGTCGAACAATGAAAATACATAAGGCAATACAATCAGCAAGGCAATACAACTGAGTACGCAATAACTAACTCCATGGAGCACAGGCCTTCTTGAGAAGCTAACAGTTTCTCAGCTAGTCAAGAAATTCCCCGCATTTTATGGAACACGGAGGTTCATTACCGCATTCACAACAGCCCTCCGCCTGTCCCTATCCTGAGCCAGCTCAATCAAGTCCATGCCCTCATCCCACTTCTTGAAGATCCAATTTAATATTATCCTCCCATCTATGCCTGGGTCTCCCATGTGGTCGCCTTCCCTCAGGTCTCCCCACCAAAATCCTGTATGCACCTCTCTTTGCCCCCATACGTGCTACATGCCCCGCGCATTTCACTCTTAACGATTTGATTATCCGAATAATATTTGGTGATGAGTACAGAATATTAAGTTCCTTGTTATGTAGTCTTCTCTAGTACGCAATACAGAACCTAATTAAATGGATATGTAAAGTTTTCCGAGAATTAGTAATGTAATAATAAAACGTACCATGTTTTTAAATGAAGAATTGGGGTCACTAAAAATCAACATTTCAGCTTGTATACAGCACCTTAAAAATAATGATACACATATACTCACAGTTGTCAATACAAGTTCTACAAATACACATTTCATCACAGCGACACATGAGTGTAAACTGTTTTACGTACTTGGCGATAAGTTATGCACAGTACAGCTATGTGTATTCAGTGGTTTAGTACTGCATTATAAGATTCCCTGTTTATGATTTATACAAGCCGAAACAGGCACGAGTCTATCATTAAACTGCCCACTTGAGAATGTCTTTGGAAACTGACTGCCACAGTCCAGTGGCCAACAGTCCAGTGGCTCACAAACTGTTTACGTAATCTCGTTTTTCTTGAGTATCTACCACACTCTTGCCAGAGCCGTTCCGTGGTTAATTTGGTAGTACAGGCGTCCGCCTGGTGTAAACTACTGAAGTATTTGAAAAGCTGAATTCAGATAGTCTACTCGTAGACTTTTGTTCAGATTATAAAAAAACTGTATACCCATAGCTGCGAATTTCTAGACTATTATCTCATCGAAAATTGTTCTCAATTTATTTACTCGATTAGTCTGATCGTTTATTAATCTAAGAAAAATGGATAATATTTTCCTATAAATCAGCAATAATTCGCTATATTTCCCTTTGTGCTTCTACATTACATCAGTTAATAACCATAACTTAAAAGATTTTAATTTTGTACCCACAAGACTTGGAATGAACACACAAATCTAGAGACGTGTTTTATGGAGCAGCAGGTAGCACTTATGTGACAGCGGAGTGACGCCCTTCCAGCCCCCAGTAACCCAGTCATGTCAGCCTCCTAGAGAAATACGACCGCCTTCACCCCGCCCATGAAGATAGATCTTGCTTTCGCTCTTCTATCAACCGTTCTGATGCGTTCCTGCATGCATGCAATCTCTAGCATTCAGTGAAATGTTTGGCGTATTGCATGGATCTTTCTTTTGTTTTAGTGCCCATCTATCTACACGAAACTTTAATGGCCTCTCTTCATTTTTCTCTCCCTTTTCGGTATCCATACACTTTTGGAAGGTGGTGAAAACGGAACTGATTGACAGACTCAACTGATAGGTTTGTGCAGTTGTTGGCATTCTGTTTCATCAGATTCATTTAAAGCGGAGCCAAGAAATGCAGCAATCTAACGAATAAGTAAAGAAACTTTATTACAAGTTCTGACAGAACAGACATAGGAGTTATATAAAATGTTATCCCTTCAGGTAATCGCCACATTAATCCATACTCGTTGTACATATCGTTCAAAAATTCCAGGTTTCCACTAGTATAAGAACGCTCATGACACTGATTCTTTGCAGTTATAATATTTAGTTCAAATACTCTTCCAAAATTTATTTCCCGTCCTGAAAAATCTGACCCCTATACCACTTAATTGCAACACAAAGGTGTAAGCGTTAAATATTCCAGCCTTCAGGCAACATGACGCCACGTAGCTCAGTACGTAAGAGCTATTGCATCGGGAAGGCCAGTTACCTCCAACTCGAGCTTAGTACAAGCAGGACTTCTTACGCTAGATGACGTGTATGTCGTCGTGTCTACAACTCCGGAAACTGCTTGGATACGATGCCCTGTTGAGCACACTTCACCGTCACCCTGTGAATGCCGATGGAAGCCAATAAGTCGCAACGTTAACAATCCATATTGGCCCCCCTTCAGATTTCCCGAAATATTCCAAAATTTTCATAATTTTTTACACTTACAATCGGGTAAAGTGATGCATTCAACAGATGAAGCGACAAAATTGTGCCTTTCGTAGTATTGTCACTACTCAAACACAAAGAAATCCTAATAACAGCAACTGATATAAAGTTTATACAGTAAAATTATGAAAAAAGTAAAGGGCATCCTATATTTTGCCATAAGGGCACGCAGGAGAGTTACTGGTGTGGCTCCACCCACTGACAAACTCGGCGCTAAATACGGGGTGGGTGGTCAGCGCTAGGTGCGGGTCACTTTACACCCGTGACAGAGACCCGGTGCCCGTTTTACGGAAACTTCATTCGCCTTGGTGCCGGTCTGGACTTCAAATGTCGCCCCCAACTTGGTTCTTATGCCGAACCATCCAGCCCGTAGCGAGTTCCTCTACCGACAGTGCCACCCCAGCCACCTGTATGATTATCTACACCCTGTATTTTCCACGGTTGCAATAATACCTTATATATAGGCCTAAATTAACATCGCATTTCCTTTCTGACTTTCCCACTTTCACTCGTATCTACAAGACCTACGTCTGTTACCAAAATTTTCCGAACAAAACCACACAAGAGAATTAAATTTTCGGCTAAAAAGTCCTTGACATATATTAGTAACAAAGGAGACATTTTCTATAAGCCGATTCACATGTAAATGGGCCAATATTAATTACATTAATTTTAAACCTTACCGTCATGTTGTGTTATCTGAACAGTACCACACGTTCCAACTGGACAAAAAAACACTTCGTGAATAAGATTCCCTTTTTCACGTTCATTGCGTCCTTCGTTACCACCTCACCGTTCTCAGGTGAAATGTCTGTAGTTCTTCCACGAACTAGGTTGTAGCAATACATTTCAGTTTCGTTTACCATTAGCCCTTTGGAGGCTGAAATAAATGCAGAGTATACTCTGCAAGAGGCTAGAATTTAACCCTTTAAAGACGAAACGTGTGTTTTTTATATAAGGATTCAGTGCGTACCGCGCAGTAAACACTCTTCTTATTGGTTATAAAAACAGTCTTTCAATGTTTTATAAGGCAAAGGTTGCTGTTTGTTCTGAGATCCGTACAAAACACATAAACGCAATGTGGGCACCACGTAGAATTTTTTAATGTTAAACCTGGTCATATGTAAAGTTACCGCTACGCTTTAAAAGGTTAAATAACCCACCCGTTAGCTTGCATGTTATTGGCCGACCACTATAGACGTCGGCCAGCATTTTCAGCGTTACACTACGCAAAGACTATAGCCGTTCTTCGGCGCCAGAGGTTTAAGATGGCAATTAAAATCAAGCTAATGCAAAGTTACAATCTAAACATTTTAAAATTTTCTTTCGATTACATTTTTATTCTGTCATTGGGTGCCCCTTTATCTGTAACAGTCCACATCATATCCTGAACCATCGGCATGCAGTTGACTTTTCTAAAAATTTCTAATTATAAACATCTAAAGCTCATCACTACAAAATTCCTTCGTTTCATCTGACGCTAGACCAGTTCATTCCATGTGAAATTTCCACAAAATTCTCCAAAGACCCTTCTTCTTAACATCACTCTTTAAAATTTGATGTCCCTTATCTAAGAAAAAATGTTTAAGATCAATCATTATAGAATTAACTCGAAGTTTAATTCAATATGCTACATCGAATGAAAGTCCGATATCATATGGGTTCAGAATGTAAACACGAACTTTGAGCCACTGCGGACTCTGAGAAAATAACGAAGTAAAAAATTTAAACATACGTAATGTTGGTATTCGCCACAATGATAAGAATTTTCGAAACAAATATCAGTACATTTTGGGTCGCAGTAGATTCCTGTCACATGGAAACCGGACTCGTTACCATTTGTCAATTTTCGGCAAGTTGATCCTTTATTTTGTACTATTATAATCAATTCGTTCAAATATTAGAAACGTGAAAATTTCCTTAGTTCTTTAATACAGAACAGCAAATTACCTTTAATATCATAAACACAACGTCACAGATGCAGTTACGAAATCTAGCTTTTAACATAAGGCTCAAGGAAGCGGTGCAGAACGTTACTTTGATAGAACATGTTTCGATAAAGTAGCATAAAATTTCAGCCATATATTCTTCTCTCTTTTCTTCATTTTAATGTATATATACATATACACATACATAACAATGCAGAGAAAATAATAATAAAATTAAATGCAAACCAGATTAAATCTTTAAATATTAATTCTAATTCATGTAATTTTCATGAAAGCTTAACTTAGTCAGATCACTAACTTGCCTTGTAACTCGCAAGCAATTACTTGGAGCCGAACAACGTAACTCAGTTCTGTATTAAGCTTGCCATTCAATGTTTCGCACGCAGAACTAACCTGGTTACCTTCACATGTTACGTTATTTCCCATCCTGGAATATAACACCATACTATATATACATATATATCGTAGTACATATATACACTACGCACTGCATACAGAGAGAGAGGCAGCTGGCATATGTGCGTTAATAAGATGTTCCATAATTAATGTCGCTTTAAACAAAGTTTGTGCCATTTCTTATTAACTGATAAGTTACTGGGGGAGACTAACAAACTGCGCACAGCTGAGCCCTTCTTAAGAAATACCCCATGGGGTGAACAGGTGCAGTACTTCCCTTCGTAGAGAAGTAAAAACTGTGTTTATGTAAACGCATGTTTATTAATGTCTGCGTATAAATGCACATTTCCGTGATAAGTAAATGTGATAAATATCCCCAAGTGTCAGTTTCCCTTCTGAGAACCTGACAGTCGCTCAGCTGTCCAAGAAATTCCCTGTCTTAACGAAATTCCAACTGACACTATCGTGTTTACAGAACCCCGACACAGACGTAACCTCTCCTGGTCCATCAGAATCAAGTTCACATGATCACTTCTTACGTAGCGTAGTCCTTTCAGGCTCTCCGATTCAAATACGTGAATTACCTAGTTATCCACTTTTGCCACTCTCCCCCCCCCCGCCCACAGAGCTTCGTTTTATTATCATTATCACACCAGAAGAGAAGTTTCGTTTCGTAGCCCTTCCCTCTTCTACCTGTTCACAGCAGGTGTCGAGATTGTTTATTTTCACTTGATCACACTCAGACACACACCACAGTTGGTAGGACTCCTCTGGACGAGGGATCGGCTCGTCGCAGAGACTTCTGACAACACAAACACTCACAAGAGACAAACATCCATGCCCCCTCTGGGATTCGAACCCACGATCCCAGCAAGCGCTCGGCCGCAGACCTACGCCTTAGACCGCGCGGCCACTGGGATCGGCACCAGAAGAGAAATTATTTAATACGAATTCTTCTAGCCTTATGTTATTTACTGTGTTTTACGTCGAAAATTTCTTCTCAATAGCTCCTCCTAAACATCGTCAATCTCCAATCTGCAAGCAGCTAAGGGGCCATGTCTAACTAAAGTAACTTTAGAATTAAAATTTCTAATAAGTAAAGGTACGTAAGTAGGTTATACGAGAACCTGTAATTTGTCTGAAGAAAACTGATCACTGGTTAAAATCTGCCAGCCTTCGCGGAGTGTACTCATAGAAAGCAAGGAGAATATTACCCTTCAGGCCTTTTTCATACTGTCCATGCATCAAACTGAGCAGACAACCGGCGCACATCGAGACACGATCGCTTGTCCTGTTTTACCCAAATGAGTGCAGCTTCGCATTCAGAAGGAGAATGTGGTGAAAAACAAGGGAATCTTTCTTTCTTTCTTTCTTTCTTTCTTTCTTTCTTTCTTTCTTTCTTTCTATCTTTCCTTCTTTCTTCCTTCCTTCCTTTCTTTCTTTCTTTCTTTCTTTCTTCTACCTACTTGTTCACAGTAGGTGTCAAGGGTTTTTGTCATTCCATTTGATCACACTCAGACACACAACACAGTCGGCAGGACTCCTCTGGACGAGGGATCGGCCCGTCGCAGAGACCTCTACCTGACAACACAAACACTGTACATGACAAACATCCATACCCACCCGTGGGATTCGAACCCACGATCCCAGCAAGCGTTCGGCCGCAGACCTACACCAACAAGGCAATACGATCTGAATTTCGGTAAGGTATACGCAAAACTTTAAACTTATTTTACTCTCTTACACTGGTCTGAAAAAAAATGGCAGTACTACACCTCTAATAGATAAACTTCCAAACCTCCAAATTCAAGGGATATTTTAAAATGGATACAATAATGCGATGTCACTTAGCGAGCAAAATTTCAAAACCCGTCACATGCTGTCACATCACAGTTACAATGGACACATTCCACCGTGTTATGTTGGCATTCACGACACGTCGGGATTTGGCTCTAGCAGCGTAGTCATGCCACTGGCTGACATGACAGTGGAAGACCAGTTATCTTGTTGTATAAGATTACTGGCGACAGTTGATCGAGTGTCAGAAAATTTACGTGTATATTTAGACGTAAACATAACGTTACGTAACAGCTCTTCAGACCGACTGTTACCTTGCGCCTACTGACAGGTGAATCCTATCCATTACTTAGTCCGCACACACTAAAATTATGCAATGTATTCCAGAAACGTATAAAAATTCTTAAAAATGTTATTTCTTAATTCACCTCCCAAAAATAAAACACGTAATTTTTAAAAGAAATTTTGATAAATTTTCGACATGCCATGACAATGACTTAAAAATAAAGCACGACTTATTTGAGAATCCACGAAGAGTCCAAGCATTGTCAATGTAGTGTAAGATTATTTGAAATACGTTTACTAAGCTGCTGCAATATAGATTTTTTCCCTTCAACGTATCTTTTTAAAACGAACACGTAAATGAGCCAGAAACAAATGGGAGAATAGGTATGGATTTATTTAATGAGTCACTTCTATCGAGCACTTCTTGCGCACAAAACACGTCTGCGCTGTGAATTCCGTTATGACTGTCACTGTTATTTAAAGGCGCGTCTACAGAACAGATCTTCAGAGTACCGGCTCTCAATTGGTCCACTGCCAGGATAAGGCAAAGTCGGCGGCTTAGAAACAAAAGACTGGAGAAAAGCGGAGTAAGAGAGGGTTGGAGACAGGCATCCTTCAACTCGAGAAATGACAGGACAGAAGAGGAAAAGCCATTGAATGAAGGAGTCTGTTAGATAAAGCATCATCAGGTGAATTAGTAGAACGAGGAGAAATGTTTCTCTGTTCTAAATGCTTGAATGAACCTTCTCTTTGCTGCTCAGCTACTACAACGAAACCCAAAAAGAAAAACGTTAGCACAAAGCAAAAGCTGCAGGGATTCCAGAAAAGACATTACCACCTTAGCTGCTATTATCATTCCATCGGACAGGGTGGCTGCAGGGGAGCTAAGCAACACGCCACAATCCGTATCGCGATTTCCAGTTACATTGACTTTCGGTCCAGTACTAAATTACACTTAATTTCGTTGGAAAACTAAAGGAAATAATTCTTTCACTAAGAAGTGTTTCTGTACAATCAACATTAGAAAAGCGTTCTCGGCAACATCACAGCCTTAGAACAAACAAACCAACCAACCAACCAACCAACCAACCAACCAACCAACCAACCAATCATCCAACCAACCAATCATCCAACCAACCAACCAACCAACCAACCAATCATCCAAACAACCAACCAACCAACTAACTAACTAACTAACTAATTAACTAACTAACTCATTAACTACTTCCCCTAAGCACAATTCTTTTGAGAAGGCAATATTTCCTCTGTTGCTGAATAAACTCCCTTGTTTATGGAACCCGAAAGTTCTGTTACGTGCTCGCCAGAGACCGCCAATTGTTCCTATTCTGAGCCAGATCAATCCAGTTCACGTGCTTCCGTCCTATTTTTTAATGAACCATTTCAATATTATCCTCTCATTTACCCTCAGATCTTCCAAGTGGCCTCTTTCCTTCAGGTATCCGCGCCAAAACCTTCTTCCTCCATAAGTACGATGTCTCCCGCCCGTCTCATTCCGCTTTATTTGATCTCCATATTAATATTTTGTGAGAAGTACAAGCCACGCAGTTTCTCACAATGCAGTTTCCTCCACTCCGGTCTACTCTGCTCCATAAATGTAACCACTTCTTTGTTAGTTACTCGTGCACTTTCATACGAATCTGAAGTCTGTCTAACGATAGTCAAATACCTGACACAAACCACGCAGCTTCCACAGAAGGATGGAGAAAATCGCATAATGAAGAGCCTCACAATTTGTACGTACAAGTCTCCGAATATTATCAAGGTGACAAAATCAAGGAGTATTACAGGAGCGGAGGTTAGAAATGCTTACAGGTGTTTGGTGAAAAACTTGGAGTAGGGGGGCCACATGGAGAGCTCAAGCCTAGACGGCAGAATAATATTAAAATGAATATCAATAAAAAGAATGGGGTAGCGTGTGAGAAGTTCAGCTGGTTTAGAATACGTACAAGTGGCTGGCTGTCACGTGAACAGTAATACACCTGCGTGTTCCATAAGATGCATGGAATTTCTTGCTACTTTGAAATCTGTTAGCCTCTCAAAGACTCCGCTCCTTAGATACAGTGAGTGAGTGAGTGAGTGAGTGAGTGAGTGAGTGAGTGAGTGAGTGAGTGAGTGAGTGAGTGAGTGAGTGAGTGAGTGAATTAGTTATTGGCAAGTTGATCGTAGTAGTAGTAGTAGTAGTAGTAGTAGTAGTAGTAGTAGTAGTAGTAGTAGTAGTAGTAGTAGTAAGTAGTGGTGGTGGTGGTGGTGGTGGTGGTAGTGGTGGTGGTGGTGGTGGTGGTGGTGGTGGTGGTGGTAAGTTCTAAGTTAATTTGTAAGTTAACAGTTTACATAGATATGTTTCTATTTTATATCTTCATATATTAATATTCGTTTTACTAAACTAATAATCACAAATATGGAGGTATCGTAATGTAATTAGTACTAATTATACTTCCAGATGGCGTTGCAGCGCACGGTGTAAGCCTGCTTTCAACCGTTTCCCGTCACAAACATTAAGACGGATGAAACCGTCTTCTCCAGGAAAGTGTAACATTTGTGTATTCATGCTCCAGACTTTATAGCACAAAATAAGCACTTCCTGTAATTGCCTTGTCCTCTCTTCCACGAAGCAACCTACAGGTAGCAACCCTCTCGCCCATAAATACGTGCCTACCTTCGTCCAAACAGAATATCGAACAACAGTTTTCATAATCTGATTAATTATACAGCTTCCACAACTTGTGGGATGCTTGCCACCATCTTGACAGATCCCGCTGCCTTACACGATACGATGTATTATATCTGTAATGCTGAAGCTATCGAAGGCGCTTCTGAAAGCGTCAGAGACACAAATTTGCATGTTTTCACGGCATGAGGTTACATTTGGAGTAGCAGGCCGGTGAATGTTGCATCATATGTTCAGTTGCGAAAGACGTTTTCTCCATTATGAATATCCGCATCCCTTTTGGGTGCCTAATGAGGTCATTTCATCTGTCTTCTACACGCATGTAAAAACTCGAAAGACGCTAAACAGAATTTCATATAACCTGACGTTGTAAAAGTTTTCGAAAATTGTACAGTCATTTCAGTTGTTACTTAGATATGACAATTATAACAACGACATTCAACATAAAGGCGTACATTTGCTTGAATCATTGAACTTCGTATCCTGCAGCTTACGACTGCAGGTGCATATTTACTTTTCTCGTCAGGCTCTATTGTAGCACTGTTGCTAGAATCTAAAAACAAAAACAGCTGGAACACCAGATTTTAGACTAAGCGCAACATAATAGATGCGCCTGGCTTACAACTTCAGTTTCGTGGCCAGGAAAGTCCCTAAAAATACGCTAATTACACAGTTCTTATGGCAGACGGAAAACTGGGATAAGTAATTCCTTTCTTATTTTTTGTATTGAAGCCTTTCAGTGTACACACACAAAAACAGCAGACGTCAACACGGTTTATTGGCTGACGCCATACTAACGGTGTGCCAAACGGTAGGGCCTTCTTCTTTCCCTTTGTACAGTTTCTTAAATCCTCAACACAAATATTGCGCACTGTATGAGGAACGCAAAGTTTGTCCTGGTCACCTAGCTTAATTCCAAAGCAAGCAAAACTGGCAGTTTTAACAAAGGAGGTTATGTTTTCTCTTTGTTTGTTTACCACAAAATTCCCATAGATATAGAGAAATACATTGGATTGTTCAGACACTGTCTTCTTTGCATTGTTTTTGGAACAACAAATACATAAAAGAACAACATTCAGCCACGTGAATCACTGTTATTAACATATATGGAAATTTCTTGCTCAACACTAGTTGTAGCAATTGCTATCTAGTCACAGCCATTACTACAGTGAAAAGTGCTGCCATCTCTATGAAATAAGCTCTCTTCTACAATAAAACAATGTTGCCAAATCCATAACTACTTAATTTAGAGTGCCTTTTGATTTTGATATTAATGTTCAATTATTGCCCTGCAAACAATTTTTTAAGTATTATTATAGAAAGACTAAACACTAAAAAATGGTATGTGATAGAACAAAAGTAATAACAATTCTGGAATCAGCACACAACATTTCATACAAATCAGGCTTCAAAATCAACAGAGCAAGACCCACGTAGACCAGTGTTATTGGTCACACGGGCTTAACAATAAACATCGCTAGGTTACTTTCACAGCTATCTATCCCACCATCGCCCGTGGTACGTTACGCCAAGTCTCCCTATTCTCACAACTGTTTGTAACCGCTCTATTCTGAAGAAGTGGTTCTGGCAAAATCTCTTACAGATTTTGCAGTCTCAATCCTTGCAGTATTAAAGCTGCTTTAAATATATTTTCCAAAACACAACTTGGGGCACAAGTGTTTTACCGTTGATGGTAAATTTCAAAATTTCAGAGACGGAAGTTAAAGCATAAATCAGAATAATTAGAGTTGATGAACATGATAACTAAGATCCTTAAGCTGGGATTTAAATCAGTGCTTCAGTTTTTGTGGGCCTGAGGGCGTAAGCGTGTCAAACAACCCCCCACTGTCACTAAAACCGGCTAATCGAATACAACACAGTCAAAGAATTAAGTAAATCCCAAACACATATTCTGCTTTCGGAATGTATCTCTGGATATTCGCTTTATAAAGAAGTGTATACGCTGTGATAACCACCGACATCAACCACACAAACTCACTTAATTTTACAGGCGCATAAATAATCATACCCGATGTAATCATCCTGACAGGAACAAGGAAAGGTCTAATCCGGATATTCATGAATTTTTCAAACCACGTGACTTCACTATTATCGTCAGACCCACGTATAGTAAGGGGGAAATTAAATAAACAAGCAAAAACACAAACATTTACCCATTCTCTCTATTCATATGCTAGGTCACTAAATCTTGAACCACTCTTTTAATATTCTACAATTTTAGAACTTCGAAGTATGATATTGTGTACCGACGTTAAATATAGGACTTCCGTCGACGCCTTCCCGTCAAAACTTCTGTTTGATCAGAAGTAATAAAACACGTAATCCAGGAGTAATATTAAAATATATCCTTTAAATGACGTCGCAAAATACACGTCTCATGATTCCCTCTTACAAAACGTTATAAATCGATTGACGTGTATTTCCATGTACGGGTCTTACCAACTGCAAATTCACTGTCTGGTCACTTATAGCCTCTACACAAATTTAATACTGGCATACTTCCACACTTACTGTTATTTTCCTTGATGTGCAGCGTGTCGCTTAATTCTTTACACGACAATAAGTATTTCAGGAAAACTACTAAATGTTTAAGTGTTCCATGTCCGTGCACTATATCATACAAAAACACTAATCACCAAAAAATGTAGAGCGAGAGTTTTATCATCAATTGTAACACACTCCTACATGTTTCGACCCTGCCGGGTCATCTTCAGGGAGAACTTTTGTTATCGTTACACTAAGGTTGCACTTTATAGTTGAGTGAGACTGTTGACTGTGTACTGGAGGCGTGAACTCTGTGCGGTCCCGGCCTGGCAGACAGTTCACGCCTCCAAAAGCAACGCAGTACAAGTCAACAGCACATTCTCACTCAACTGTAAAGTGCAGCCTTAGTGTAACGGTAACAAAAGTTCTCCCTGAAGATGACCCAGCAGGGTCGAAACATGTAGGAGTGTGTTATAATTGACGATAAAACTCTCTTTGTGCATTTCGTTGGTGATTAGTGTTTTTGTACTAAATGTTTATATGGGAGACAATTTTAGGTTAATGCTTGCATTTCCTCGGCTGTCTATGCCGCAATATTTGTGAGGACGGCTGAGGTCGTAGCTTTGAAGAATTCCACTTCACTCTTTGCCAGTAATATCGGGTGGTTGGGTCCAACACAGGACACAACATTTTTCTGACTTCTGGTAATGTCTGAGATCACTGATCATCAGAAATATCTGTAATATGGCTCTAAGACAGAAGTCATTTGAACGGAAACATTGGGAATTTGCAGACCATAATACTGGACCCATCACGCCACCTCACTTACTGTCAAGTGTTGCTCAGCGAGGATGGACTCCATCTGTTGAAAAACAGATCAGTTGATATGTTCTGCATCCCGATTTGTGGCACTGCACACAGTTTCAAAACGTCGAAAGCACTCACTTTTCCTTCTGTTCAATCGTCGTCGCCATGTTTGTCTAAACATTATTGCCAACAACATTAAACAAAAAATCCCTCTTCCGTCGTATTACGCCTTTTCCCTCTACAACCCCTCTACAGTAACACGCTCGAAATAATTTCTAGTTTTGGGATCCATAATTACGCGATATTTTTTATCTGTGGGTATTTTTAATGATCCCAGTGGCCGCGCGGTCTAAGGCGTAGGTCTGCGGCCGAGTGCTTGCTGGGATCGTGGGTTCGAATCCCACCGGGGGGCATGTACAGTGTTTGTGCTGTAAGGTAGAGGTCTCTGCGACGGGCTGATCACTCGCCCAGAGGAGTTTTACCGACTGTGGTGTGTGCTTGAGTGTGATCAAATGAAAACCCAAAAACCCTCGACACCTACTGTGAACAAGTAGGTAGAAGAGGGAAGGACTACGAAAGAAACGGTATGTTTAACCTTTTAAAGCCTAGCGGTAAGTTTACGTACCACCAGCTTCAATATTCAAAAATTCTACGTGGTTCTCACATTGCGTTTATGTGTTTTGTATGAATCTCTGAATAAACAGCGATTACTTTCCTATACAGCATTAACAGACTGGTTTTTATAATCGAGACGGAGAGTGTTTACTGCGCGGTACGGACTAGCTTCTTATATATAGAACAGATATGCTTTGTCTTTAAAGGGTTAATTGTGACAGAAGTACTAACCACATGTATATTTAAGCATCCTTTTAGTTGATCCGAAACAATTGACCTTCTATGAAAGCCACAGTTTTAAGCCCGTGGACAAAACCTCCCCCTCTCAGCGAGTACAGTAAGGGCCCAGTTCTCAAATCCTATTTATTTAAGACACTTTTAAGCATTATTCTATTATCAACGCATACGTTTTCAGGTTGTCAATATCCTAATAACCCAATACAGTTTTGGTGTAATTTATACCTCCACACCCTTACAGGTGCAACACTACTAGTGTCATATCGCTTGATTTGATAATCCTAATAATATCTGTTCTTGATCCTATATCTTCTCTACGTGACCATAAATTTCAAACATAGTTGTAAATAAGAATTTAAAAAATGTAAGCGTTTATTGGCAATGACGATTCACTTCGTGGTTTTATTCGTTGACACCACATATTACGGCAGGACGATACGAACGTTTGGAAGGCACACACAAATGTGCACATTCCTCTACGGGTCTGCATGGCATTATAATCAAGAAGGCCAGGAGAGGAACTCAGTAACGGCTTATGCAATTTGATACGCGGAATCGATTCACGTCAGCCAATGAATAAGCTCAAGCACAGTTTTCAACAAATATTTTTTTTCTTTGAATTTAATGAATAGCAGCAAAAGGCCCTGGCGGTTTATTTTTGAATTTTATCCATTAATCTGCTCTCTTTCACATCAACGTCACGATTCAAACATTATGTGTTTAAAATAGTTTATACTATTAATTACCGCTGCAAGATACAGAAAGTTTCAAAAATACATCGCCGATAAAAATATTCATCACATCTAAAAATAATTTAGAAGCAGACACGAATCAAACACGGTATAGCAAGCATAAACGCAAAATGTCAGTTTCTTGTTCCATGCAGCAGCCTCTAGTAACATGACAGGCGTCGGTATGTCCTTCCCAGGATCTCTCCATTCACTGTTAGTATGGTTTCCTAATAGTACTCTCCTTATTTCTCGTCTGCTCCCTTTTCCTCTTCGTCTCCTTCTTCTCCTTCTTCTTCTTCTTCCTCCTCCTCCTTCTCCTCCCCCTCTTCTTCTTATTATTGTTCTTCTTCAATGGCGCAGCAGCTCCTAGTGACCCAGGGCCTCCTCGTTATCGACGCTTCACGATCACACTCAGACACACCACACTAGGTAGGACTCCTCTGGACGAGTGATCAGCCCGACGCAGAGACCTCTACCTGACAACACACAACACTCACAAGAAACAAACATCCATGCATCCAGCGGGATTCGAACCTGCAATCCCAGCAATCTAACGGCGGCAGACCCACGCCTTAAACCGCGCGACCACTGGGGTCGGCCATAATAATACTCATTCACTTCTAAAAGCATTCAGGGTGGTATTCGGTTATCAACTTATGTGCTGACATCGCTCAATAAGAGACCAATGCGGTAAGGTCTGTAAACCTCGGAAACCAAGGGAATGGACTTAATTCAGTCCAGCATTGTGTTAGTCATCATCACGGAAGTAAAGTAATGGTAGAGGGGTTCCATCTTAGTCAAGTTTCAGTTCAGGCAGAACGTCTCGTAGCAGCTGTAAACTCAATCAATTATCCACATAGACACAGAGATGACACCATGTAATGGGGTCTCGTAAAACACGAGAACTTCATAGACATTCCCTCCGACGCTGCATAGCATGAAGTCTCGCACCTCCTTGATAGATTCAGCCCGGTTCTCCAGGGCACGAATATAAGCACCTTCTGTGCTGACCCTAGGTCTTGCTTCATCACTGAACGGAAATTTATACGTCAGTTCCTTCATTCCCAGGAAAACAACGTATAAAGTAAAAAAGACATCTGTATCACTGTCACTCTAAGGTTTGAAGACCTACAGTCTGCGAACATAACTCTACCGTCCTCCATAGACTTGCGGTATGCATCTGATTTAGCTGTCCAATGGCTCGATGAAAGTAAAGTCAAGGACTGCAGTCTCTCCACATTTGAGTCAGTGTCTCTTGGTCTCCCCTGTAATCTGTATATCTAAAGGCAATAACAGTCAGCTTTCGGTCGCACATCCGAATTTAACCCTTTAAAGACGAAGCGTATCAAGACTTACCGCGCTGTAAACACTCTCCACTTCGGTTATAAAAACCAATCTCTTAATATTTTATAAGGCAAAAGTTGCTGTTTGTTCTGAGATCCGTACAAAACACATAAACGCAATGTGGGCACCACGTAGAATTTTTTAATGTTAAACCTGGTGGTACGTAAAGTTACCGCTAGGATTTAAAAGGTTAACCCTTTAAAGACGAAGCGTATATGTTTTATATAAGGACTCAGTGCGTACCGCGCTGTAAACACTCTCCACTTCGGTTATAAAAACCAGTCTCTTAATGTTTGTAAGGCAAAAGTTGCTGTTTGTTCTGAGATCCGTACAAAACACATAAACGCAATGTGGGCACCAAGTAGAATTTTTTAATGTTAAACCTGGTGGTACGTAAAGTTACCGCTGGTTTTAAAAGGTTAACCCTTTAAAGACGAAGCGTATCTGTTTTATATAAGGACTCAGTGCGTACCGCGCTGTAAACACTCTCCACTTCGGTTATAAAAACCAGTCTCTTAATGTTTGTAAGGCAAAAGTTGCTGTTTGTTCTGAGATCCGTACAAAACACACAAACGCAATGTGGGCACCACGTAGAATTTTTTAATGTTAAACCTGGTGGCATGTAAATTTACCGCGAGGCTTTAACAGGTTAATTATCAGATAGTCGACTACGGACACAAATGTCAAATATTTTATAAAGTTCTGCCACAAACAATAGGGCCGAAAAAGCATTTTATTTAATTTCTGGATGCAGCAATGTGTGCGGCAGGAAAGAGAGCTATGTCATTCCTGGCAAATAGTTTCCAAAGCATCGTGTGCTATTTGTTAAAACCACCCACAAACCTCTACTTGCAAATCTAAAGAGTTCCATTCTGTACGGGATTTTCAAAACACTCTGCGTGTAGGCTAAACGGATACAGGCATAATAAAAGCACAATACTAATTAGTGCAATCGGGTAATCACAGATTATCTCACACAAATATATCACACATTCAGTCAAATCGTTAAAAAACAGCGACGTGTGCAATGCACACAGTCATTCAGCTAAATGCATGCAACAGGTATGTCAAAAATCCGTACAGTTTAGGTCGGTAACCCTAGAGTGTCGCTGCCTGCCTGCCTGCCTGCCTGCCTGCCTGCTTGCCTGCCTGCCTGCCTGCCTGCCTGTCCGTCCGTCCGTCCGTCCTGAACGTATTAGGAGTTTAGCCTGCTGTTTTTCAGTGGAAGTACGTGATGTCATTTCTTAAAATGCTTTGTAGACGAAACTCCATTTCCCTCGAAACTGATCGACACAGTCTAATAATTCAATTTTATGTTGAACAATACATATTCAAAACATCAAACTATCAAAACAGTACTATTAAAAATATGATTAAGGTTTTAATTCGAAGTAGGAGTGAAGGGTTCTTATTCTAGGTTACCCAGTTATTACGTAGCGTCAATCGGTCACGTCATCTTTAGAGAAGCAACTGGAAATGTTCATACCGCTTTGCAGTTTTATATCTCTTACTTAAAGTTCCACAATTTTCATTCATTGGTTGTTGCTTTAGCGTAAGCTTCATTAAACCCAAAACACTTATACTTTCCTTCCATGACACGTAAAGCAGTTTGCTAAGTAATTTTAACCTTTTAAAGCCTAGCGGTAACTTTACATACGACCAGGTTTAACATTAAAAAAATTCTACGTGGTACCCACATTGCGTTTATGTGTTTTGTACGGATCTCAGAACAAACAGCAACTTTGCCTTATAAAACATTACGAGACTGGTTTTTATAACCGAAGTGGACAGTGTTTACAGCGCGGTACGCACTGAGTCCTTATATAAAACAGATAAGCTTCGTCTTTAAAGGGTTAATATGCCAATAGAGAGGCTACATACTGCAGCCACCTTCTACACACAACAACCAACATTCTTCATACATTCATACCAGCTACGAGGCAACTTAATTGTAGGGTCTAATGTTTCGACACCAATTGAATCATCATCAGCCCTCAACACATGTAGGTTCCCTGATCATATAAATCACTGACAACAATGAAAACACAAGGTAACAAAATTATTGCATATTTTTTATCTCTTAACTGAATCCACAAGGGGCCGCGGTGGCGCAGTTGGTTGAGACACTGTGCTACAAACCGGCAGGTCGCGGGTTCGATTCCCGATGGTGTCAGTGGAATTTTTCATTGGCATAATCCTGTCGGTCGCACTATGGCCTTGGGGTGGACTCAGCCTCTAACGGAAATGAGTACCAGGAATATTTCCTGGGGGTGAACGCGGCCGGTGCGTAGGGCTGACAACCTTACCACCTTCATGTGCTGATTGTCTAGAAATCTGGGAGCCTCAAACTCCTGGAACCCTAAGGGTCTGTCCAGGCCTGTAATGGGACTGCTTTTTTTTTTTAACTGAATCCACTCTGGCACAACTTCACTAGTACCTTGCCATTTAAACCCACATATTATTTTATGACTATGTAATGCTACAGAAATTTATTTTTAAAGTCCGAAATTACAAACTAAATTAATCACTGTATTTTACTGATAAAAATATGCCTTACATATAAGTGTTACTATTAAGGAGTGAAATCCATTGTTGCAAAAAATGCCACATTATGCACTGCGACACTTGATTCTCTTAAGTGGCTAGATTCATACAAAAATGCATGACAGAACTAATTCAATCGAGGATGTTCCTTCCTGAGAAGACGACAGAACTCGTCTAATGAAAGGTTCCGTGCGCTTTATGAAACATGCAACTTTACTGCGAGTTAAACCACAGCCACATATTGGACATAACCTTAAGTCATACAAATCGAGTAAACATCCTCAAACTATAGTTGTTTAAGACGAGTTTAAAAACTGACTTTTACCTACAAGCCCGAAAATCTTTTAATTACGAAATAATAAGCATCAACTAATGCACCAAAAATGTATATAATCTTTATTCGTAAAAGTCTCGTACATGTTTCGACCCTGCTCGGCCATCTTCAGGGAGAATAGTCTTGATACACTAGGGTTGCATTTATACAGTTAAGTGTGAATGTGCCCTAGGTGGTTTTTAGTAGTAAAAATTATATATTTTGGTGCATTATTTGGTGTTTATTTATTTCGTATGATACAGTGCACGGACATGGAACACATTAAACCTTTTAATTCTAAGAAAGCTTCAAATGTGAGATCGAAATAATCCACATTTTCTGCAGAGATCGAGTTCAGGCCATCCAGCCATAACAAGAAACACGTCAGCTACAAGACTGATAAACGTACGACGTGAAGAGTAGAAATGGAAACGTGGGAAGTCTCAAACTTGTTTGAATATATCGCCTTCACTAACGTTGTATACACTTTACTGTCACAGCTAGTGAGCAGTGTTAGTGGAGGTTCATTTTTTGCCCCTACATCGTAGAAAAGAGGAACTATTATGTCACTTTTCCAACATTTGAATAGTAACAACAATAGTCATAACAAGGGACGATTTTACACTTGTTCTGGAACATTTCTCTGGCGAACCCTGATTTGGAGATCAGCATCCGCCATTGCAATACGTGTTACTGTACAAAGCTTCGCTATTTATATTCTCACGCATTTAACCTTTTAAAGCCTAGCGGTAACTTTACGTAGACCAGGTTTAACATTAAAAAATTCTGCGTGGTGCCCACATTGCGTTTATGTGTTTTGTGCGGATCTCAGAACAAACAGCAACTTTTGCCTTATAAAACATTAAGAGACTGGTTTTTATAACCGAGGTGGAGAGTGTTTACAGCGCGGTACGCACTGAGTCCTTATATAAAAGAGATACGCTTCGTCTTTAAAGGGTTAATATCACCATCATTAGAAGCCAATATTTCCTTGTTTTCTCCATTGAACAATGATGGTATATCAGCCATTAAATTCTCAGGGACACAAGAAAACAAAGTGAGATACACAGAAGTTAACTAAAACAGACATGAGAGATAAAGGTACGAACAGAGAGAGAGAGAGCGAGCATAACCTGTGGAAGTTCCTGATGAAATCCCTCTTCGAAAAGGTTTTTATTCCCCACAGCCTTCGGTGGGGTTTATTCGCAAGTAATATTAGTTTTGAACCCCAGCTACATTACCGAGGTGACTTCCCGTGTTTGCGCGTGTAGGAGAGAAGCTGGTTAGTGCGGCATTCACATTAGGTAACCCGCAAGGTAGTTAGATGACCTAGCGTTTTTCTTATTCTTCTTACTGCTTCTCGTCGTGTAATCTAGCCACAGAAACTTGTTTTTAGTACGCCGTTCTACGGCATGTCCCGTAGTTCGGTGATCAACTCGCGGAATCTAACACTCTTCCTTATCCCTAGCAGTCTGATGTCTGCTTGCTTGCCTCCTTGATTAAAGCCAGCAAAGTAATCTAGACTTTTCGATATCAAAAAGCCAATGTTCCGTCTTGATTACTCCATCGTATAGGTTGAGGTTGTCTCGGGGGGCCGGCCCCCCCCTTCGCGCTCCTCATTCCCCTATCTCGAGACCCTTTAACACAGCTATCCGATTTGTATAGAGCATTTCAGAGTTCATCCTGAATACGTGAGATTGTAACTTCTTTGAAATTCACACTTTATTCGGGAGTAAAGTTCAGTCAAGAAGCAGCTGCAGGAAATGAACAGAAATATTTTACCCATTCAAAGAGGAAAATAGATATGTAAGGTTTGAAATTCAACGCAGATGATTATGAAGATGACTGCCTTCCAGGATGTGATGCTGTGCAGTCCAGTATACATTTAGGAGAAACATACAACCCTTGTCTTCACAGTAAAAAAATATGCTACAACATTTTGGTCTTCAATACTCCACAATGCGATAATTTTAAAATCGTTATCGGTAAAAACGAAGTAAAACAGAATCTGTTAGCACAAGTCGGTAAAGCGTTTCTCTTTAGAATTGCCTATTTATATTAATCCTCTCGTCTTCTTAACTATGATAAAGTGTATTCTCATAATGAAGTACCCATCTAACGGACATCACAACCCTGAATAAGA
Organism: Coptotermes formosanus; assembly: GCA_013340265.1. NCBI lineage: Eukaryota > Metazoa > Arthropoda > Insecta > Blattodea > Rhinotermitidae > Coptotermes > Coptotermes formosanus. The sequence goes on from BLKM01012018.1 coordinate 4,949,867, forward strand.
TAAGACAAATAGCCATTACGAAAATTTCAATCATATGTACTTGCAATAATTTCCATGTCTATTATTATTATTATTATTATTATTATTATGAGAGGTGCATACAGGATGTTGGTCGGGCGACCTGAGGGAAGGCGACCACTTGGGAGATCCACGCGTAGATGGGAGGATAATATCAAAATGGATCTTCAGGAAGCGGGATGGGGGAATGGACTGGATTGAGCTGGGTCAGGACAGAGACAGGTGGCGGGCTGTTGTGAATGCGGTAATGAACCCCCGGGTTCCATAAAATGCGAGTAATTTCTTGACTAGCAGAGAAACTGTTAGCTTCTCAAGAAGGCCTCTGCTCCATGGAGTCAGTTAGTTATTATTCTTATTATTCGCAGGAGCCTTGATAGCCACGTCTTCGATTGTGGGGTGCACAAAGCCTGCTTTTTAAGGGTACAGAGAATCTTTTCTAGGAGTAAAGCAGCCGGACCCTGAAGCTGACCATTCACATCTACCTGGTGCCGAGGTTCGGAATGGGTTGAGCAGTACCTGTACTCCCCCATTGTACCTTCAAGGCTTGGAATACTATACCTTTGACTACACAAAATTAGAGGCGTGTCTCTCAAAAGTTATTGGCAACTGAAATATTAATTTTGCGATAGATTCTTCATCACTTACAGGAAAGAATACACAAAATTTCTGGTTACACAGCACTTAATCCGGGACCCGAATTAGACGAACTCGTATCAACCTTTTATACTTTATACACCCAGACATATATCGCACACGTCACATCTGCACGTAAATAATACTGATAAAAACTGACTTGCATCCCAGTGCTCATTTTCAGAATAACGGAATGAGACCGCCAATTACGGGCGAGGAATACATTCTGGCTCTAAACAAGTGTGAGATATATTATTTTTGTAAACTTAATGCACATAACGTAATTTAGATATTATATATGCACAATAACACAAGGCTTTCGCTGTTTATTTCCAAATTACTCCCACTTCGTAATTCTGTGCACTTCCATTCAGATGAGCATATTTTTTAAAATACCCTAAAAGGCAAAGAATAAGCACAAATAAGTGTTTATATAGAGTAGTGGTCGTGGCCCATTTTAATTATCACAGAATATTCATAAAGGGATTAAAAAATAAATGTTTCTCTCATACATGACCGTCTGACTCAATGACTAACGAAACAAGTAACTAACTAACTAACTAACTAACTAACCACGTGAAGCAAGGTCTTTCTTGAAACTTGATTTTTCATCTAGACAAGATAGCCTATAAATATTACGTAATCCGCAATTTCATTACGGTGTCCGGAAGAGCGCGGTGGTTTTTCCTATGTTCGGCCAGATTAATCGCGTCCACGAATTCCTATCCTAAATCCTTACATTCATCCTAATTTTATGCTACAGACGAAGTATAGATCTCCCCAGTGCTACTTCCTTCAGCTTTTTTGACCAAACTCCTGTTTGCAGGCCTCTTCTTCCAAGTGTGGAGGATATACTTTTATTTCCAGGATAGTGTGTAAATAACTATAGATGTTGTGTATCACTAGGTGAAATAACCTGCCAAGGAGTGGTCATCAGAGCGGCCATTCTAAAGCATTCTAAAAGTTACTCCGAACTTTGCACATTGATGCTGGGAACACGGAATCCCGTTACGTAACGATGGATGGCGAAGATGTTAATGGGTCAAGTTCTTTATACTCCGCTGTGTATAGAAGCAAAACTTTGCGTAACGAATGGCAAGAGTTGACTTCAATACTCTTTTTTTCCGTTAAAATTTCGCAGGGAAAATACACTGTAATCAGCAGGCAAGATTAACTTAGGGGCACTGGAAATGTGATAGTCAGATAAAAGTCGGTACGTCCTGTTGTTAGAAGGATGAGATGCGGAATTAAGAAGCGAGAATAAATCTGCAACATTAAATCCAATAGAAAAATCTATAGGTTACAATGACATATCGAAAAAGAGAAAAAACACAAGTGTGATGAGTAAACAATGGCATTTCGAAAGTAATAGAATTAAAAAACGTAAATATATATATATATATACACATATGCTTTATGCGAAAGTAACTTACGCATATGTGTGACACTGAAAGGACGTAAGAAAGAAATGAAGAAAACGATTCCGGCATTCTGGGATAGGACAGTGCTTTTCGAAGAGGAGTAAAGTCTTCATATTGAAGTGTCAGTTAAGCCCCAGAATACACGTCGCAAGTGAAACGTCAATACGTGTGGCTCCGATTACCCCGTGACCCAGCATCTGATCCCAGAAGAATAGAATTCTCAGCACACCGCTTTGAAGGTATCGAAGTCAGAAATAAAGAATATTTAAACATTAAAAGTAAGGGCCAGTTGCCACATATGTAGGTGAGACTGGAATTTAATGTGCACATCAGCGTCTAATCTATGGTCACATTATTAATTTATTGGGTCAAAAATAAATAGGCCTACCTTCAATGTATGGAGTATGCAGAAAAGATTTCGTTAAAAATTACAGCCAAATATATATTTAAAGGTGTGTTAAATTTCAAATTTTTGGAATAGATTACACTGTAACTGATCCAGCTGCCTTCCTCAATAAACTAACAGCACACTAAATCTGATGAATGCTGACTGCCAGTTTATACACAACGTATCTTCCCATTTGCTACCTGAAATTATAAAGATCGTAGTATTTCGCAAGGTTGTGAAACACAGCCTGTCACTGTAAGGGAAGAACATAAACTGTGAATATATGACAACAGGTTTCAGAAGAAAATATATTTAAGGGGAAGCACTTAAAAGAGTGTTAAAATGCACTACGAGGAGCAATGTAAGTTATTTAGCCGTCAGATAGCATTACGATCTCAAACGAAGAGGCACGACGAAGAAGGGCTATGTGACTCGCACAAAATGTACGAGAAATTTAGAGAAGTGTTTGTCAAATATTCTGAAGGAAAGATACAGGTGCACATAAAACAATTAAATTATGAGTGATCTTATGAAGTAATGTGGGATCGTGTAAATAACATTGGTGGTTCAGAATACGGGCCAATAGAGGGCTACTGTGGCGGTCTACGGCGTAGGTCTGCGACCGAGCGCTTGCTGGGATCGTGGGTTCGAATCCCACCTGGGGCATGGATGTTTGTCTCTTGTGAGTGAGTTGTCAGGTAGAGGTCTCTGCGACGGGCCGATCCCTCGTCCAGAGGAGTCCTACCGACTGTGGCGGGTGTGTCTGAGTGTGATCAAGTGAAAATAAACAACCTCGACACCTACTGTGAACAAGTAGGTAGAAGAGGGAAGGACTGCGAAACGAAATACGAGAGGGCTATTGTGAACATGGTGATGAAATTATGGGTTACATTAAACGCGGTTTTATTTGACTCGATGACAGACTGCTAGTAGAAGTCTACTCAGTGGATCTACCAGGCCGAATGAGTAGAATTTGCCGTGGCGCAACAGCCCAACGCGGGCCTAGGCCGCCTCGCTGTTGAGACTTCTAGAACACACACAATTGGACACACACACACACACACACACACACACACACACACACTCGGTAGGACTCCTCTGGACGAGTGATCAGCCCCACGCAGAGACCTCTACCTGACAACATACAACATTCACAAGAGACAGGCGTCCATGCCCCCGGCGGGATCCCAATCCACAATCCCGGCAAGCCAGCGGCCGCAGACCCACGCCATAAACCGCGCAGTCACTGGGATCAGTGAGTGCGTACAATAGATAGAAAAAATAAGAACGAGGGATAATGAAAGAACCAAATATAAAGAGCAACGAATCTCTAGGTACAGGTGAGAGAAGCAGCTTCTTAAAATTGTTGAAATACGTCAAGCGTAAAACCAAAAAACGAATATCCGAACAATGAAACAGAAGAGTGAGACACCAAGCATATTGGTCCCAACACTTTAGCTAACACTTCACTTTCTTTTCTTTTCTTTTCTTTTCTTTCCTTTTCTTTTCTTTTCTTTTCTCTCCTCTTCTCTTCTTTTCTTTTCTTTTCTTTTATCTCCTCTCCTCTTCTTTTCTTTTCTTTTCTTTTCTTTTCTTTTCTTTTCTCTCCTCTCCTCTCCTCTTCTTTTCTTTTCTTTTCTTTTCTTTTCTTTTCTTTTCTCTCCTCTTCTCTTCTTTTCTTTTCTTTTCTTTTCTCTCCTCTCCTCTTCTCTTCTTTTCTTTTCTTTTCTTTTCTTTTCTTTTCTTTTCTTTTCTTTCCTTTTCTCTCCTCTCCTCTTCTCTTCTTTTCTTTTCTTTTTTTTTTCTTTTCTTTTCTTTTCTTTTCTTTTCTTTTCTTTTCTTTTCTTTTCTTTTCTTTTCTCTCCTCTCCTCTTCTCTTCTTTTCTTTTCTTTTCTTTTCTTTTCTTTTCTTTTCTCTCCTCTTCTCTTCTTTTCTTTTCTTTTCTTTTCTCTCCTCTCCTCTCCTCTTCTCTTCTCTTCTTTTCTTTTCTTTTCTTTTCTTTTCTTTTCTTTTCTTTTCTCTTCTTTTCTTTTCTTTTCTTTTCTTTTCTTTTTTCTTTTCTTTTCTCTCCTCTCCTCTTCTCTTCTTTTCTTTTCTTTTCTTTTCTTTTCTTTTTATAGTGGTGAAGGGCCCCGCAGCAGACGCTACGGACGCACTGCAGCCTTGAGGCTTATTGTGCAACCCTGTGATGAAGATGAAGATGATTATCTTTTTTGCCCTTTTCCTAGTAATGGAGCACCGGTGGAATGAAATTGACAGGGGAAAACCGAAGTAATCGGGGGAAAACCTGTCCCAGTGCCACTTTGTCCACCACAAATCCCACATGGACTGACCCGGGATCGAACCCGGGCCTCCGCGGAACACTTCACCTTACTCTTACATACCGAATGCAGTTAATATCATGCAGTACCTTACTTCCGTCCTAAATAAAACACGGAAACGTTTCTAAGAGTCTGTAATTTGCTGACATAAGGATCCATTATGCTTCCAAGCGTGTGCAGTATTTGTAAAATGTAGAATATTTGTTTGGTGTCGCATACACTATGTAACGATTAATCAGTGACAAACAAATACGTTTTTATCAGCGTCATATTACGTTGGACATACACCTAACCTGTTTAAATACAAATATACAGACAAGTGTACACTTGCCACAACTAGAAGTATGATACATTTATGATGAATTAATTTAACACACGGGAAGAGATATTTGCAAGGCAACATCAAAAGTAGAGCGGGAGGTTGTCAGCAATACTTCACACGTCCTCAGTTTGCGGTTGCAGGAGACATCGTCTAGGTTTGGATCGTACTACATAGGCCTATATTGTATAACCACTCGCGGAGAGCCGGCAGTACCTTCTCACTTTAAAAACACTACATATATGTTACGAAATATCGTGTCGGAGCTCGGACTTGTCTCTTCTTTGTGCTTTATTTGACAGAACCTTCAATTACTTACATTATGCACCTTCGAGAGGTGGCAGTTTGATTGATTAATTAATTTGGACGAATATCAAAGGAAAAAGTCGGGGCACAGTTTCAGCAGCTACATGAAATAGCGTATGAAAAGCACAGGTCAATGACCTGGTTAAGTTTACAGACAAGAAACTCCCGGGAAAAGTCAGGAGTGATTCACCTTCAGCCACGCTACTCGGTTCGGTTCGGTCTCCTTCTCAAGAACTCTGATGGAGCTAATGAATGAAAATCCGGGCTCCACTACATGCCGGAAATTTTTTGACGTAAAAACCAAATATTATTTTTTTCAGAAGGAGACTGCTACAAGGAGCCAGCCAGCCAGCCAGTCAGTCAGTCAGTCAGTCAGTCAGTTGGGTATTTATTTATTTATTTATTATTTATTTATTTATTTATTTATTTACTCATTCACTCATTCATTCAGATAGTCAGTCAGTCAGTCAGTTAGTTAATTGGGTATTTATTTATTTATTTATTTATTCATTCATTCATTCATTCAGATAGTCAGTTAGTTGCGTATTTATTTATTTATTTATTTATTTACTTATTCAGATAGTCAGTTAGTTGCGTATTTATTTATTTATTTATTTATTCATTCATTCATTCAGGTAGTCAGTCAGTTAGTTGCGTATTTCTTTATTTATTTATTCATTCATTCATTCATTCATTCAGTCAGTCAGTCAGTCAGTCAGTCGGTCAGTTAGTTAGTTAAAATAAAATAGGCATTTAAAAAGTACAGTGTCGTTAAAATTGCCGGAAGTTCCGTCTGACCACTCACACAATGTACAGAACAGGTATAGAACGCTGCAAAAACAAAACATTCATCCTGTGAATTACGCCTCATACTCGAATTTACAGAACCCCTTATTATGACACGTCTTACAGAGAACTATAAGGTGTTGCAATTTGTGTTTCATTTTCCAGTAGGTTAGCAAGAAACACCAGTTAGAGTCAAAGTCGAGATGGCAATTCAGCAGCGACACGGCAGCCACTGAATAATGCTCATTAACGTAAAGTCTTAGCCGCTCAGGCGAGATTTAGTCCTGGGACGTGAGTTCCGACAACTCATACACTAAAAGCACATGCTGTTGCTACAGACGAACACTACAGCGTCTGCCTTATGCTCCAAGAGATCTGTCATCTTTATCACTCAGAGCAAAGCTCGTACCAGTAAAACAATGTCTGCGTCGTTAACAACGAGGAAGTCAATGCAATGCAACTGATACAGAAGAAGCTAAACTACCCAATTACTAACCAACGTTTCTACATACAAACTAAAGTACCAACACATCAACGAAAATCTGTGCCCGCCAGACAGTAAGCAAGTCCATCTATTTACTTAAGTAACTACTAAACACCATACAAACCACCTTACTTATCTATTCACTACGTACTTGCCTACAGTGTGTTGATCCTGTGTTGTGTAACGCCACTGTGAAGAAGTGGGTGCTGTCGCCATCTTGACCAAGATGTAAACCTGAAAATAAACAACGACACTGTGCTGGCGTGAAAGCGTTACATCATTCATACTGACCTACCTTACTGATTTTGTAAAGCATAATCTTTCTTGAGCTGCTAAAGTCGTTTAATAGGTGAAGACGTCCGACTTTATGGAACTCAGGAAGTTCATCATTTGGCAACTGGAGGATTAAAACTAATCAAGAAATTAATTAAGTAATTAAAGGACAAAACATAATTGGGTTTATTGAAATGCAAAGATTAAGTTGGTTAGGCCATGTCGAACGCATGGCTGATGATAATAATATTAAAAAGATCAATAAATGGAAACCCATGTCGAAAAGACCAATTGGAAGGCCTAAGACACGTTGGGAAGATGACGTTTTGGAAGGCATAAAAAGCATGAAAATATGTGACTGGCAGAATGTAATACAGAACAGCGGCAGATGGAAGAAAGTGGCTGAGCAAGCCAGAACCGTGTGCAGGTTGTAGCGCTTTGTAAGAAGAAGAAGAAGAAGAAGAAGAAGAAGAAGAAGAAGAAGAAGAAGAAGACGAAGAAGACGAAGAAGAAGAAGAAGAAGCAGAAGAAGAAGAAGAAGAAGAAGAAGAAGTTCATCATTACGTTGAAGGGCGTAACAGCTCACCACTTCACATTATTCTGAACAAGGTGCAGTCCAAACATAACACCGGTCTCGCCCCTGTTTCTTTAGGGTCCATATTCACACCGTCCTGCTCTCCACGCCAGGGTGCCCAAAACATACCGACCACCTTTAACTGTATTTGTAACGTCTTTTCTCTACGAAAGGAGAAAGTCATCAGGTCTCATGTAGTGCAATGCGTCAGGAAGGTAAATTTACATACAGCTTTACTTTCGCACCAGCACACTAACCGCACTACAGGAACCGATATTACACTTATGCAGGGGTTTCAGACAGGTGCACCGAGGAGTTTGAAAACCGCCAGCGTCCTAGTGTATAATAGGAATGTGTCCAGTTCCAACCTCGGTCTGGACATCGAGTATCCTCAGCAAGACTGTTATTTCCCTAAGTCTGTCCTGACAAATTCAGAGATTTAGCACGTACAGGCTCAGCGCTTCTTTCTAAACGCTTTCCGTTCTACCTTTTTAAAGTTCATACTTAATTCAACGCAATACAGTTCGAAATACAAACAGTTAACCCGAGAGAAACCAAAGTTACAAATTCCGAACTCTATGTTCTACGTACTTAGAATGTTAGAAAAGAAAAATTTGTTTTAAAGTACACTACACGTGCTTACGCAGAATTGAACTGATGTACTTTTTCCACTTCCAGATGAAACAGAGAATAAAGGAAAACACAGAAGGCGCGCGCGTAAACACACACACACACACACACACACACACACACACACACACACACACACACACACAAAATATATATGAACACACACATACACACACATACATGCAAAATGTTTACCCTTGAAAAAGGGACAGATACGCTGCCTCGAAACGTCAGTAACCAACTACCAATGAACGCTACGTAACACCCCAGAAGAGCTAAGACGTATTTATACTGCGGCGAAAGGCTTAAATCACACAAAAATTTTCTAATATACGTCACTGCTTCAAAATCATGTTGTAATATAACACTACAAGAGAAACCAAAACGAATTTGAGTTGCCTTATTCTAAACTTGGTCGAAGACTCTTCTTTCTTTTCATGTGGCAAGAACAATACATTCTGTGCAGATTAATGCTGATTGCTCAGCAGTAAGCACAGTGCTACGTTTGACTGATTACCTCTAAAGGCGTAAGATTTAAGGATATCAGATATAAAACGTGTGCCCAGTTTTCACTAAAACATTGTTCCCACACACTTTTCACTCCAATCAATGTTTATCGAGTTAGGCTTCAGGCGGGAGCTGAAGTGTGTAGAGACTTAAAGACCTTTAAAATAGTCAGAACATAATTATATTAAAATGTTTTGATGATATTCTGTAATATTCCCCAATATAAAAAACCTCATAAATATCAGCGCAATGGTTCGCGACTTCTTATATTTTTCGAGGCAGACGGGAAGACGCGTTCGATTTTAATAAGCGTTGAGCGAGGATGCTAACGCGTCTAAAATAAAGATACGAGAATAAAAATAACGAAGCAATTGCTGCGATTTGAGACTTCAGACGTTTTAGAGCCTATCAAATCTGATTCGTGTGTTGTATAAAAATTTATGTGGAGACACTATTAAATAATTAATTTCTGAATATTCTTCTACACTGACATTATAAGGGCCTACGTTTTCCTTCGTCTTTCCATGGCCCAACAATCCCTAGTGGGCGAGGCCCTTCTCATTATCGAAGCTTCACGATCACACTCAGACACACCACACTCGGTAGGACTCGTCTGGACCCACAGTATATACCCATAGTGTATATTCGTATTTTTACTTTTTTATTTGTTTACTGTACATAATGCTTCAAAGTGTGTTTTTAAAAATAAAATTACGCTTGAAAAAAGGATACACAATTAAAACTTTTAAATAATTTTGCTTAGAATATGTAATTTTTTTTAACAAACATACTTTTTTTTTCTCTCAGAGACTTTTCGGTTATAACCCCATATAAAATTATTCATGTAATTTTTGTTGTGTTACAATCCCTCCTGTTGCCGTATCAGTATCTGCTGTCAATTCTTTAACGGCTTGATTGCTGTCTACATGTATAAGCTTCCTTTTCCATTAATCGTTTACTTGTATTTACCTAAGAAATTTTTCATTCAAAGTTATTTAACCCTTTAAAGACGAAGCGTATCTGTTTTACATAAGGACTCAGTGCGTACCGCGCTGTAAACACTCTCCACTTCGGTTATAAAAACCAGTCTCTTAATGTGTTATAAGGCAAAAGTTGCTGCTTTTTTTCTGAGATCCGTACAAAACACATAAACGCAATGTGGGCACCATGTAGAATTTTTTAATGTTAAACCTGGTCCTATGGAAAGTTACCGCTAGGCTTTAAAATGTTAATTAGGACCTTCCATTTTCTAGTTAAAATTAATGAAAGAGCATTTACTCGAAATGTAGACGACCGCAGTTTGGACCAAAGACAGATTTCTGAAATAACTCAAAACTTATAGGAAGTATTAAATTCACGTGAATAGGTTAACTTTCGACTGCAAGAGACGATAAAATTCACATACAGTTCTAAGTTACTACGCTTGCCTTTTTCTTCCTCTCATTTATTGCTACTTACTCCCCAAGTTTGACACAATCTCTTTATTTCAGTTACATTTATATGCATCCTCTTCTTCATTCGTCTCGTACCTGGTGACGTACGAGTGTCGTTCCTTCATAGCTAATGTGCCCCTTTCACATGTATTCACACCATCACCACGTGAGTCAGATTCTGCCTTCAAAATTCAACGTAGAAGATTTCAGATCAAATTACTCTGGCGAGCAACTGAGTGAGTCTGATCACGTTGTAACATATGTTTCCTGAACGGTTAGTAGAAGCAAAGTTTGATTCCGGAGTGTTGCATTTACCATAGCTACCACTTGAAAGTGCAGCGATGAATCACATTCTAATTACAAATTAATTATTAATTGAAAGGCAAAGACCATGCAACAGCGAGAGGCAGAGACATATAACAGCAGCATTCCATACGAGTGCCGTTTCAGTTAGTGTCAGACACAGCAAAACTAACGCCTGCTGGTGGGTCTATGCTCAGCAACACTATGCAAGCTCTGCATATGATTTGTAAACATCGACAGTAAGGTAACAATTCCACCGACTTCAGGTCTGACGCCATCACTGACGTATGGCACACACAGATAAGCAACAAAATGAAGGAAAATCCTGCTTAATATTACATTAACAGGTGTTTTTCGTTTTCGAATAAAAACGATCTGATTTGGGTATACACGCAGTGTGTTATAAATTAAATAGAAATGAAAAGTCCATAGCAGGAATTTAGATACAGTTTTTCAGTGGCGCAAAGTTATCAGAGTATTTTATTTTGTTAGTAATTTTGCTCTAAATCAAGGAATTCTGTATAAGGCTTTTCAACACATATGTTATATGTCCCAATGCTGACAGTAACTATCGGCCACGACATTTGTCTGGAAGGGCAGAAAAAGTAAATATAGGTGGTACGTTCAAAATATTTAAGTCCTTAAGTGACATTAACTTTAATTGTAATGGGATTGCTTTATATTGCTTTCAAATTCTTTTACTGAAATGCACTTTGTAAAGGGCAAGCAGAACTTTGTTCAATGTATTTTCTACATTATTAAATAATTCAGTAGCCGTAATGTTGACTGGCATGCAGGCAGAAATAAATATGAGGATTTCTCCCTCTTGATGCACAGTAAGATATAATATTGATGGATGTAAAAACATTAAGAAGAATACGGAAAATCGGAAAATGCAGAATGGAACAAGAAGATCGTGTAAGCCTATAGGGTCTAAGAAACGTAAAAAAAGGAAAGCAATCCCATTACAAGCCTGGACAGGCCCTGAGGGTTCCAGGAGGCTGAGGTTCCCAGATTTCAAGACAATCGGTACATGAAGGTGGTAAGCTTGTCAGCTCTACGCACCGGCCGCCTTTACCCCCCTCCAGGAAATACTCCTGGTACTCATTTCTGTTAGAGGTTGAGTCGACCCCAGGGCCATAGTGTCAATGAAAAATTCCAATGACACCATCGGGAATCGAACCCGCAACCTTCCGGCTTGTAGCGCACTGCCTCAACCAACTGCGCCACCGCGTGTCCCCCATATATAATATCTAGCTGACAAAATTATCAGTACGTAAAGATACGCTCATCTAATCATAATGCGATTAGTTGATAAAGAATTAGAATAAATCAGGAATCAAGCGGACCTAACTTTGTTTCCAAAATTATTCTGGTAATTTTCTTCAGGATATGAGTAACACCAGCGAACACCCTCAGTCAGGAAACCCGTTCTCCCAAATTCACTGCGGAATCTACAGAATGCACGGCAGAGATATTTCCATAAGAACCTGAGGGTGAACCATAACACTCATGCTCTAAACAAGACATGCAGCCTGTACTCAAGCAAGCCTACAGTTCGAAACATACCTGGGAATACAGTACAGCGCTTGTAAGATCAGACGTACAACGGAACATTGCAGTGAAGTATATTTTAAAAGTAACGAATGGGTCATCGAATTAACCCTTTAAAGACGAAGCGTATCTGTTTTATATCAGGACTCAGTTCGTACCGCGCAGTAAACACTCTCCAATTCGGTTATAAAAACCAGTGTCTTAATGTTTTATAAGGCAAAAGTTGCTGTTTGTTCTGAGATCCGTACAAAACACATAAACGCAATGTGGGCACCACGTAGAATTTTTTAATGTTAAACCTGGTGGTATGTAAAGTTACCGCTAGGCTTTAAAAGTTAATTATTAAAAAGCGATTGGTGGGTTCCTTAACGAAATTATTCCAAGTCAGAGAACCATCTTACAGCCACCCACGCCTTGGCACAAAACAAAAAGTGTTAGCAAGGAAAGGAAGTTGACTTAGCAGCGAATTCTTGCACGACTGAGACGTATTATTTCTCATTATGGAAGAATTTATCTGATAAAAAAACCATTTTATGGTGTCATCTTCACTATCCTTTTGTTTCGAGCTCAGATAATTCCTTCCCTAATTTTATGCTTCACTTTTGTTATTATACAATACCCATTATTCACCCTCTGTTTTATTTTTTACCTTTAGCCTTACAGGCGCAGGGAAGTTTTCTTCCTTAATGGACGTTAAACCAACAACCAATCAAGTTTCGGCTACCATTACTATGGACGGTATGGCTGCGAGGCGCATCCGGGGCAGAGAAAGCGTGTACGTGGGTAATTGAATGGAGATAATCGTATCTGCCCGCATCTCATATCTACACCCTCACTCTACCAGCAGCAGGCAGTTTCCGACATCAAAATTCCCAGTAAACATCAACACCATGCTTATAGATCAGCTGCATATTTCCACTATTTGAACAGAAATACGTCATAGCTTCTTATGATCATCCACTAAGGATCTGTACTTAAGCAAGAAGAAATAAGATGTAAAAGCAAAATTGCCACGTACCTATTATAACATTGTGATAAATTGTCAATCTTCGTTTACGAAAAAAAAAAAGTTTCTCTATAAAACTGAGCAACAAGAATTCAAATATCACTTCAGAACAACTGAATAAATTGTGGAAATTTCAGCTTTTTCCTCGTGCCTAAAATACGAATGATCACATGTAATTCTTTGTTGTTACTATGTGGAACAGGAGAGTAGGAATTTTTACACAAAAAAAGCTACTGAACCTGGCGGCAGCTATTCCAGTAAATTTCTTTCCATGAAGTATTTAATAACGGCAATTCAAATGCTGGCATAATGGAATTTTAAAAGGTAAGAATTTGAAAGGCGACTTCAAGTACCTAGTATAGTATATTCTTCGATAGCCCCCCAAAAATTAAAAGAAAATTCTCAAAGCGGAAATCAGGCAACTATAACATAATTATAAACTGACAGTGTCTTAGCTTGAAAACATTTACATGCTACTTCTTAAATAATTCCCTAACGCCTTACAATCTTTCATTAATAGCGAATTTGATGAGATACTACATGTTACACACACAACGGAGTGCATACATAAAGCTAAATTTAACCCTTTAAAGACGAAGCGTGTCTGTTTTATATAAGGACTCAGTGCGTACCGCGCTGTAAACACTCTCCACATCGGTTATAAAAACCAATCTCTTAATGTTTTATAAGGCAAAAGTTGCTGTTTGTTCTGAGATCCGTACAAAACACATAAACGCAATGTGGGCACCACGTAGAATTTTTTAATGTTAAATCTGGTGGTACGTAAAGTTACCGCTAGGCTTTAAAAGGCTAACACAAAACTGTTCAAAGAATTCTTATAAAATGTCTCCTGTAGCAGGTCTACAAAGAATTCTACGCAAGGAACCACTATTATTGTGCCATTTTTTGGAATGGAAACTTTGAGTGAATAAATCCATTATCTTTGTACTTCATACAATTCAACAACACATTATTATGAAGCTTCCATGGAAGGCCCTTCTTGATACAAGGCCTCAAAATTTTACAGGTCTTCTGCTGCTTTAACAATAGATGCAGGGTCCATTTCCGGTCATGGAATAGGCGAATGTGTGCAATTTCCTGTGTGGGTGCGAGCCACCCCACACAAAATGCCCTGCTTAAAAGGCTGTCTGTCTGTCTGTCTGTCTGTCTGTCTGTTTGTCTGTCTGTCTGACTGACTGTCGTTCCTTTCGATATAAGGTGAGCAACTCTAAGCGCAACAATGCCTAAATACAATACAATGCTTGACATATGCAGCAGGTAATTCTTTTGGAAAGGAATTTCAGTATAAACTCTACATTTAACAAATATATATATATATTAAAACGTATCATAAAATAACACAGCGCATTATAATGTATTGTAATATAAATATATACAGTGTATATACATTTATATATAGCCCGCATATCCAGTAATATTGTCGAAATAGGGTAAGGGAATTAGTTTTGAATATACTTAGGGGTAAACCGTAAAACCACGAATCGTGTTGAAATGAAGCCCAAGTTTTATCGTGGCTGGATATTCCAGTCTCCACCCATGGTATTGTGGTCACTTATAGTCAGATTCAGGGGGATTTAGAATAGTCTTTTTTTTAAATAGACTGTAGCATCTGATCCGCAATTAGACCCCGGGTACCGGCTGTGAAACAGTGGACAGAAAGCACTTTCCTGCTGTGTACAAGCACTACAGAATTTCAGAGCAGTGAAAATCTGTGGCCCTCGAGTCTGTAGCAACACATGAAGGAAATAAGCGAAATGATCCACATCTAGTGACGGGTACTAATTGGGGATCAGATCCTTTAGGACATATTTTCATGATACCTGTGCTGAGAAACCGATACAAGATGACTGAATTACACCCAACATCCGTCATGTTTTCGCTCCTGTCCCCGCTTTTGTTTTCATTCTCACGGTTTTGCATCCTTTTGGAGCAATATGGTGCCACTTTTCTTGACCATAGAAAGTCCAGTTTCATCAGCATTATATATATATATACGCAGCAGTAATTTTGAGTCCATTGGTTAAACTGCTTAGCTTACCAAAGAATTCTTTTTTGGTTTTTTTCTGGTGCCATAATGTTTCGGGTGGCGGACCGATTTTCCGGCTGCCGGACGGTTACGTTATGTGGCATCATGAACATTTTATACCACCGTTTCGATGGCAAGGCCTTTTTGAAAACTGCTGTCTCCCTTTTAGAATCTGTCTCCCAGCCAACTGTAATATTTCTTGGCGACTCACGGCATGCCCCATTCTTTCCAAGTCTAAGACTGCTTTGTGAATTTATTTCTCACAATCTGTCCCAAAGAAAGGTCTTCGACCTGGTCTCTTGCGGTCTGCGTCAACATAACCATTCACTCTTCTTCGAATCGTCTTGAATAGCACTGCGTACGTCTTCCGCGCCTCTCTTAACGAAAAACCACCATCCTGTACAGCGCTTACAACTTTCACCAAGTCTTAGTCTGTATAATTCCTGTTCATCTAGAAATGGTACATTAACCCTTTCAAGACAAAGTGTATCTGTTTTATATGAGGACTCAGTGCGTACCGCGCTGTAAACACTCTCCACTTCGGTTATAAAAACCAGTCTCTTAATGTTTTATAAGGAAAAAGTTGCTGTTTGTTCTGAGATCCGTACAAAACACATAAACGCAATGTGGGCACCACGTAGAATTTTTTAATGTTAAACCTGGTAGTATTTAAAGTTACCGCTAGGCTTTAAAACGTTAATGAAGAATAACTTAGACAAAATGCTCACTAGGGTTGTCAGTCAAGTTATGAAATGATAAGTAAGTCTTGAAGTGAGAAATGTTACGTCAAATTTGACTTTTTTTACCGTGAATGACTACGTAAAGTTACCAACTCAACACGTTATACGCATTAATAATACACGACACTTTTATTATCTGTCTATAAGAAAGTACGTTAAAAGCAGAGAATTTGGAAATATAAACCACAAACATTATGACAGAATATCTTCTCACTTTAATGGCACTTATTTCTGATGTAAAACAGTAAATAACAACAGTATTTGATGGAAGTTTAACTTGAAAGCCAAATCCCCGCGTATCGACACTGTATTGCGTGCTAAATGGTGGCGGAACGTGGCCATGAAAAGGCAACCCTCGTGTATGCCTGAATGCGTCATGTGATTGGTAATTTTTCCCCTTGGAACAACATGTTTACACCTTCCTTCTGAGTGAATCTTAACACCTTAGATTCGCTCAGTCAATAATTACAGATTTTGTAACTTGTGTACCTTAATTTTCCGTTGGAATTTCGAAAACTGTGTGTAACACACTGCCAAATCCAACACAATGGAGCCCCTCGACATCTACTGCTGCCAGACGAAGCCACAGTCGGTAAGGAATGGCACTATAACTGCAGCTGAAGTTAACTTGAAATGTATATGTTGTTGAAATAACAAGAAGGCTTACCGGGAAATATTACTCTGTTACCAATCCCCAACAACATTGGTTCAGAATCGCGAAGAAAACAGATGTTCAAACCCGTGACATCCCTATATCAAGAACACGAAAATGCATTTGTATGAAAGGAGTGTGAATATTCATACAGTTCCTAGCATTTTAGTTTTGACCAAGGCAGTCGGCGTAACAAGAACCGTATCTACGATATCGGCTGTACGATTCGAAAATACGTGTGGCCTTACTTAGTCCTTTTGGATAGTTACACTTATACTGAAATCTATAGCTCGAGACTGTCTTCATTTATGGCATTATGGCACACTTCGATGCTATAAAAAAGGTGAAGCTGAAACATCATCATCACCCAAGTAACAACAAATCAAAAAACATTAATCACCAACAAATGCACAAAGAGTTTTTTCATCACTTGTAACTTGTAATACACTCCTACATGTTTCGACCCTGCTGGGCCATCCTCAGGGAGAACCTTCTGTGCANAAACATCATCATCACCCAAGTAACAACAAATCAAAAAACATTAATCACCAACAAATGCACAAAGAGTTTTTTCATCACTTGTAACTTGTAATACACTCCTACATGTTTCGACCCTGCTGGGCCATCCTCAGGGAGAACCTTCTGTGCAGTGCACAGTCAACAGCTCAACTATAAAGTGCAACCGTAGTGTGGCAACAATAGAAGGTTCTCCCTGAGGATGGCCCAGCAGGGTCGAAACATGTAGGAGTGTATTACAGGTGATGAAAAAACTCTTTGTGCAATTGTTGGTGATTAATGTTTTTGTATAATATAGTGCACGGACATGGAAAACATTAAACAAATCAAAAAGTTTAATTTCTGAGCGTCTGTATTTCATACTGCATGACAAGTTGGCCTACGGTACGTCTTAGACAATAAACGTTTTATGACATTAGAGATTTGAGTAATTTTTTAATTTTTGTGTGAAATATTTGGATAAATGTCGCCCTGTAGTTAGAAGCGTCTTATGTAACACAGAAGTCGGTAAGTCTATATATAGAGATATTGGTAAATACTTACACGAATTGGATCGGTCTACATAAGCTAAACAGATGGGACATTTCACCACCAGTGACGAAATTACGGGCCTTGCAATTCAGTCGCCTGTCGCTTCCTGTGGGGTTCTGTGGGAAACGTCACCTGAAAACGGGACCTCCCCCCCCCCCCCACCCCACGATCCCACCAAATAAGTAATCGATATCAATAAAGGTTAGGAACGAAAGACACAATTTTCAACAAAAATATATGCCATGCATCGGTGAAATTTCAATTTGAGAAGAAAGCGTATTAGCAGAAGTGTGGTCGCGGGTCCGATTCCCGGTGCTGTCATTGGAATTTTTCATTGACATAATCCTTCCGGTCGCACTATGACCCGGGGGTTGACTCAGCGTCTACGAGAAATGAGTGCCAGGAATATTTCCTGGGGTTAAAAACGGCCGGTGCTTAGGGCTGACAACCTTACCACCTTCATGTGCCGATTGTCTTGAAATGCGGAAGACTCAACCTCCTGCAAACCTAACGGCCTGTCCAGGCCTGTAATGGGATTCCTTTACCTATAAAGCGTTAAGCGACCTCAGTAAATATTTCCGTAAAATGAGACACAATTACTGCGATCACAAAACAGAGTGGCAAAAAGTGGTAATGCAGAACGAGCGAAAAGTCTCTGCGCACCTGTCGGAAGTACGATATAGTTTAGAGTGGAATTAGCAGTAACAGTAATTGTAGGAAGCAAACCCCACGGGCATGTAGACAAGCTTCTACTCGTAGACAAGGTCTACACTTACGCCACCTGAAGTGTTTTATGTACGGGAGTTACCCACTTCCAGCACAGCGCAGCGCCCTTCACAGAGGGACTAGTCCCTCATCACGTGTAAACAGACTTCAAATATTATTCTGGGAATAACTGGTGAGAATGTGTTAAATCTCGGGGCATAAAAAAACAGAAGACTGAATGAAAGTCGATAACAACGGGTTTCTTGTTTTTTTGCTCCTCACGATTTTATCGTTATGATTCTTATGCTTATATCAAGCAAGATGAGAGGGTGAGACCGTAGCATGCAGTGATATAAAATTCATAATCAATTTTTGACCGAATAACCTGAAGGAAAAAGACAATTTGATAAACTTAAGCATAAATGACAGCGATATTTAAAAAAAAAATGTCAAAGAAGTAAGATATCTGGGCACGGACTTGATCCATGAGGCCCCGGATTGGGCCCAGTTGTGACATCTTGTGAGCAGGGTAAGGACAATTTCGGTTCAGTAGTAGGGGCGAACTTCTTCACAAAAAAAAAATTCACATACCGTTAAGCCGCGTCCACACTATACCAGTTCGCAAGGCCAACCAGACACAAAGCCAGTTGGCTCCGTTGAAAATTCACAGCGTCCACATAGGAAATGGCATTCAGTCGCAAAATGTGTACCAACGAGGATTTGCTTTTTGCCGCAGCAGCCGTAATAATAGTTGAAAGCGAAACTAAAGCCGACTGAGGCCAATCGGCACGTCCCCATTACCTTATCCCTTCATAAATGGCGCGGCTTTCTTTGAAGCGGACCGACACTAGTCGGGTTCGAGTTGGCAAGCCACTTGGCACGATTTTTCCAACTGGTACGGGCCAATGAACACGTCTACACCAGTTCTAGCAATGCCATCTGGCCTTGCCAACTGACATACAGCGGCCTAGTGCGGACGCGGCTTTACACTACATAAATATTAATAAGAATAAACGGTAATCACTTACATTGCAATTCATTCTAAACAGCTCCACTTATTGACGTTCTTCTCCATAAAAACAGAATAAAATATATCTGTATATTTGATTTACTTTTTTTATAAACAGCATACATGTCCATGATTTTGTTACAAATTTCGAAAGCAGAGATACCGTGATACAATGCCAAACACTGAAAGCTCTCGGTCCCCAATAAGCCTTCCTCTATTATGTGACAGACCGGGCACAATCGTTACGAAATACAGGCACTACGGCTTTGGGAATCAAGAGACCCCTCAGCCCCCCAGAAAATCTCAGAGGCAGCAACTTAAAATACAAGCTCATTTCCATCTCATTTTGTAATGACGCCATAATGGCAACACTGGATGCTACAATCCCTAATCTCTACAACTGGAATAATACAGCAAGACCAAAGCATTTATTCCTCAACGTAGAAAATGGGTAAATTGAAGTAATGAATAATTAAAGCCGATCCGAGTGGCCGCGCGGACTAAGGCGCAGGTCTGCAGCCGAGCGCTTGCTGGGATCGTGGGTTCGAATCCCACAAGGGGCATGGATGTTTGTCTCTTGTAAGTGTTTGTGTTGTCAGGTAGAAGTCTCTGCGACGGGCCGATCCCTCGTCCAGAGGAGTCTTACCGACTGAGGCGTGTGCTTGAGTGTGATCAAATGAAACCCCGAAAACCCTCGACACCTGCTGTGAACAAATAGGTAGAAGAGGGGAGGATTAAGAAAGAAAGAAAAATAATTAACGCAAATAGAGTAGCCATCATCCTCTGTCGAACCTGTACAGTAAGTTAATGAGAAGCGAGTTTTATATGGTAAACAGATTTCAGTCTTCTTCCAGGTCCTAAGTCGAAGGACCACAAATACTGTCTGCGATAAAGCTATAAATTAAATTTAAATTAAAATTTTTATTCGTATATTACGCATGCGCTGAAATACATACCAGGACTGCGGGAAAGAACAGACGCAGGTTGACTATATTTGGCCGGTACCGGACCGTGTCGATAAGTATTCGACTAAGTAGACACTCTAAGTACACAATAAGTCAATGGCAGACATAGTACGACGCCTGTAGACATTCTGACAACAGTGACGTAGAAAACTATGCAAGCTTCAACATCTGTTGAAAGCATGGAAACTTTCAGGTATGGTAAATATACTTCATGTGCGTAACTTCCTATTAAAACTGTTCACAACTTCAACCAGCATATCTCTCTTCACTAGCACTCGAAGCAGTTCACAATCATGTAAGTACTCACACCGCCTTTTATAGGCATTACGCCCTTCAATATTTCCATCATGTTAGAACTGAGAGATACTGACAGATACTGACAGATACCAGAAGTTAAATTTGTTAGAATATGACAAATATTCCTGTAACCCAGTACTGAGGGTTACGCATACTAACACAGCGTCCAGGAATTCACATACTTCAATTTAAACTTCTTTTCGACCTGCTCTCTAACAGACGTAGGCTTGCCCCTAACTGTACAGCGTCGTATGCTTTCGTCCGCCTACCCCTACAAATTAGCGTGAAGTGCTGTACAGCGGTGGATTACACAAGTGTTGTAGTACGTGTGTCTACGTCCATAAGTGACGCTGGTTTTCAGCGTTAGAATTTTCTTGTTTACATCTAGCAGTTCCTGCCCTCCAAACACTCATGCAAGCGGAAAGTTTCTCAGTTGCATTCGTGGAAGTATAGGCTGCCTATGGAAAAGAGAGGTGCATACAGGGTGTTGGTGGGCAGACCTGAGGGAAGGCGACCACTTGGGAGACCCAGGCGTAGATGGGAGGATAATATTAAAATTGATATTCAAGAAGTTGGATGGGGGGCATGGACTGGATTGAGCTGGCTCAGGACAGGGACAGGAGGCGGGCTCTTGTGAATGTGGTAATGAACCGCCGGGTTCCATAAAATTCGGGGAATTTCTTGACTAGCTGAGAAACTGTTAGCTTTTCAAGAAGGCCTCTGCTCCATGGAGTTAGTTAGTTGGTTGGTTGGTTGGTTGGTTGGTTGGTTGGTTGGCTGGTTGGTTGGTCGGTCGGTCGGTCGGTCGGTCGGTCGGTCAGTCAGTCAGTCAGTCAGTCAGTCAGTCAGTCAGTCAGTCAGTCAGTTAGTTAGTTAGTTAGTTAGTTAGTTAGTTAGTTCACAGGCTGCCTATACACCCACACTGACAGACGTAATTGTTAGTATACGTGCCGTCAAGTTTAACACCGAAATTTTCCTTCTTTTTTAACACAGGGTATTTGTGTGTTACCTACGATTCGCACAAAAAAGCCGTGCGTGTTTGTCTTTACAGGCGTCACAGCTTAGTCTTCCTAACGGAAGCACGTAATGTCCTCTGTAAAGTAAGAATTGAAGCTTTATACAAAAATAGATTCGTTTTAGACTTCAAAGGATTAATCCTGATATTCTTCAGTGTTCACACCGGCAACAAAGACGAGACGTTTGCGGGTCCGTTGATTTTTGATGACGGAAAGTGCCCACAAATATTCCGTCTTTCAGACGAATAAAAGCCAAACACAAAATAGGTAGAAAATTATGCATATCTCATGCCTCGTCATTTACCTAACGCCTGTCACGTCTACTTTGCCCTTAGTGTCGGATACAAAACTGTAAAAACAGAAAATACGCGACATTAACATACGTAAGTTCTTTCCTCTCCTCTCTTCTGCCCACATTATATATCCTCCCTGCAGTACTTCTTTTACTTACTCTATTAGTATTTGGTGACAAGTAAAGGTAATGACACCCTCTTACTTCAGTATCCTTAATGACCAAAGGTGCCCTCTGAAACGGGTAAATAATTTCGAAATTTAGTTATTCCAAACATAATGGTAATTAAGTACATAAGATCCTTGACCATTAAACGAATCTGGTTTGTTTAGAAAAAAAATTTGCTCCAAAGTCTAATGTGTATTTATATCACGCCTCACGACATCTAAATATCTGACAGTTCTACTGACGGTTCCGTAACGAAAACCTGCACAGATGCCCCTAGCAGCTTCGCCATGCATTTCTGTCACCACCTTAAGAACAGCTAAATATATTTGCCTGTATTTCCTACACATTTTTCTGAGCTAACTGTGTTAAGAAAGAAGAGCTAAAGACAGGCGAAACATAAAATCCGTGTTCAGTATCTTTCTTCCTCTTCGATCACAGTTTTCGACAAATTAAACAAAAAGCATTGAAATAAAGAGAAACATTACGCCACTTTTACGTTTTCTAACTTGTTTCATTTTGAGTTATTCTATTACAATTAATCCTTCTATTTATACAACAAAGCTACTACAGGTTTAGAACTTCGTTTAGCTTCGTAGGCCTCACCTCTTCTACCCACTCACAGCAGGTGTCGAGGTTGTTTATTTTCACTTAATCACACTCAGACACACCACAGCCGGTAGGACTCCTCTGGACGAGGGATCGGCCCGTCGCAGAGACCTCTACGTGACAACACACACTCACAAGAGACAAACATCCATGCCCCCAAGTGGGATTCAAACCCACAATCCCAGCAAGCGCTCGGCCGCAGACCTACACCTTAGACCGCGCGGCCACTGGGATCTGCAGGTTTAGGATTTGGAGTTCTAATTCACGACAGTCTTTAACCACACAGAACGAAAGGACATGTTAGTCCATTTTGTCCATTTATTGTGATGGGTTAAATGAACAGGTGAGTAGAACGCGTGAGCAGTAGCTGATAACTGCTGTCTTGTACTGTCGCGGGTAAATGTATTAAAACGGTTATAAATATTCACATTAAGTCTTTAGGCAGGAGTCCCACGGACACAGAACTCGGCTTATGGCGTCCGCAAAGCATTCCCTGGACTGCTGTCTTAGCTGTTGTATGACATCCCTCTGCACATCGTTGACCTACACGAACGCAGGGCCTTTGAGGGCTTCTCTTCGTGGTCAAAAGGCTCGAATATCGCGTTGTGCGAAGTCCATGCTTTATGCGAGCACATCCTGCCGCATCGCATCCAGTTGGTCTCGCACCCTTTTGGCCACATGCCGATAGGCAACATCTTGCAGCAATACGTTGCCGTCAGTCAGTTTCGCCGGACTTTTTTCTTGACCATGATACAATATACAGTTTTGAAGGGATGACCAGTGGACGGTTTGCACTGCTTGTGTAGTTACGTAATTTGAGGTCCATAAGCAGGGGACAGCCGACGTTGACGAGCACAGATAACATCATTTCACCGGAAGGTACTTGTCACTTGAGGTATTTCACTCAAGGAAAATCGGGTGTCTTCAGCACCTGCCTTCTGTTTTCCTGTAGGTTTATAATGGTGACACCACATCTAATCTACCACAGAAACGCATCACCCTCAGCGTATTATACTGTATATCCTCCAGCGATATTGTTATCCGGTGCTTCTTGTACGTGTGCATGTGTGTCAGACGTGGGAACTGCCGCAAGCACGTATGCTGCTGCCGAAAATCTCGTACAATAGCAGGCACAGTGCCGAAGCTGGCATTCAATTGCACTGATATCTATTCCGGCGCACAGCATTGTCGGCTCGCGCAATGCTGCCCGGATTAGTGACAATACGCTCCTCCTGCTTCAGTCTTGGCATCTCCGTTCCTTGCTGACTACCCTCTAGAGAGGTACACAGCCAATCCACCAACGTTGTTGTCGGTACGCATACACCACAATGTGCTCTTAGTTCCAGAAGTGTTTGGACGGATTCACCAAATGGTACGCCACTTTTATGCTACGCTGTAATGTCATCCGACATTGTCACTTCTCCAGTCAATTGCATTACTCTACAAAAATGTCTGCCAATATGTTTACCTAGTCTAAGGCGCAGCTGCACCATCTACAGCGACGCAGTAGCCCATGGCTCTTGCATGACGTTTAATCAGAAAAAGGGGGTTTACGTGGCGTATAGTTTCGTAATTACAAATTCTTGGAAATCCTGCATACAGAGGTGACCTGGCGCCAAGCGATTACTACCCATTTAAGGTGCTAAAGCAATATCTTGGAGGCCATAAGACGACTGCGACGTGGAGACGTTTGGACACATTGCTGACAACTCAGAACAGGGCCTTCTGTCGACTGGCAAGAGAAAAACTGGGAAAGCTATCTGACATATGTCCCAACAGCGGTGGGGACTATTGGAGCGCTAATAGAACATCAGTACTATTACATCTGAGCTATTCATATTGGCTGTCAAATAACGAAAAATACGTGTCTTAGAAGTATTTTCTGACCGGCCCTCGAAACTTCCAGAATCACGCATTAAACATAAAGCAAATATTGTGCTTTCAGTTGTACTTTTAAATACTGACACCACGTATAGCATATAGAGTTGTTTCCATTGCATAGGTCATTCTTTGCGCTTGGCCCATAAAAATCTAATAAACACTTCCGAATCGGAGTAAATTTTAAGAAACCATGACGCCGAAATCCTAATTGCCAGAGGTCAGTCGATGGAATTTGTGCTTTAAATCACTAAATTCTTGAAATAACAGTATCCAGTTAATTTAGATAAAATGGGCAATAACTGCGCTGGATTCTTTGTGAACTCCAACTCTTATAAATCTCTAGTTGCACTAAACTGAATTTCACTCAGTACAATATAATGAAGAGAGTAGCGCTTTTCCTGTGCAGTTTACTGAATGCTGCCTGACACTCCATAAATTGCACATGAGTTACAGGTGTAGTGGACGAAAGACGTTTTTCAATCTCCATACAAGATACCTATTTAGGACTATATCTACGTATTTGTAAAATACACCGTGTTTAATTGAGATTCTGGTCTAAATGGCTTTCAAAACGTAACGCATGACATAAATCTCTTGTCCGCATTTTAAAGTATAATTTCGACAATTTTCAAGTTTAAACTTTGTTGTTACTGTGTTAGAATTTCGTCTAACTGAATGATTTTTAAAATTTAAGGTAACCATGAGTAGATAAAAATAAAAAATACTTATACCAAATTTGATTAATTCTACATCTTTCTGAAATTTCTGAGTACAGAAAACGTTTCAAAATACAACGAATTTTAGGACAATATGTTGTACGTAATTGCCTAACCTCGCTACTAAGAGCAAAACGCTACACTGAGTACTCCCTTGGGTAAATGTTTTATGTAGCAAAATTTCTGCTAACTCAATGAGTGGAATTTCGTGTTAGAGCACTAAACTTCAGACATTAATTTCGTGGGAATAAATGCAATATGTGTAACAAAATGTTACAATTGTATGCTTAAAGGAAATATTAGCCTCAAGAGGAATAACCCGATATAACTAATGAAAACAAAAATATTTATGTAAAAACTCGTCCTATTATTAAATCCGGCAGCCCCACCCAGGCCTCACCTGTTCAGGCTGCACCATCCTTCATGTAACATGTTCAAACTTCAGTTTACACGCACTGTCAGAACAACGCACAGTTTCTACACAGCGTGGAATTCCTTAGGCCCCTATTCGTGACTGTACGATGAATGGCCTGATTTCATTTCTGTGCTACAGACGAATAACTCGCGCTGCTGACACACTACAACACACCGGAATAGGAAATACATGAATTGTCACACGTCGTTCTGCCATATTATTAATTTACGCTGCAAAGAACTGCGATATCCAAGCAGCAGCTGATGAGTTACATCGGATGCATTAACCCTCACGTAGGTCGGTAACGAACGCTTCATCTAAGGGACGTGAATGTAATAATAAATAATTTCATACAAGTGTTCCTGCAAGCCACACAGAGACAGGATTTTCCTTGGGTGCTACCTGTATTATTCTGCGGGACATGGGTTTCTTACAGTGATGATGACGACTAGTCGACAAAGGGTAACATCCCAGAAAACGTGTGTTTTCTGGGATAATTTTTTGTATTCCCCTGGTGCAGGTTACAGGCTAAAATGTATAGATATTTCCTGTCATCATCTAAGGACACAGTTATTGTTAGATATTTCTACTAATCATTATTTACTAAGACTTCAAATTATCAAATTCACTGCATCACAAAATTTGTGCAAAATTTTTTCTCGTATTTATATTTTCGCGGACATACAACAGTATCAGGACTCTAAATTATCAACCTGTTTTAGACTGGGGAAGGTAATAATTTATTTCTAAAAATAAGAATATAGTACTATAATAACTAATTCGCTGCAGTAGAGCCCAAGCAGAGAACCTTATAATCGTTCAACTACTCGAGAAACTGCCCGCTGATATGCACCCAGAAGTTTATGTTTCTACTACTACTACTACTACTACTACTACTACTACTACCACCACCACCACCACCACCACTACCACTACCACTACTACCACCATCACAACCACCACTACTACTAGTATTACTACCACCACCACCACCACCACCACCACTACTACCACCACTACTACTACTACCACCACCACTACCACTACTACTACTTATACTACTACTACTACTACTACTTTTATTCATTCAACACCATTTATTCTCCATTAAAATGTGCATCCTCTTTGGTGTCCCTACTACAGTTCACTGGGATACTTGCAATGTAAGACAGTAGTACTGAAAGCGTGCATTCACGGTTTTGATGTCCCAATTTTATACGTGTCCACACAGACACGTTATTGCTGCTACAATTCTTCGTACAATTTTTAAAAACTGTCGTTTCTGTGCTACAGGTATTTTTGTCAGAGAAATACATTTACCTTGCTTATTGTTAGGCTTAAGTTTTCATTACCTATGATTTATTTCCTTGTCAGAATATATCTCGCTGTACAAATATAGTAAAAATATATCAGCACGACATATTCCTGGATCTATGAAAAACGAAATAACAGCAGAATAGAGCAAACTGCAAAATGAGAAGCTTCATTATGTGTATTTCTTACCAATTATTATTCGTGTGGTCAAATTAAGGACGAAAAAATTGTGGCTTAAAAGAGGGAGGACAGAAGTGCATATAAGAGTTTGGTAGGGAAACCTGAACGAAGGAGACTGCTTGCAAGAGCTAGCCAAATATGGAAGGATAATATTAATATGCAACTTGCGTAGATAAGATGGGAAGGCCTGGACTGAATTCCTCTGGTTCTCGATAAAACAAGTGGTAGGCTCTCGTGTTACATAAAATCCAACCCATTTCTTGGCCACCTGCGTACCTGTCAGCTTCTCAAGAAGGACTTTGCTTCATATAGTCACTTGTATTACATTTATCCACTGATTATCTCTAACATTGATGGAAACAAAACACGTTTACTTCTCTTTTACTCCTCCTACTTCTGCTTTTCCTCCTCCCCTTCCTCCTTCCCCTCTTCTCCTCCGACATCATGCACCGCACTAGGGAATGCTGCTTGTTACGTTTCCATGCCATGTCCTAAGAGGTCTTCCTCAGCAACTTAACCTTTTAAAGCCTAGCGGTAACTTTACATACCACCAGGTTTAACATTAAAAAATTCTACGTGGTGCCTACATTGCGTTTATGTGTTTTGTGCGGATCTCAGAACAAACAGCAACCTTTGCCTTATAAAACATTAAGAGACTGGTTTTTATAAAGGAAGTGGAGAGTGTTTACAGCGCGGTACGCACTGAGTCCTTATATGAAACACCTTTATATTACCTTTCGTCTCTACAGGGTTAAAAGGGGTTTAATAGCGTGAAACCGCACATACACTTGTAGCTGTTACAGCAGTTTCCACGACCGAGTACAACACGTATAGTTCAGCATGACACTAAAATTATTTTACATAACAGAAGATCCTATGAAAGCCCCTTTAACCTAATCTGTTTTCAGATTAATTGCTGTCTCGTTAAATGTATTTTCAACGTACAGTATTTTACAGGTCAATTTATTCATAGAGATAAAAATTACGTGTTCTTTTTATGCCAAAACTTATTTAATGGAAACAAAGACATTATAGCGTGTAATAAATAAAACAGACAAACCGCTATCGACCACAAAACGTGTGTTGACGTTGATAATTCAGCGATAATACATTATATTCCTATCTCAGGCATTCAGTAAATAACACGACATTTAATATTTCCTGCTTTCATTTTAAAATTACAGAGTACAAAGCATTTATATCGCTCGTATATACAGAGCAATAACAAATTTCCTGACTATTCCTATTGTTTAACTAAAGTGTTACTTTATTGTGTGTGTGTGTAGATTAATATTGTTTTGCAGAATGATTGCAACAGGAAAACTGGACTTGCGTTGAAAAGGACTTATTTCACACTCGATGGTTTGTATATGCAAAATGCATTTCGTGAAAAATCTGTAAATTTCTTATGTTGAAAGTTTATGAAACACATGAAAGTCCGAGGGATCTGAGGGCGCATAATTTAGAAATCTGTCTACCGCGGTTTCAAATTCATTAATAAATTCCACACCACCACTGAGTAACGTAAGAATAACGCATTTATAGTGTAAAACAGACACACAGCTTGTATGGGAGAAACACTTTATGTAACGAGCACATAAAAATTATTGTTCAAGTCAATAATAGGGAAGTGTTTTAAAATGTGGATATATATTAATATTTTGAGGTTACTCTTTAATTTATTAGTATAGACAATGATGGCTAGATATAACTTCGAATTCAGTTTCCTCAAAATACACAAATATTAAAGCTGTCAGCGGATGCATGTATCATGAAGACGTGGACATATTTTCAAAATCAAATTTTTTCCCTCTAAGATTATAAATATTAATTAATTTGTGTAAGCAGTCTAACTACTTTAGAATATAGATGGTATTGCAAAATTAATATCCTAATTGGTCGCACCCATATCTACAAACAAGCTATTGATTACAAGCTTGTATTGAGGAATTTACCCTTTAAATACGAAGCGTATCTGTTTTATATAAGGACTCAGTGCGTACCGCGCAGTAAACACATTCCACGTCGGTTATAAAAGCCAATCTGTTAATGACGTTTCAGACAAAAGTCGCTGTTTGTTTCAAGATCCGCACAAAACACATAAAAGTAATGTGAAGAGGATGCAGAATTTTTTAATGTTAAACCGGGTGGTGAGTAAAGCAACCGCTGGGCTTCAAAAGTTAATGGATAATTAGAAGTTAGTACACCATCAATAGGAACAATGGAGAAAATCAGTACTATATCTTGAGTATTCTATACTTATCACAGCTCATGTGTACTGACGTCCATTTACAACAGATAAAATCTATTGCTCTAAGGCTAACTGCAATAAATAATTAGCCTACATACTGTTAGAAACGTACAAGTAATATTTACGTGCATTTCTTTGAATATGTGGCAGGCCAAATATGGCTCCAAATGATAATTTTAAACTCTAAAGTTAAGCCAATTATTCACATGTGAATCGAAATCAAATTCCCCGAAAATCTGTGGTGTTATCGCCAAACAGAACGTGTATCGAAACCCGACCAATAGTTCCCGAGAAGAGAGACGTCCACGAACGGGCAGACATACAGGCCTGTATACACGACAGCAATCACATTGATTTCACGTGCCTTATATAAACAGTAACTAAAACTCAAACTTTTTCTGAACTGAGAAAACTTCAAAATTATTTTAGTGCAAATTTTAAATTAAGGGACTTTTAATTTTAAAATTTTTTAACATTCTTCTATGGAGTAAAGCTTTTGTTTCAGTGGGTATTTGTCCACGGATTACAGAAAAATTATAGTTTGACAATTTATTTGTTTGCAGTTTACGTAACGATGTGTTTAATATCCCATACAATAGTGTAAAGCCGCGCGAGGGAATGACAGTGAATAATGAACCTGAAAGGATGGAGAAGCAAAGTTTCCTGTCCTCATTTGAAGCAATAACCTGAAATTTACTTCGAAAAAATAAACAAAACTAAGCCACATTTCAGACAGCATAGCCAGTATCCGGACTTATATTTGAGTCCGGGCGTTCCCTGATACCAAGGCACTGTGCAACCGCTCGACAGTGACATTTGGTATTAAAGCCCGCAGTGAGAAAATGATTTAGACACGTATGTATAGTTGAAAAGACAAGAGGATTCGAAATTTCTATGCAAATGAACACACATGTTGTGCGTTTTGTAGCAAGTTCCCAGGCATTAGTGCGTGCACCCCTGTAGCGTCCACCTCACTACGTACGATGAATGCAATAGTAGCAGTGTCCTACCAGAGAAGCGTATTTCATCTGCAGCATTCCAATAGGAAGTTTCCTCCCTGCCTGGAAACTGCAGGCGACTTCACCCGCAGTTCCCATAAGTGAATTATTAACAAACAGCGAAAACAAGGCACCACAGTAACGCTACGCACACCTGATGGACCTTAGCCTTGCATAGGGTGGGAGATTTTCGATCACCTACTGAATTACAGACTCCAAAATTAAACATAAAACACTGGGAAGATATTATCTTTAATTGTACTATTTATAACATAACTTGGCACGTGACAGTTACACGTGTAGTAAGTAGAAATGTATTTATTTATTTATTTATTATTTATCTATTTGCAAAACTCGGGAAAAAATCAGAAATTAAAACCAAAATATTAAACACATGCAGAAAAGTATTAAATTAAATAGAAAACAACTGATATGCTGCTCGTGATATACTTTTCCCCTGCACACTCTTCGCCAGACAAAAATAAGGTGACCAAAACAAAGTGAATGAGATGGGCAGGAAATGTTAATGCCCTTGAGATTACGTGAGAATTAAATACAAAACTCCAGTTAGGAATATAAAAGGAAGAGAAAATTTTGGAGCCCTAGGCACAGATATGGGTTCTTTTTATGAAACAGTGTCATAAATGGAGTATAAGGATATAGAATGCATTACTTCAGCTTAAAACAGATTCCAGTCGTTATATCGTGCGAGCATTAGGCCTGCTGGGGTTAGTGCCATTACATTTCGGAGTTTTAATATTTTAAATCCACCGAAATCATACTTAAATATAAAGGAAACTTGGTTCGATTTCTGGGAGGGGAAATATATTTCTCTGGCTCTAAAGCATGCAGATCGAATCTGGAGACCATAAACATTACATCTGACACCCGTATTAAGATGGCTGTTCAGTCTGAAACTATATCCTAAATAGTACGCCTACGTACAGTGAACAGAGCAGTACACCTTGCCGAACTTGAAAAAAATTACGGCACTATAACTAAGAGAAGACAGCCTGGGCATGAGTCACTGACTTATTTCGTTATGAATTTTATGGCTGCCCACTATTTAAACCTCCAATTAAGTGTACTGCTTAGAAATTATACCCATCACCTTGCTTCTTTGTGGCTTTCTGCTGAATTAGAATTGATTCACATTTCTTGCTCTTTTGGCTTCGATGGGCCATTAAATTTTCTTATGTATGTCTTTTCTATAGGCGCTTTGAATATATTAAGACGTCCGACTTACGATATTAATAAAACAGAATAAGGAGATGGAATACAAAACAGTGTAAATTGTTCGTGCTGATTCAGACCCTTCCCACTAAAGATACGAATAATCGCCCCGCCTCTTCCTTCCCCGCGACGTACAAATTCAAAGAAGCGTCCCAACATGAACGAGAGATAGCAGCCAAATTACTATTTGTCCCTTTGTGTTAGGACTTTACGTCATTGTTCCCTCGCTTTAGAACAACCGCATTGGGTATGAATGGGTTCAGAATAAGGACAAAAGGATTCAGATCTTAAGAGAAAGTGGATTTCAAACGCCTTACAAATGTTGAAAACTCTTCCAGGAGCAGTGGTGGTAGTGGTAATAGTAGTAGTAGTAGCAACGGTGGTAGTAGTACGTAGTAGCAGCAGTAGTGGCATTTGGCTGTGAATAAATTCTACTTAACTCATAATTTGTGTCTGGTTTTGCAAGAACTCAATTACCGAAGTTATTTCATGGCAAAAGGACAAATTAAACTTTGTCTTCAGACAATGAAATTAAAGCAAAAATCAGCAGTAAAATTATAACAAGGGGGGGGGGGGGCCGGGCGGGTGGGATACAGACACCAAACGCTAACATATTTATACTCTCTTGATTAAAAGTTCATTCCTTACAGTAAACTTTGTTTAAGGAAAACGAAAACAGACTCTTCATTTATAAAAAGATTTTTAAGTCAAGACAAAGGATACAGTTCGCAATGCTGCGGGCATTTTTATAACAAACATTTAATTTTAGATGACATGAGAGAAATTTTTATGCCTTTCGTCCATATAGAAATGTGCTGTTACCAATCAGAAGCCCCAGTCCACGGTTCCATTACATTTAATATCTTCTCACTCTCTTGAGGTATGGGAGTAGAAATATAAACTGAGGGCATAAACTCCTCACATGAACGTAATCCAAGTAACAAATCTGCAGAATATGAAGAAGGCATATATGACCTTAGACGGGAGAATTTGGTTGGTGCGTGGGTAATTTAATAAAGATTTATCATCTGAAAGGATTATTTAAAGCCAAACGAAGTGACAGGATGGGTATGAACGATTAAACTGAAGGGTCCGGTACGGACACTGCCATGTCATAAATCGCTGTGTTCAACACGTCTCCCTCGGACGCAGAAAATACGATTCTCGTAAAAAACTGCGTCTTTAATTAATCTTTCGACGTTCTGATTTTTTTGCACACATGTTACATACTCTGTACACTCTGTTGACGTTGAATGAAGTAATGCAACGCGAATATTTCAGAAGCTTTAGTCAAAAACTCGTCATTCTCTTCGAAAATGAAACGTGATTTTATGTCCGAACTGAACACAGACTCTGAAAATTAATTCGTTCTTTTTCTGTCAGAACTATTTGCAAACTCCACTTCATTCATAAAGTAATGTGACGTTCCAACATCCTAAGCATAAGATTAAAAATACTGAATAGAACCCAGTCGCACCTCAGTCATGCCAACTCAAACAACACAAGTTACCTCACGTACACTGACTTTTATCTTCTCACCCCGCTCGACCTAATTCCAAGACTTTCTTGCAAGACATTCGTCCACAATATTTCTCATTTTCTTTCCTGTTCTAAATACATGGTCAGTACTTGTTAACATAACTATAGTAACCCCATAAAATGTGAGAAATTAATAATATCATTTCCCGTAATGAAATTCCTACATTTTCCCATGTAAGTAATGCATCTCTCTGAACATCAAAATTCTACGTTAACATTTTGCTTCCCACTACTTTTGTCACGATGCTTGTTCCATTGAAATAAAGTACATTGACGAAAAAATAGCTCAGGGTACTTTGCGTTGCTGTCATTTCCGTATCAACTGGCTACCAACGTTCTTTCTCAAATGCTTGAAAACCACACAACCACCCGCCAGGCGCTCGTGTGCCCTCTGTTTTCGTGAACAGACGAGGGCCTCTCTCTTCGGTCAGCAGTGAGGGAATGTGAATATAGTCCCTGGCAACTAGCACAAATCAATTCCCGTATTCTCGTGTTCAACGTTTCTACTCACGTTTTGGATTGGTTTCCTCTTTTAACCGCAGCTTCAAAGGGTAGCATTTCGTAGCAGAATCATTGCTTGGAATCGCTCGGGACGAAGCATTTCAACATAGCGACAAGTTTGCTTTCACGAGAAGAAACAACCAGCCAGCGAAAGAGAACGGATTTTGTATTCTGAAGGTAATTTAGTAAAAAGGTCCAAAGTACAATAATTTGGAATACAATCATCAAATTAATGCTGTACGTCGAAGTAACAATGCTTTCTTTCAAACTCTTCAGGAGGCTAATAAGACGCGTGTCGACAAAGATATGAAGGAAGCAGAAACTTTTACAAACAAATATTCAAATTCTGTGCATAGAGGCAACAATATCAGCAACTAAGTGTGTCAAAATTAGGCAACAATATCAGCAACTAAGTGTGTCAGAATTTAACTAATTCCATTTTTTGTGAAAGACCCTTTATTACAGACCTACAGTCGAAACAGAAGTACCACGCATTTACCAGGAGGGCCTGAGAAACACCACATAAGACTCACAACAGCTGATCTTGGGAACTTCTGGAATATAGCATAAAACTTCTAAACCCTAACCTAAACCATGATCTTCTTTGTCACGCCATCTTGCCATAAGCAGCAGAACTACAATCTAAATGAGCAAAGTTGTGTAATTAAAAACAGAATCGTACGGTGCCCAGTCTTGTTTCTCTTATTTCATTTAATCTGGT
Source organism: Coptotermes formosanus (assembly GCA_013340265.1). Classification (NCBI taxonomy): domain Eukaryota; kingdom Metazoa; phylum Arthropoda; class Insecta; order Blattodea; family Rhinotermitidae; genus Coptotermes; species Coptotermes formosanus. The sequence goes on from BLKM01012018.1 coordinate 4,984,117, forward strand.
AAAACTTTTGGGAATACGCGTTTCTCCGTGCACTGGAAGAACTGAAAAATGTGGGAGAGCAAAACTCATGAAGAAATTTGATTATATATAGGTGGGCACAGATGCAAATATATCAGAAATAGATCAGTATTATACAGTAAAAGAAAGAACTTGAAGCAAAGAAGGAAGACATCTGTGTGAATTTTGGAGATAATGGAGTGATAACATGACAAATATTGATCACAGAGGAGTTCAATATTCGATAAAATTGAGTGAATCTTTGGGGAATAATGTACATTAATGACCACAACTACTGGCTTTCACAATCTGCCTCGTGTGTCCTCTGAAACCATCAGTTGTGAATGAAGCATCTACGACGCATTTTCCAACTTGCACTGTGCCAAATCCTTAGTACACCACTCAGTAAATACCCACCTGACGAATCAGTACTTCTAAACGTCACACGTAGTACGAAAAGCGTTAATATTCGCAAGTTTATACTTTTACTAAAACCTCGGCGTAGATGGGAGAATAACATTAAAATGGATCTTAAAGTGATGGGATGGGAAGGCACAGACTGGATTGCCCTGGTTCAGGACAGGGACAGCTGGAGGGCACTTGTGAATGCGTTAATGAACTTTCGGGTTCCACAAAACGCTGTGAATTTCTTGACTAGCTGAAGGCCCGTTAGCTTCTCAGGAAGGAATCTGATCCTTGCAGTTAGTTCGTTAGTTACGTTTTCACTAAATACGCAAATTATGATTATATAAGAAAAATTCACGTGCCTCATAGAGAGATGCAAGCCTTTTGTGATGGTCGAAGAAAAGAACCTGTCTTACAAAAGTAAATTCTATTCTCAGACCATCAACTGTTAGATGCTTGAGCAAGTCCCGATATCCTGCAGTTACCGCAAAATTCACGAACCTGTTCGGCCACGTCGATATCTGGGGTTGGAAACTTTCTCTACATTTTTTTATGTGTTTGAAATTTCAGCCATAACACGTGACACACGTATGCGATGAAACAACGGCAAGTTATGAAAAGAATTCCCAGACTCATTTGTGAAAGCTATTACACTTTCGACTTTACAACGTTTCCTATACGCGGACGATACAATAAGTCTCTGCCCTGCTGCCTTTTGCAATTTAGAAAATTGAGTTCACCGCTACACCATGGAGCCATATGTTGCTAGTAAAATATTTATCTTATTTCCAAACTGCTGTTTTAGGCAAATGGCTTCCAAAACACTGGTTACCTACTTTAAGAACGGGTTTTAAAAGTTTCCATTCTCATATATTCGCATCCACCTCGCTTGGAAGAAAGGAATCCCCCACAATATGATGTAACGCGGCAGTGGTCAGTATAATTCAAACCTTTCAGCTGCTTTGGCGGTAAAGATGAAGGGAAATTTTGGGGCTGCTATTATAATAACTGCGAAGCGCACGGCTCTTTGTGCGTATAAATAGAGGGCAGAGAACCTCCTAAACAGATCCTCACATGTGACAGAATATTGCAATTATTTGAGACAAGCGCTGCAGTAAATATAAATCCTTAACACAAGGACATTATAACAGATCGTTTTGTAACTTTCGGCTTCTTTCTAAATTACAAAAAAACAATATTACTGCAGCGGAGAAGATTAAATACCGAATTCATTGCAAAAACCGTGAACAAGTGAAAACTTTACTGCACACGACATGGGTAACATAAAAGATTAAATACAGAACTCCTGTCGAACATTGTCTTACATAAATAACACTAAGCATTCCGTCTGACACAACATTTATTTATTATTCTTTCAAACACTACACGTATTGATCAATTTGATCATTATCGGGTGTTTATTTTACACAAAAACTTAAAACTCAAAGTAAAAATGTAAATGTTTGCGAGATGTCAAAAATGATACATATTATAAAATATAATAAGAAATAATAAACACCAACTAATGCACCAAAATATATACAATCTTTATTCTTAAAAGTCTCCTACATGTTTCGACCCTGCTGGGCCATCTTCAGGGAGAATAATTTTGATACACTATGGTTGCGTTTATACAGTTAAGTGTGAATATGCCCTAGGGCACATTCACACTTCACTTTAAATTTATAAAAGATAAATTGCAATCGACATGTAATTCTTGATTACGTGTCATTTAACACAAACGGTGTAGTGTGTAATTTAAAACTCAATAATTTAAAAATGTTAAGACAGTAGCCCCCACTTACGTGCCAAAACGACAACTAACATTCCTCTTCTTTTTTGTGTTTTTAAATCCATAATTTAAAACGTCCAATATTATTCGAGTAATTACCTAATTACTCGAAGAAGATTGGACTTTTTGTATAAAGTAAACACGTGATGACGATCGGCTTGATCGGAACATGAAGTGTTTGAAAAAAAACAAATACAGGTTGTGTCAGACGGAATGCTGTTATTTACGTAATTCTGTTTACACAACGGGATGGACAGCGTCAAATTGAACACTATCCTACATGCACTGCAGTTCTTGTAAATTTTGCACTTTTTAACTCTGTTACTGTATCCACTAAGAATACGTACTCTTAGACAGAATATGTCACTATCATTTCAATATCATTCACTGCCACTCTCTAAAGTCTACAGATTCTACAGACAACCAAATTTTAAACAGTCTGACAAAAAACGTTGTGAACATATCTCATTTTTCCACCGCATACTGCATGTTTTCCATATTTGCTAAAAACAGCTTATTGAGGATTCGACCCTGCTGGGATAGCACGGTGCGTTAATGGGTAATCTGATTTGCCAATGACGCAGCATCATGTCCTTGTACAATGGAACCCTCTGCTGAACCACTGCGAAAACCTCAAAACTCGCACGTCAAACGATTACTTGGCATTGGTTCTGTGTTCGATACCGTGATGGTTACCTCTAACATAAATCATATTCTATGCTACACATTGTTCCGTGCAGATCAATAAGGTGACGGCCAATGTCCTCGATGATGGACTTTCATAAAGGCAAAGCGAATTTGCATGTGGACTGTACCGTGTGAGACAGGCATGTGGTGACTTGTTGCCATGTCTTACAACATTCATTGTTGTTCATTCATTCGTCTTTTACTTCCGAAGCAGAATCTCTGCGACTGTTGAGCCCTGATCCAAGTGTGGGATATTAACCCTTTAAAGACGAAGCATATCTGTTTTATATAAGGCCACAGTGCGTACCGCGCTGTAAACACTCTCCACTTCGGTTATAAAAACCAATCTCTTAATGTTTTATAAGACAAAAGTTGCCGTTTGTTCTGAGATCCGTACAAAACACATAAACGCAATGTGGGCACCACGTAGGATTTTTTAATGTTAAACCTGATGGCATGTAACGTTACCGCTAGGCTTTAAACGGTTAGGATAGAAATATTCCAGATGTTTTGTATATCACCAAGTAAATTCAAGCGACTGGGCCACTGGAGTGAGGAACGGACAGGTTTTGAGGCCTTTCTGTTTTATCATAGCTTGGGGACCAAGTAACTGTTTCGTCACCACTGATACCACCTTTAATTCATCTTCTGTCTTAAGTAGCACATTTTTTACCTCGTGGCACGAACTGAAACGCGCTGTTGGAAACACTACTTCTGCAGTCTTGCAACATTCTTATAAGCAAAAATGGTAACATTTTAATGCCGATGAAAAGTTCCATATAGATTAACAGCAAATACATCTAAACTAAGGGGGGGGGGTCACTGCGCTACAAACCGGAAGGGCGCGGGTTCGATTCCCGATCGTGTCATCGGAATTTTTCATTGACATAATCCTTCCGGCCGTACTATGGCCCTGGGGTCGACTCAGCCTCTAACAGAAATGAGTACCAGGAATATTTCCTGTGGGGTAAAGGCGGCCGGTGTGTAGGGCTGATAACCTTACCACTTTCAAGTGCCAACTGTCTAGAAATCTGGGAGCCTTAACCTTCCTGGAACCCTAAGGGCTTGTCCAGGCCTGTAATGGGATTGCTTTACCTTTTTTACATATGAACTAAATTCACACAGTTTTAAGCCACAAGGAGCATATATACATATATACACACATATATTGTATATACATATATATATATGCCACGAAGTTTCGGCAAAGTACGAGAAGTATTATCAGCTCTTATAAAATTACGACATTACTATTGCGTACGTGAGTCTATGTTATGCGGCATTACGAAATAATGGTCTTTGCAGTTTTTAGGCAATTACCGTATCTTTCCATCTTGCCTGGCGGCAGAAATGTTAAGACTAACGTTATGTAATAAGGCAAGTACACTGTGAAGAAATATTCACTACCCGTCAAAATAAGGATGACCCAGATATCATAAAAACAGACGGAACATTTGCATTCTATTCGTCCATACGTGAATACCGCTACAGTAAATCCTTTAACAGAAGCTTCGCCGAAAGATGAGTAGCCTTAAACCTTCAGTAGCTGTAAGTCTAAAAAGGTGGGATAACTACGGCTTTAGCTGTAAGGTTGGCAGAAGTGAAGGGGCTCAGACGATAATCCATGTACGTAGCCGTTAGCAAAGAATACAATGGTAGACTAGCCCTTCAACATTGCGAACACCTGTTTACCGTGGTACAGAGACGTGGGTTTCGGGTAGATTTACCGGCGCCCAGGGCATGCTTGAAGCATGAAGCATAACGACCCGTCGTACGGACAGTAACCCAGGATTATTCAAAACCAACTTGCATTGGGCCGTCAGCAGGTATTGTGCGCTGATACCAGACCGCGGATTAAGCTGTACAGCTAGGTTCCCTCTACTCGAGTACGGCAGCGATTTAAAAATACAGAATTTTGCAAACCAACTCTGTGATGTGTTTTGCAACCAGCGTGCCGTCCATCATAGCATGAAAATTTCGACCACTTGATACCTCAAAATGCATCCCGGCAGTTTACAGCAAAATGATAACGACAAAATTATATAACTAGAAAACACGAAGTTGAACAATTGGGAGGGTGTCTAGGAACATGTTCAAGAAATAAGCATAAATACAGCGATTTCGTAAATGAATTACTTTAAAAGATACATTTTAATCTTCACGAACAATAAAAATATAGTTTTAGCGAACGTCATCCCGTTGTGTTGTTAGTCCAAAAATTAAGTCAACATCTGTAAAAAAACCACATTATATTTAATGTGTTCCATGTCCGTGCACTGTATCATATCAAATAATATTTACCAACAAATGCACCAAAATACATAAATCTTTATTCGTAAAAGTCTCCTACATGTTTCGACCCTGCTGGGCCATCTTCAGGGAGAATAATTTTGATACACTATGGTTGTGCCCTAGGGCACATTCACGCTTAACTATATAAACGCAACCATAATGTATCGAAACTATTCTCCCTGAAGATGGCCCAGCAGGGTCGAAATATGTAGGAGACTTTTACGAATAAAGATTGTATGTATTTTGGTGCATTAGTTGGGGTTATTATTTAATAAATTCTATTTATTATATAGAACTACATATTTTTACCTCTTTCGTGTTATCTTGAGGTTCACATTTGGTCTTTAAAACACACCGAGGAAGAAATGCACGTTACGTAAATCCACAAAACACAATTAAAACTATACGTAACTTTAACAATTTTAATTGTGTTTTATGGACTTGTATAATGCATATTTCTTCGTCATTATATTTAAAGACCACCTATTAACTTGAGAATGGCCTTAAATAGGCCGAAACACGTAATTCTACATGATAAATAGGATTTAGTTGTGTTTGGCCATATATTGATTTAATTTTAAGAAAAATACAATTTAAATATATATATGATTCCTAACATATTTTCTCGAAGCAACCAACACAAAATTACAGAATGTCTCCAATAAATGCAGTCCAACCCGTAACCATATTTGATGAAGCGCAGAGGTACCGCATAAAATTAATACGCCTCCGTAACTGCATGAAGAAATTTCACCTTACAAAAATTAAAGCAGCAAAGGGACAAAAACACGACCGGGAAGATAACACGACCAAATCCGAAATCTTAAGTTGCCTTGGTGTTTGTTTCGACGTTTAATAACAGATGAAATGCAACAAGGAAGAGATGCAGTATGACGATGAGAACAAGCAGGAGCTGGAGAAGAAACATGAGAGGGGTAAGAAGCTGTTGTGGCTTTTGTAATCGTATTTTCAAAGCGAATAGAAACCCAGGATCACAAGGTAAACACAACACGTTCTGCTAATGAATAGCGTGTATGCGTCAGATATCTATACAGTAGCAAACACCTGCTAAACCTGAAACGGCTTACTTTTAATACTTGGCTACCTTTTTTAATGTGTTCCATGTCCGTGCACTATATTATACAAAAACATTAATCACCAACAAATGCACAAAGAGAGTTTTATCATTAATTGTAACACACTCCTACATGTTTCGACCCTGCTGGGTCATCTTCAGGGAGAACATTTTTGTTATCGTTACGCTAAGGTTGCACTTTACAGTTGAGTGAGAATGTGCTGTTGACTGTGTACTGGAGGCGTGAACTCTCTGCGGTCCGGGCCTGCAGGCCGGGACCGCAGAGAGTTCACGCGTCCAAAGACAACGCAATACACCGTCAACAGCACATTCTCACTCAACTATAAAGTGCAACCTTAGTGTAACGACAACAAAAAGTTGTCCCTGAAGATGACCCAGCAGGGTCGAAACATGTAGGAGAGAGTTACTTTGACTACCATTAATATTACAACATCGTAAATGTATGGTTGTTAATTTCATGTATTTTAGAATTTTAATGTTTAATATTATAACCACTTCCGTAAGGGAACACAATAGCTACACCGGTGTGTTAGGCCTACATTCCCTTGTGCCGAACGGCCCTCTGATGATGGCACCTCGGTGCCGAAACATAGATCATGGAATATATTTTTTTAGTGCATGAATATGTTGGTGTAATAAATAGTGACGTCTGTGTTCAGTAAAACTTTACAAGTAATCTGAAGTTATTTAGTACCGCGCTTGAAAGAATCCTGGATCCTATCCTGCGCCAGGATACCTATATCGACACACTAAGATTCAGTTTCTTTAATAAGCAGTCTAACGGTATCCACACATCTACACCTAGGTCTTGAAGTTTTCTTTTATTTTAGCATATTTCGGTATAAAATTCAGCATTCGTTTTTTATATACCCAATACAGGTTATATATATATATATGTCCCAGGTATAAAAACAGTTTATGTGAAGAAAGACTGGATGTGAAGACACAAACCTACGGATGTGAAATTAATGTGGGGAACCTTCAACTAAGAATATTTTCTCAGTTTTAATTTAAAAACAGTTATTTTATGATCATTATCATCATCATCATCATCATCATCATCATCATCACGAACTTAAACAGATATAGGACAACAGGGTCCTGTCCCGTGAAAACTTAATCTTGGAGATGCCTTTATCTTTCCATCTTGTTTTAGGGTGACCTGTGTCGCGTTTGTCTTTTGGTTTGTATTCCAGTGCCATCCTATGTATTCGTGATTGTTCCATCCTTTTGACAAGTTGCAGCAAATTATTTTGATAACACTACAATTCATTTACTATATGAGCTACGCTTAGTTTTTCTAGAAGTGTTTATTCGTTTGATGGTCTAAATTTGTCAGTCCTAAAAGTGACCTCAGAAATTTCACTTGTGTTGTTTTCTTCAATTATAAAAATATTCCCTAACGATACATCATCAAAACAGTTTAAAAACAGCACTGCTTGTATCCGCATATCTCAGAATTAATTTCTATTGACAAATCGTATTATTTGCTCATCGATCACAACAGGTAGTAATAACTAAGTGACGTGAGCAAAATCTTAACGCGTTTCAGACAAATAGGACCGAAAGCAAACAAACATGACAATAAGCAAGTTATTTCGTGGTAAAATAACATTTTCTTCTTTCCAATTTTTATATCTCCTTTTTATATTTCCATTTCGTTGCGGTTCTATGGTAATTCATCGTCCATTAAAGTTTTCTAAAACTCATTTTGGTGCGCTACCTGTTGGCGACAGGTTGGAAATTAGCATCCCGGGTGCCGCACACCAGGGGGCTCCACAAGCAAAGCAGCACAAAGGATTGGCCCGCCTGGCTTTTTAATAGACTTCAACTGCTGCTGCTGCTGCTGCTGCCTGCCTGCCTGCCAGCTTTATACAGTATAAGCAAAAATATTAGCAGTAGTTTTCACTGAAAAGTAAAAACATATTCTGTATGACACATAAATACATGTATGGCCGCCAAGCGCAATAGCATGGCAGGAAATATTAATTCTTACTTACAAGTACGTTTCAGAAAGGCGCCGACTTAATTTAAAGCATTATGTGCTTTCTTTTATATCAAAACCGCAGACATACATTCTTAACTAAAGTGCCGACTGTGAGATTTACGATTCTGGAGGCCACTTAGCATTACATAATTACATTTGATAATAAAATAAAGGTATAATATTTATGGGAGTTAACATCAATAATGTTAGGAGTAAGGTTATTCGCAGCTGAAAATAAACTAAAACGAAAAACTATGACGTAAAAGAATATGAATTTAACGAACTCAAATTGTAGGTATAGCAGTTCCCCCGTTTCCGATAGAATTGTTATACCCATGCGCCTTGCTTTCTGTGCCCTTATTTGTGAAAACTCACGGCTCTATTTGAAAGCAGCTTGAACCGTCTTTATGAGCACAGTCGACAAAAGACCAACGCTGATGTCATTCAAGGCAGGAACTCATTAACACAATAAACATTTCATTTTATCTTATAGTACCTTACATATTATTAAAATATGAGTAAAACAAAACGAAAATTTGCCAAAATGAACAGATTTACCAATTTAGCTGTTAACGGCGGGAGTTGCTTTCATTTTTAAATGCCCACCGCTGCAACTGATTGGGACAATGTTTTCCCTTTCGTTCAAGAAATTTACACTTAAGGGGAGATGGACGGTCCGTTTGGCCAATAGAGATTAATGCTTATGAAGATCAAACAATACGTCTATGACTATTAAAGTCTTCTCAGATGTCATGCTTTATAATACAGTAAGCAGTTCCCGACGTTTCGGAAGATCGTAACGTCTTCATCTTCACGAAAAAGCAGCAATTCCCCTTGGACCGTTTATTCCTGAGGACGAACACGCTAAAATCCTTCGACATGTAGTAAGCTGATCATCCAGCACAACGCAACATTACAGAAAACGTCCATCGCCGGAGCTATTGCTGTTATAAACTCATCCCTCGCACAATGGGTGCACGGCTAATTCTGATCACACTAAATGGCAGTATAAAAACTGCTGGGGTCGAGCGAGGCTGGAGGGGCCAGTATCAAAGGTGACAAAGCAATCAGCTGGCAAGGAGGGGTTTTGGGTCCGTTTGAGACATTTAAGACTTCTGCTACGGTGTAGTTGAAGATCAAGTCTAGACGACATTTGAAGAGAGAATCGATATAAACTATACCGAAACGGCGGTAACTACCAACCAACGCTGCGTAATATCCCTGAAGAGCTAAGACCTCCAGTACGTTGACATTCCCTAGCAGAAGGGGAGGAATACAATGATAATATTAAAAAGTTTGTTAGATATCAGCGCCAATACAATACTAAAAATTCAGTGAAAGACAAGCGTGGAGTGTTGAAGCTAAAAGACGCTTTGTAAAGTATGGTAAGTGCCACTGTGAAACTGTATGACGACTGAAAACATTCCGCAAGCATATATAAAGAATTTTATGCCAAAAATAAAATATTTTGAACCCTCAGACTATAATTTCGACTTTACAACATACTGACCAATTAGGAATATGATTTATTAACCAAACTGTCAATGGCTCACTCTATACACAGTCTAACGTTAGTGTGATTAGATAATGACGTACTGAAACTGACAGAGCACAGCAGTCTTCGATTTAATTCTACGTTAACGCCCTGGAGGTACTAAGTAATCCACAGGCATTAGGACACTCGGTCGTCGGAGTCAAATCGGAACATTTGACTTCATGAACGCGAAACAGCAGTGTTACAAACGTCTGTTTTACTGCGCATTCTTCATGCTGTCACTTAGACAACATAATGAACAAAACAGTATTATTCATTTCCAAGTTAAAGAACACACTGCTCACTGAACAATACGGTACATAAAATTCCAGTGGAAATATTATCAAAAATGCCAAAGAAAAAGGAACTGAAAATATAGTAGATTCACAGCAATGATTCTAAAATTTAATTGTGGTATTACTATTACTCGAATTTTTCTTACAAAAGTCACCTTTATTCAGTAACCCTTTAAAGACGAAGTGTATCTGTTTTATATAAGGACTCAGTGCATACCCCGCTGTAAACACTCTCCACTTCAGTTATAAAAACCAGTCTCTTAATGTTTTATAAGGCAAAAGTTGCTGTTTGTTCTGAGACCCGTACAAAACACGTAACGCAATGTGGGCACCACGTAGAATTTTTTAATGTTAAACCTGGTCGTATATAAAGTTACCGCTAGGCTTTAAAAGGTTAACCCTTTAAAGAGGAAGCGTATCTGTTTTATAGAAGGACTCAGTGCGTACCGCGCTGTAAACACTCTCCACTTCGGTTACAAAAACCAATCTCTTAATGTTTTATAAGGCAGAAGTTGCTGTTTGTTCTGAGATCCGTACAAAACACATAAAGGCAATGTGGGCACCACGTAGAATTTTTTACTGTTAAACCTGGTCTATGTAAAGTTACTGCTAGGCTTTGAAAGGTTAACGTCTACTGACAGAATGGGGCAATCTGCCTCCATGAGTTAAACAATACTGAACAGCATTTTACCAGAGACACTAAGTGACATGGTATGTGATAAACCTGCTAATAAATTAAAAAATATGTCTAGTGTATTCTTCCACCTATGGAATTTTAAATACTTTGTGATAACGGAATTTATTTTAAGCCTCTATTTTCTCTTACCTTATGAGAAGTGTACGTAGAAACTTAATAATAACTAAATATTGAAAAGGGAGACAAAACCTCTCTTATGGAAACACAGACAATTTCATTTCCCCTCCTCTGGCCATACATTGTCAAGGCCTTCTGTGTATTATGTACTGATGGACTTTGTGACGACGTATGAGCACCTCGACCGCACCGTTCAATGACGTTCTCCGGCGTCACTTGTAATTTCAGTCGGTGGGGGGTGGGAAGCTACAGGCTTTATATAACTGCATGATAATCGACTGCTTTCACTAAGGTTACACAAGTCTGTGTATGTCAGTTCCATAGGAGAAAGTTGGGACAGTAAGGTCAAACTGGCAAAGATCATTTATTCTAAAGCGTTCGTCATAATAATCGTCCTGCGTTTACGCTTCGTAACTTCTTCTACTGCCGATCCTAGCGGCCGCGCGGTCTAAGGCGTAGGTCTGCGGCCGAGCGCTTGCTGGGATCGTGGGTTTGAATCCCACTTGATCACATTCAGACACACATCACAGTCGGTAGGACTCATCTGGACGAGGGATCGGCCCGTCGCAGAGACCTCTACCTGACAACACAAACACTCACAAGAGACAAACATCCATGCCCCCAAGTGGGATTCAAATCCACGATCCCAGCAAGCGCTCTGCCGCAGACCTACGCCTTAGACCGCGAGGTCACTGGGATCGGCGACATCCTTTCATACCCTCTACATATACCAGACTGGAGTTTGTATAAAAATGTTTATGTGAGATAGAAAGCTTTGCAAAAGTTTCGTTAAATTTTGTGAATAAAGTGCTAAAAGTTCACAGAATCGTATTGTTGCTAGTATCTGTCTTCATCCTCTATAGCGAAATGTACTAGAGCGTATATATCGCAGTGCTGTTATTCTGTAATAGAACATTGATCGGTCCAGTAATGGGAATCCGGTTTGCTGCTACAAACACATGGGACTGGAACCATGTGTCGCTCTAGGCAATTTTGAAAACTATTGGTAACCCTGAGGGGGATCCATAATAATGAATATATCAGTGAGCACCTCCGAGGAAGCTTCGTGGAGTACAAATTGTTTGGAACAGACAGACTGCCGTTACTTGAGCCTCTTTGACTACAGAGAGTAACAAGGCATCGAAATGCTTTGTCTACGGTTACTTCGAAATTGCAAGCGTACACTTTAACAATGCTGCAACTTTAAATAAGATTCATACCAGTCGCAATTTTAAATTAACCATAACTCTGGAATATCAATTACACGCTACTGTTACCTGTTCTGTCACACCATACGGGCTGGAAATTGCAGGGATCGAAATCCGATTGGACAAGAAATTTTTCTATTCTCCATAGCGTCCAGAAGGGGTGTGGGGCCCACCCAGCCTCCTGTCTAGTGGGGGCCGTGATCCTTTCCTGGGGGTAAGTGGACAGGGCGTGAAGTTAACAGATCACTTCCACCTAGTGCCAACGTTAAGAATGAGTGAAGCTATACCTCTACTCCCCCTATACACCTTCATGGCGTGGAGAAGGAAACCCTTGCTTTAATAAATTAACCCTTTAAAGACGAAGCGTATCCGTTTTATATAAGGACTCAGTGCGTATCGCGCTGTAAACACTCTCCACTTCGGTTATAAAAACCAATCTCTTAATGTTTTATAAGGCAAAAGTTGCTGTTTGTTCTGACATCCGTACAAAACACATAAACGCAATGTGGGCACCACGTAGAATTTTTTAGTGTTAAACCTAGTGGTACGTAAAGTTACCGCTAGGCTTTAAAAGGTTAACAGCTGTCTAAACAAGACAAAAATGACACGTGATTTTCATACACAAGGAACAAAATATGCTGAATTTGTGCGTTACAAAGTATTTTGTACTTCTATACGCAGGGAGGCCATTGTAGGGCATCACTCATACTCATACTTTCAGTATAAGGGATTTTAAGACAAGACTTTTAATAGCGTTTCAGTTACGTGGAGTATAATATTAAAATTTCGCTGTGATCAGCGTAAAGGTTTCTGCCATCTAACCAATATACAAAATTCTGAAGAACGCAACTGTGATATAAAATCACAAACCAGGAGGGTCCCTCCAAAATTATTTTACTTCGTGTTACCTCCATTAAAGCTACATCTTATGCAATTAACTGATAACAATGAAGTCACTCTCAGCATGTGCCCTGTATAGTCTTAAAACATTTAAGCATGGAATACTGCATACTTAACATCCATAAATGTAACAGCCATGCTATTCTCCACAGGTAGAAAGATAGGATGCGAGAATCGGCTGTGACATTCAGATCCGCTCCAAACTCACCACAGAAATATTACAACTACAGAAGTATGTGCGGGTGGACACAACCAGTGGGTAAAGTGGATTATTTTTATTAAAGAAAAATCCCTCACGCGTTACCGATGGCGCTGCCGCCCTTGCTGCCATTTTCAATGTTTCCCTGAAGCTAAGAAAGCATGGTGCATGAAAAATACAGTATGGAGAGGACAGCGTGTTTGTGTGATGAATTTTTGTTTTGAAGGTCGTGTTTTAAGGTGAGCTAAAACAGTTCGTTTGTAAAGACTGGTGCATGTTACGATTAGGGTTTATGCAGGTAGGCTGTACTGAGTAGAAGTTTTTTGCAGTTGTTGGTGCGGTTGAATAGGACTCAGGTATTCTGAGGGCCAATTCCATTATTAGTAGACTGAGAGTGATACCAACCTTTGTCAAATATCACTGAACAAATTCTGGTGAATAGGCCCGTTTTTGGAAGTGATGCAAATGGGCATCGTACAAAATACATTTTCGTCTAATATTATGTTAACATTGTTAGGTAGCTAACAAATTTAAATATTTGCGTACTTTTGTCGTCACTTCGTTTCAAGACGGGAAACCGTAAAGGAGAAATAGAGCAATCGCAGACGTCAGAGTATAAGAATACAGTTCTAAACGCTTTTAGAGAAGGCAAATGAATTAGGCATGCAGCAGGCCCATTAAACGTGGAAGTGCAAGAGTCCTTATATTTATTCTTATTAATTCTACAGTCAGATCGGACACTTAGTTTTAAAAAACACGTTTTTTGTCTACTAGTTCCGGCTCATAAGAGCCATTATCGGCTTTCCCCCTTTTACAATTGCGAAAGGTTGAGATCTGCTACTTACAAAATATATGGAGTTTTCCAGTTTACAGTTTCTGTTACGTCCTGATTATGGCTCTTATGAGCCGAAACTAGTAGCCAAAAAAAACGTATTTTTTAAACGAAGTGTTGTATCTGACTGTAGAGTTATAATAGGAATGAATACGATCTTGTACTCTGTATGCCAACGGTGAGATCTTGCATTAAATCAGAGGCACTGGCTCGTCCGTGACACTGCGGGGTGTTGGTTCCTTGCTTGTTGCCTACAAAATATCAGCTGCATCCCAAGTATAAAGCAATCCACGTACCACGAACATTCCTGTGCCGAAAAACAATTGCAGAGGGCAAGACCACAAAGTCAACGGCTGGTCAAACTGTATTCACTTCTGGCGAGCAAAATGACCTGGCAGCACGAATTGTTCACCAAATTCGCATCAGCAGATTTCACCGCTGTTCAACCTTTCCTTCCGCAATACATTCCCCACACCAGCGTTTCCCAAAATTTTTTGGTCATGGCACACTGTTTCACTCAGTAAATATTTACGGAAAACACATGTTTTTTGGGCCCACATTTATCAAATAAAAGTCAGCACAACGCGATCTGTTAGCAACCAAATGAAAGGTTATTACAGAAGTCGTTGTATGAACTGTATCTTAAACTATTATCAAATATGGTAAATTAAAATTTAATTAAAAAGCGGACTTTTTTGGTTTCTCAATTTTTCCGGCACACCTATTCACATCTCGCGGAACACCAGCGTTCCACGGAACATAGTGGCGAAACGCAACCCAACAACATCACGTGTACACGTAACTAAAACAAGGAAACAAAGTTCCACTGTTGACATGCCACACGCACCGATGAGGACAGCGAACCATATAGGAAAATTAAGGCAAAATAATACCCATAAAAAGAAACGTGTCCCTGACTGTAGAATTTTAAATTTCCTGCCATCCTTGGAAGGTGACGCTAAGAAGTTGGCGCTGAAGACTCAGTGGAAGATATAGCTAGTGGTTCCTGCAATAAGCAATACAACTGCCGGAATTCATAACAATCTGAACACTGGATACGGTGCCTGAAATGCTCTACGGCACCACGAAACGTTTTCGCGCCAGAGGCAGAGAAAGATTCATTTCTGAAAAGCGCTTGTAAACAGAAATCGAATTACAGAATATAGACCGCATAAGTTACTATTAAAAAGGCATACACACATAACAAGGCTGAACTTCTGTCAATAAGTTGCAAAAATTATTGTTCCCTTCACCGTAAATGGTGATTCGTTTGAGCCGCAAGGAGATGGCTGGATGGGACATCGTTACAGCCTTTACGTAATTCCACACAGCATTACTGTTTGGACAGTAATTGCACCAGACAAAATACATATCATAGTCGAAGGACCAGTCTTACCAACATTCGTATCGGGATAGCCTTACAGGCACTCAGTACGGCACACCTGGTGATTAACCTTTCTGTGGCCCCATTCACCCGAACTTAACATTTACACGTAAGAGGTTAGATCTACCTAGTCGATCGAACAGTAAAATAACTAAAGAAAGCAAAGCAGCCCTGTACTTAAATAAGCACAAGACGGCAAATATGGGAGTGGGTGTATAATTCCCCGTAGTATTATCCTGAGGACTGTGCGGACGTGAGAGTTAAGCTTCAAGCACCGGCCACTTTAATCCTCTGCAAAGAGCCCCTTGAGTCCTTTGAATAGGAGGCCGTATCGCAACAGTTTCGGTCTGCTACTTTCAAGAAGATAAAAATCTCGTACCCATTTTTTTTTCCAACGGCGCAACAGCCCCAGTGGGCCAGGGCCCCCTCATTATCGAGGTTTCACTATCACACTCAGACACACCACAATTGGTAGGACTCCTCTGTACGAGGGATCAGCCCGACGCAGAGACCTCTACCTGACAACACACAACACTCACAAGAGACAGACATCCATGCCCCCGGTGGGATTCGAACCCACTACCCGAGCAAGCGAACAGCCGCAGACCCACGCCTTAGACAGAGCGGCCACTGGGATCGGCATTTTGTACCCTTACAGGAGTCAAAACCGGAATCCTCGGTCGCCGAAGGGCTGTGCTATTTCAGTGCCTGCATTCAATAGAAAAGGTTCCATAAAACTGCATTTTTCAGATTATGGAAATAGAACCAGCTTCCGGACACGTGTGTTAAATAGGCCTATACGTCAAGGAAACCTCAGACAATGGGCAGAGTCTACTTCATTATTTTTACACTGATCCAAAAATTCTCCCTGTGTTTTCTACCAGAATTGCGGATGTGGTGCAGCCGACGTCTATGTGACCCTCGTGATTCGTCTCCATACAGCTGACCAATTCTACAGACTGTTCATCTAACAGGTGCGCGTAACTACGGCAGGTGGCCGTACAAGCAGCAACGAAAGACGAGGTCTTTCGTTGCTGATGTGGTGGCTCGTCACACTTTGTGCACCTACAGAAACATTAGTTCTCTACTTAAATCGAAACAGTGACCGAAAAGAAAAATTATTTTCGTCGTTATTTAACCTTTCTTTCAACTATAAATATTATACATCACTGAACGCGGCGTGATACATTATTATGAATAACGAGATGGGAAGGATACATAGCGGTAAAGGCTTAATGCAAGCGACGGCTGTCATTTAACTGCATAACTGAGAAAAGTATCGTAGTAACAAGATGGGAACTGAATGTGAGATACATCGAAAAAAACCAAATGCCCAGTGACATTTCTTGAATTAGCAGTAATCAGAGACGACGAACTGAATGTCTGTGAATTTGAATTTGCACTTAACCTTTTAAAGCCTAGCGGTAACTTTACGTACCACCAGGTTTAACATTAAAAAATTCTACGTGGTGCCCACATTGCGTTTATGTGTTTTGTACTGATCTCAGAACAAACAGCAACTTTTGCCTTATAAAACATTAAGAGACTGGTTTTTATAACCGAAGTGGAGAGTGTTTACAGAGCGGTACGCCCTGAGTCCTTATGTAAAACAGATACGCTTCCTCTTTAAAGGGTTAAACACATCAGTTACTAAAAAGGTTAGCATGAGGTAAGGCCCCCCCCCCCCCCCCCCCGAAAACTGCAACAAGCGAGGGCCACAGTTCTCACAGCCGTGACGAAATAAAGTTTGGTTCCTTTTGATACGTGGTGTTACGTACCGCGGGACTGATCTAGTCAAGTTTATAAGAAAATACCTGCCTCTTTCTTTGGAAGGCATCAACTTCATCCAAAACGTCGGTTCATTCATGTAAGACCACGCGGCGTCACATCCCACGGTATTCACTAACTTCCTAGGGAAAAACATATGCAGCTATTAAAATACCTGGAACTTTCACTTGTTTAACTGGGTTTTCGCTTTGAAACTGCTAGTAATATTTAGTGAAAATATAGCAAGAAAGGAACGCAGACTGTGAGAGAAATGACAGATGGCTTTCCTCTCTCTGTTTGTATTTCTTACGCCGGCTGTGGGAAATTACAATAGATTTCTTTCAGAGTACTAACGGAAGAGTCATTTGTACATTAACAAAATGTGAAGAAGAAAAAGTATTTAAAAGTTCTGTGATTTCCCTAGCGATTTTATAATATAATAGAGTAAGCACGGGGTTACGAAAAACTGACTTTAGGCTCCCAGTCTCATATAGTGTTGATTTCAACGTGTTCTTTGGTGTGAGTGCAATGTAGAAGTTGGCTGTGTAGCTGATATTTTGAAGGAACATGCTGCCTTAATTTTCACGATCTAATTAGTCAGGTATTAATTATGCTTAAGAAACCTGAACGGCATTCAGGCTGCATGTTTCTACAGAGCATCAAGGATAAAAGTTTTCCAAAAACCCATGAATAGCATTAAGGAGAGTAGTGCAAATAAAAGCATACGTAATGTAGCAACAAGTACGCACCTGTCTCAATTTTCTCAATATGGGTTCAAAAATTTTTGAAGATTTCGAGGCAAGTGTAAATCTGTACTGTTTGAAATAAGATTCTGCATCATGCAAGCAACAAAACTGATTTCACAGAATTTCAGGTGTAAGTTTGAACCAATTTTGCAGAGCACATTGAAAGGAAAAGCAAACTGTACATCGAAACAAGGATGCAATGTGCAGAGCTTGTCGAGATGATGAATTTACACAGACTTTTATCTCTATAACAGAAAGGGCGGGACGCTAGGGTGATGTTCAGGTGAACTTTAAAGAAATAGGATGTGTCGGTCTTGCAGGCATCCATCAGGTCCCAGACAGAACCCGCTGGCTGCATCTTGTGAATAAGTGCAAGCAACTTCCGGTTCCAAAAGCAGCAGTATCTTCTCATGACATAGGAACGACTGCTAAATTCTAAAGTACAGGAAAGGCCTTCAATAATTTCAAGTGAGTGTTAACGTACACTGCCCACAGCGAAATGTAAAACTGCTGTGGGCTATTGCAACTCAATGTTACCGTTCACGATAGGTAGTACATTTATAAAAATGTATTTATGCATGTTGCTTGGAGTTTAGCTCACCAATTTTGTTACTTAAAACATATTTTTCTCGTAAAAAATATACGGCTTTTTAAGGTTCACCATTTGCTATTGTCTCACTGATGGCAACAGTTCGCCATTTCCAAACCATACTCCGTACTTTTACATCCCCGCACGGCTTGCCCTTGTATCCGAACATGGGGCAGCTGATTCCTTGGAAAACTTTTAACCGTTTGAATCCCAGTGAACTTACGCCTATTACCTGTCGCAGCATTAATTACGTATTTTTTCCGCATATTGCATTTATAAATGCGGTCTGATTATCAAAACAGCGATTTTTGTTTTAGTAACATTAACTGATGGATCTGTGTTATGGAAACGGACATTTTTCTGTACGGGGAACAGCTGAGTTTCTTCATACTTGTCCAAATTTCATGAATTCCCGCCTTAAAATAATTGAATGCAACTGAATAACCTGACATCCTACGACACCGTATTATTCACATTTTTACTGCTGTGTATACATAAACAGCGCGACTTCTCTGTAGACAACTCGATTTAGTCTTAAGTTTTGCGTTGCCCCGCAATCACGGATGTAACCACACGATTCTATGTACAAAATTGTAAGTTTGATGATTTGAGAAACAGTGCTGTTAGTGACAGTTCAGTCTGTGATCACTGACATTTCAAGTCGTCATAACAAACTGGTATAACAAGCCATTTCCAGGCAATTTATCTTATTCAGGGTTCTTTCTCAACGAATCAATCAGTCAACAGTCAATCTCTTTTGGTTTTGATCTTTTATTTCAGAGCTTCCAGGTTTCGACTTTCATGAGGCCATCTTCAGGTTCTAGGTTTTTACACGAAGAAAGAAGTTCTCTACTTAATTTGAGGGGAAAGCATTCTATTTACAAGTGTATAAAATATACAATGTAAAAGAAATTGTATAAAAATATTTATGGCGTTATATAAATATTTTACACAGTTTCTTTTACATTGTATATTTTATACACTTATAAAGGAGAATGCCCTCCCCTCAAATTAAGTAGAGAACTTTTTTCTTCGTGTAAAAACCTAGAGCCTGAAGATGGCTTCATGAAAGTCGAAACCTGGCAGCTCTGAAATAAAAGATCAAAACCAAAAGAGACTGGCTGTTGACTGATTGATTCTTTGAGAAAGAACCCTGTCTCTGAACGCCAACTGGGATGATGAATATTAAATTTATCTCATTATTAAGAATAAACTAATTAAGTTCCTGATAATTCAAAATTTTGACGTGGCCTGCATGAGGAATTTGCCCCTCCGAAAACTTACTTTTATGGTCACAATCTGAAAAAATTAAATGAAAAGAGCCCTGTAAAAGAATGATGGTCCGGCTGCTGGGTTCAGATGAAATTCGCTACATGTTTCGTGAACTCTTGACACTGCGCATGGTCTCCTGAATAATTTTAATATGATTCAACCCCAATGTGTTATTAAACTGCTACATCATATATACTCAATAACATACGCTGGTCTTCTGAATGTATTTTTGCTACGAAATTTGTTGGCCATAAGTCACAATTATGAAAGGTGAATTTGCTAAGCGGACAAACGGAGCTTCATTCAGCGATCCCCATCAATTTTCAATTCAGCCTGTGCGTAAAGTTTGCACGCAGATGTGTGCCATATTAAACTACTGAACCACTCATCATTTGTCACTGAATTGGATTATTCCCTGAAGGATTCTGACAATGATGGATTCATTAATGCGTCAAGTTTATGGACATTGGTCAATGTCTGAAACATGATGAATAACCAGACCTCTTCTGCAGTTGGGCCTATTCTAGTGCTAAGGAGATCATATCACATCACAGTCTTAATACTACTACTGTTAACCCTTTAAAGACGAAGCGTTTCTGTTTTATATAAGGACCCAGTGCGTACCGCGCTGTAAACACTCTCCACTTCGGTTATAAAAACCAATCATTTAATGCTGTATAAGACAAAAGTTGCTGTTTGTTCTGAGATCCGTACAAAACACATAAACGCAATGTGGGCACCACGTAGAATTTTTTAATGTTAAACCTGGTGGTACGTAAAATTACCGCTAGGCTTTAAAAGGTTAAAACTACATTTTTTTAAGAAAGATTTTACTGATTTTCTTTACAGGTACCTGCTACAGACGCATCGAAACGGATATTACGCCAATTCGAGAAATGCTTATTCGCATTTTTCGAACCTAGTCTTAGTTAACGCTTTCCAGAGTCATAATGC
This sequence comes from Coptotermes formosanus, assembly GCA_013340265.1. Taxonomy (NCBI): domain Eukaryota; kingdom Metazoa; phylum Arthropoda; class Insecta; order Blattodea; family Rhinotermitidae; genus Coptotermes; species Coptotermes formosanus. The sequence continues at coordinate 5,004,868 of BLKM01012018.1, forward strand.
GATGTGAGTTATACAATTAACATAAATAACGTCATCCTACGATTGCAATTCGACACAGGTTACTTATGTTGCTAGCTTAATTTGCAAACTCTTAGTGTCTGAAAAACATTAACCTTTTAAAGCCTAGCGGTAACTTTACGTACCACCAGTTTCAATATTCAAAAACTCTACGTGGTGCCCACATTGCGTTTATGTGTTTTGTACGGATCTCAGAACAAACAGCAACTTTTGTCTTATAAAACATTAAGAGATTGGTTTTTATAACGGAAGTGGAGAGTGTTTACAGCGCGGTACGCACTGAATCCTTATACTATAAAACAGACACGCTTCGTCTTTAAAGGGTTAATAACACTAACCTTCATTACAATCATACACAACATCCAGGAAAGGACCACAAGAAAATAAAATACATAAGACGCCTACACTGTTCGTACCGTGCACTGTCGATAATCACAACACACAACACCCAGCCCAACAAAATGCACGGCAGCACATTTCTTCCAGATAGTTTATATTACAATATCTTGCTGATCAGTCCTACATGCTTCGATCCCTCATGGGACCATCATCAGGGATTCACATCAAACTATGATTTCACAAAACTAAACTAGCAATGCCTGTATACATTAAAAAGATAAAAATTCAATCATCTAAGACGTAGGTGATATTTTGTGTAATGCATCCTTGGTACAGGCCTACTGTATTCTGGAGGCTGCAAGGTTATGTAAGGAAGGATAAGACCGTACAGATATTGTAAAATAAAATATCTGGAAACCATAGAATGTATTTTGTTGGACTGTATATTGTGAGACATAAAATGTCCTAACCGAAGCAAATGTAAATCAACGAATCTTTGGGTAGCTGCGGAAACACGTTCCACTTCCCTGCTTATAACAAAAGTTTCTAAGCGAATTTGTGAGAAAAGTACGAAAACAGGTTTTTAATTCACTTACTTTCATTTATCAGTATATTAAAAAGTATGTATCAATCGTTCCTAGCATTTTTCTCTTGTCATGCTTCTTCAGATTAATGCGTGTGGGATCGCTGACGGAAAATAATTTGCGGCATTTTGTTCTGTATTTACTGCAGGCCGATCCCAGTGGCCGCGCGGTCTAAGGCGTAGGTCTGCGGCCGAGCGCTTGCTGGGATCGTGGGTTCGAATCCCACCGGGGGCATGGATGTTTGTCTCTTGTACAGTGTTAGTGTTGTCAGGTAGAGGTCTGTGTGACGGGCTGATCACTCGTCCAGAGAAGTCCTACCGATTGTGGTGTGTACTTGAGTGTGATCAAATGAAATCACAAAAACCCTCGACACCTGCTGTGAACAAGTAGGCAGAAGAGGGAAGGACTAAGAAAGAAAGATTTACTGCTGTCTGAATTATTCTGCTACTAACTCAAAATGTCTCACCCATCAGCACTCACATCTCGTCTGATGTAAAATATATTGAATATCCTAGATTTAAGTCACTCTTCCCCGCTTGCACATAAAGTTAGCTCTGTGAACGACCAAGGAAAGCGCCACTTGGGGTTAGAAACGTGAAGCTTTTTACTTAGGCAGTGTTCCATGATTAGTGTATGGCTGTGGAGTGCAGTGAATGGTCATGTGACATCAATACCTGATTGACAGACGGACGAATGGAGGGTCAGTCAGTGAAACAGACGCATTACGTGTGTCATCCCTAGAAAGCAACGAGACGAAATGCTATCACACCCCATTATCTGCTACTGCGTGGCTTCCAATAGGCAAAGCCCCATATCCACTGCCGGTATTTGATCCGCTTCAAAGTGCTAGCTGTGCGGTTCTCGTTTAAAGCCATGTTGACAATCATGCCCATAGACCTATGTAATCTCACCACACAAAGTTCTCCCTTTGACGAAAAAAAAAAACACAGACATTATTAGTGGCAAAGTTTACAGTAAAGTGTTTTTAAATGCTTTGTTGAGGTTTGTTTTATTTATGGCGAAATTAAAAAAGTCTGTAACACGAGGTTTAGAATCATGAAGGTCACCAGCTAATTACGACATAGATCTAGAAGCCTTTGAGTCTGGACTCCAAAATCGATTCGTGTATCGATTACACAAAGCAGCAACATGGTCTCTTCTTTTTTTCTTGAAATAGCGACAAATAATTGAAAAAGGTTGCATAGGAGACACAGAATACTTTAATCCACATGCAAAAGAATACAAACATGTAGAACGTAATTCAACCTACCTCAAACTCCAAGTCGTACCAAACAAGAGCTTACGAGCGATCGGTGACTATCCGGGGGGTAATTCCATCTCCCATATGCACGGCACCCTTAATATCGAACCCATCCGAGACTACATCCACCAACTTACGCCCAAATGTTTTGCTAACTGTCCATCCCATCCTAATCCCATGCTCCAACAAATCGGAAATTACACTCCAGACGACCTGAACTCTTTATACACAACTTACAAACATAAAAGACCGAAACGTATCCTGCTGTTATCGGCCATTCAGGTTCAAACCCTGGATAGGACCGGCGATTCAGGTTCAACCCCTGGACAGGTTAGTTACACTTGTTTCGGTGAATAGGATAGCTAGGGAAGACAGCGAGAGGGTGAGTGCAACTAATGCATTCAAACCGGCTAAGGCTCAGCAGGACATCCGTCAGCCGTCACGCTGCGCGGAGTTTTGCAGCTCGGCGTTCCTTAGGGAAACCCGAGGCTTGACACTTTTGAAGAAATAATTCATTGAATGGGAAGTACCAGTGGGCAACACCCCAGAAGGTTCGATAATCGTGTGTTTGGGGCTACTGGCCTAATTTAGCGCAACCAACCAAGTTGAGCTATTCAAAAAGTTAAACTCGGCCTATGGGGTCCTTCTAAATTTGAGTTTCGGCCAATAGGATTATTTGGTACAAAAACACGGGAATTTGACTTTGAAATTGCGACGGACGTTAGGGGACTCTGCTCTTGGATGCTGGGGAGGACAGTTCGGAAGTTTGGTGTGATACAGTTTCGGACAGTTGGTCGAGAAAAAGTGCGAAATTAAGATTGGAATAGGACAGTTATTCCAGGTGTCGTCATCATTTCCGTGACTGTAATCTTCTTGATGTAATACAATGTGTAACCATTCAAATAAAGCATAAGCGTTAACTGTAAATTGGTGAATGAGTTGGATAGAGGACGCTGCAGGGACCTCGCGCGTATAAACCCTGAGAAAAGTTATCGTGATCGCTAGATAACCGGGACAATAATACGACAATAATACGTAAATACCAATCACTGTCGTGAGCGGTGTAACCAGCTGACCATCAGGCATGGTGTTTTTTAGACTTTTCTCACTAACGTTGTTTATATTTCTCGCTCTTTAACTTTTGTTTCACGCACTAGTTGGCTAAATTGGCTTTAAGAACAATTTTGTGATGTTTCTTTTATACTGTAAATACTGCCATTATCGCCTTTGAAATAAATATTTAAAAACACGCAGGACGTAGAAGATCCGGAACTGACATCAAAATCTTACCACAAGAAGGATCTCCAAAGATCAAGCTCCTTCCTCAAAGGCTATTAATTCCAGAGCTACCCTAGAAATTCCTTGTATTTTTGCAACCACGAAGTTCATTACCGTGCTCGCAACAGCCCTCCCCCCCCCAACTGTGTCTGTCCTGAGAAGATCACTCCAGTTTACATCCTGACGTCCTCTTCCTGTAAGGTCTATTTTAATATCAACCTATGCCTTTCAAGTAGTCCTTCATTTCACGTTTTCCCACCGAAAAACTGTACGCATTTCTCTTAGCCTGCATACATGCCACGTGACCTACCCATCTCATTTTCCTTCAATGTCCTCGACTTTATAGCCCGAATAATATTTTCTGAGGAGTAAAAAAATCATGACGATCATGTTTATGCAATTTCTTCCGCTCTCCTCTTACGTCGTCCTTCTTGTACCCCAGTACCTTCCTTAGCATCTCATCCTCGAACCCCCTCAACCTACCCGTATGCACTTCCCTTAATGCTAGAGAGCAAGTTTCACACTCATGTGGGGAGCAGACAAACTTACAATTCTGTATATATTCATGCTTTGAGATAAGAAACGGGAAAACAAAGATGCTGCATCGAATGGTATGTACCAGGCATTCTTTTGATTCAATCTGCCCTTTAACTTATACACTTAACTGTATAAACGCAACCATAGTGTATCCAGACTATTCTCCCTGAAGATGGCCCAGCAGGGTCGAAACATGTAGGAGAATCTTACGAATAAAGATTATATATATGTTGGTGCATCAGTTGGTGTTTATTATATCGTATGATACAGTGCACGGACATGGAACACATTAAACATAATGTAACCGTTGGTTTGTGTTCGAATTCTGGCAGGTGTTATTAGATGACAATAAGTACACTGATTGTGTAAATTTATTAGGGAAAGAGCATGTTGTTTTAAATGAGGGGCAAAATTGTAACGTTTGGCTACGGGAGGTTAGTTAAGGGAGGCTGTGTATGCAGGGGATAGCTGTACTGGGCAAAGACCAGGAAGTCATTTATCAGCTGTCAGAACTAACAACAGATCTGGAATGCTTGACCCAAAAATTTTAAACTTGACAACTGAGTACAGCAATAATTCGTCCAGCAAAGCGGGTGACGCTACCACGCCTTTGTTAGGTCGTAACTAAGAAGTCCAGAGGTCTTCACGACCAAGCCCACGGACTGCAGTAATTAGTAACTTTGTCATCCTATCAAAGAGGAGACTTGTTACGTACAGGGGCCAATGGGAGCCGCAGTGTCGGTGGAGCAGCCAATAAGAAAATTTCGAAATTATTAGGAACTTTTGTTTGGAGAGCACGAGAATCCAGGGCGCGAGGGTACGCGAGTCTTTTCCTTCACCCGAGGGCGGATGGTCGAAAGAACGGTTGATCACGCGTTTCAGGTTGAGACGACAGGTTTCCAGGGTGCTGTGCCGTGTGATATGTCATAGTGAATCAGAACCATTGTAGTTGTAATAGAAGGATAATCACACAATAAAGGAGTGTAATTTAGGTGAAATATGTGTCAGTTAAATTGACATAAAAATAAAGGGTTGCCGCCCGCGTGCGTCGGATTGCCACACGTAATATTCCTTGGGAGCAGTGTCTCGTGCTGCCGACTGGGACATACCCCGCAGTAGACGGCTACAATAACATGTAGTTGAACCTATAGGGTACTGTACATTCTCGCAAGAATTATGCACTTGTTTATGTCCGTCAAACAGGTGTTTTCGAAAAAGGCTTTCGTAAAGAGACGCCTTTGTGAACCCGTAACAAAGATCGAGTTATTCTGCAACCTTAACGAACCCAAATCTAACCCCCCCTTCTAATACATGTGTATGAACAACAATAAAAATTACAGCTTTGTATCGACAATGAATTGTTTATATTTTAACCACAACCTTTTACTGTATTGATTTATCAAGTCAATGACCTTTAATACGGACGGACATCTTCTACTTCGTTATTCTATTCCATTTTCACGTGTTTCGATCGTAACTAGAGCATAAGAAATTATATTAGATAAAAAAGGAGCGCAAGCTGCATAACTATTACAGCAGGCTTCATCAAATTTTACAAATTTTAAACATACTACCTAAAGAAATATAATTATCAAACTATAATAAAGTACCTTTAGATTGTTCAGATGTTTCAGTAGGTCAAAAAATCTTATGCAGTCATATTTTTCAAAAACCTATGCGACAGAATTGCGGTAGTAGTGCGGTTATTAATTTTATTCTACACGCTGAGGTGGAAAACTGGAGTACAAAACTAAGAATGGAAATAATTTCACAACTGCGGTGTAAAGGATAATGAATTTCTGGAGTAGGCAAAGGACTGCAACGGATTTTGAAAGATACTTAAACTACTTTAAAAATCATTTATTTCTTCATGCGTTGGATGTACTAGTATAAGGGAAGGTATTTTAAGACATAAATTTGCTATTGTTCATGTCAGTGTGCAGAATTGCACCCTTGACAGCAGCATCTGTCGTAGAAACGTGACAGACTTGTTTCAATGTAACCGTACTGAATTTTGACTTTGTAAAAATGGCGGAGAATTTCTTTACTAGTTGAGCGACAATCAGCATCTCAAGAAGGGCTTTACCCACTGAGTTAGTTAATTTTTCTGTCCTCATTTTTTCATTTTCCCTTTTTATGTACAGTCCAGCTTCCTAAGTACTGCAGTGTGTTTCAGGTTCTTTTAAAAATTTCCTCTTTCTAGTCCTGTCCAACGATTTGGAATATTCTGTATTCTTCTTCTCACACAGAATGTGCAAGCAAATACCCAATACTTTTTTTACAGAATAAGAGATTTTTGAATTCTCATCGCAGTGTAGTACCTTTCTGCTTGCTTCAGCGTTGAGACAAATTGCGCCATGTCTGCTACATCATCGATTGTGGTGGGGAAATATAGACACAGTAGTAACGATAACGGATATAGTGTGTAGTGAATTAGCGAAGGTTTTGGACATAGCAATGTTACTCTCCTTCCCTCTGAAATGTTAACACGGTTAAGGGATGACCAGTAAAAATTAAACATACTCACCACACCACGTAGTCTTTAAAACTGCAACTGCCATGACGTTGACCAGCCTTCACTGAATCCTTCCGTCAGGACATGTTTGGGATGCTGAAGTCGCTTCCCAAAGTACAAACGTTGAAAAAATAAAGACAAGATCAAGGGGGTTCAAGCAAGACTAGGGTGTGAGAAAAACTGAGAAAGGCATCGAACATAATGTTGAGAGAGCAGGATAATAAGAAGCGAAAAACAGAACCAGAAACAGGACGATACAAAGGAGAAGCAAAAGGTGACGTTACAGTTAACAGTCGTGCTACAGCAGAGGAAGGTAAAGACTTAGAAAAAGAAGCAAGAAGTATGCTTCGCAGGATGAAGAACAGATATGAAGTGTAGGGTGCAGCGAAGCAAGAAAGAAGCTTAGAAAAAGGAAAGACAGCAAAACTGGCCCCCAACCGTACCTCACTCTAAATTTTGTAAGGCGAGCGTCGAGCGTACACTCCACAGCAGACAGCGCAAGTCAGATCTAGACTACAGTAAAGCAGTTACCATTAACTGCTGCACGTGAAATGTTTGAAGTAACGGATTTACAAAGACAATTGTACATTTATATGCGGACGTTATGTCACGAGAGGGGTGTTCTTGTTGCCCACGTTACTGATATGTTAACTTTATTTAATATTAGCACTTTGCGAGTTCCGAGGATGCAATATTAACGTGGCAGTCTTTACAGGTTTATTACCTGGAATGTCCAAATTCAATGGCAGTACTGGCACGATTTGTTAACACATAGCACAATTGCATTTTTTCACCATTCACAGTATTTTAAGAAAGGTGACTATACGGTTCTATTTACGTCCACGATCCCAGAACAAAATATGTATAAGTAAATTGAAACTTTCAAACGGAATGTAAAATTAATCATAAAGAAATTAAGGCACTGCAAAGACAGGGCTAATTAGAAGAGAAAACAAATTCGTACAGCTCAGTGCCTTTCTCAAAGGACACAGATATAAAATAACGTATTCGTAATAAATGAACAATACAAAGAAAAACACAGAAGCTTTATTTGTCTCTTGTAAGGCGATTGGTCTAGAACTGAATGCTGAGAAAACGGAGCAAGCCTATACCTTCAAGATTCGTGAACACAACACACGAAATTATTAGAACTTATCCTTTGAAAGAGTTACCAGGTTCGAATATTTGGAAACAGTCCTAACAAATCAAAACTGCATTCATGAAAAATTCAGAACATACTGAAGCCAGGGACGGCTTGCTACCGTTCGGTCCAGATAATGTTGCCTTCCCTCCCAGTATTCAGAAATATAAACCTTTCAAACATATATAATTACTGTTTCCTTGTTGTTTTGTATGGTTATGAAACTTGGTTTCTTATACAAAGGGAAAAACATGGGCTGAGGGTGTTCGAAAATAGGGTGCCGAGGAAGGTACTTGGGCATTTAAGCGGGGTTGAGGTAACGACTGGCTGGACGAAACTGCACAGTTAGTACCTTCATGACTTGTATTGCTTCTGACATATTATTAGAGTGAAAAAATGAAGAAGAAGAATATGGGTGGGACATACGGCGTATCTGGGGGAGAGGAAAGGCACATACAGGGTGTCGGTGCGAAAACCTGAAAGAAAGAGACCACTTAGAAGTCCTAGGAGTAGATGTGAGGACAATATTATAATGAAGCTTGAAGAAATAGGATGGGAGAGTATGGGACTGGATTAATCTGGCTTAAGATGGGAGATGAGGCAGGCTATACTGAAAATGGTAGTGAAGATTCAGGTTTCATAAAATGCGGAAAATTTCTTCACAACTGGAAAAAGATTATCTTTTCCAGACGAACTCTGCTATACATTTATCATCATCATCATCATCATCATCATCATCATCATCGACAAACCAAACGACCCACTATGAAACCCGCCAATTCAAACATACGGACACTGTGCCCAGGCGGTACTGACTACAACAAACACAAACTAACTACAGGACACAATTTTATATTATTCATACCGAGCGCCTGTTCTACAGTTCTACAGGACACAATTTTATATTATTCATACCGAGCACCTGTTCTACAGTTCTACAGGACATAATTTTATATTATTCATACCAAGCGCCTGTTCTACAGTTCTGCAGGACACAACGTTTGTCTACTGCACAAAAAATGAAATAATCGAATTTGATTTCCACGATATAAAGGAAAAATTAGTCCTGTAAGGACGAAACGCAATCTGTTTTGCTTAAGGACTCACCTCCTGTCGCGCAGTGAACACTCTGCATCTTGATTATAAAGACAAATATGTTAGTGATATATTACGGTAGGTATTCAAAAAAGAAACATTTTTCTTTGTTGCATACCTCCCTGAAGAAGGTAGAAAAAGGCCGAAATATGTAGGAGGACTACCACGGTATTGTATCTAATTACAGTGCAGTTGCTTGATTGCATACGGTGACTTTTCTTGTTGCATGGAGTATGAATAATTTTAAATTTAACGCTACTACAACTTTGACAGAGGGCATCTACATGTGCTTACTGTCACAAAGGTTCAGAAACATTTCAAATCACATATTTCCATTTAAATTCAGTATAACCATTTGAAGATTTGGGAATTCTCAGAGAGTAACAAACACAAAAAGTAGTAATAAAATTTCATTTTCAGTGCTATTAACAGAAAACACTCTTAATGTGTTCCATGTTCGTGCACTGTATCATACGAAATAAATAAACACCAACTAATGCACCAAAATATATAATCTTTACTGCTAAAAACCTCCTGGTTCATAACCAGATCGCGGACAGTACACGGTACCTCTCAAACGGAGGATGAAACCCAGGGCAGATTCACACTTAACTGTATAAGTGCATCCAACAGTGTAACAGACTATTCTCCCTGAAGATGACCCAGCAGGGACGAAACACGTAGGAGGTTTTTAGCAGTAAAGATTATATATTTTGGTGAATTAGTTGGTGTTTATTTATTTCTTAGAAAACACTCTATAAAGACGGAACCCTGCAAATGTACTGTTACTGAAGTATTTTATAAAATCGAAGGTATTTTTAAAATTCCGGTTTTCGTTGACCCTTAACTGAATCATATGACAATATGTGTTTCTCTATAATGTTTATAAATGAAGATACAGTTAATCATAACTTCGAATCGAAGAATATATATCGCATAAATAGAGAGCGTCAGTTTTTTAATGAGATAAACATATTCCCAGGAAACTTTAACTTATAAATAATTTCAGAATTGTACTTTATTGAAACGAAAGACAGGTTAATATTTCTAAAGGATTCTCAATTTCTCTAGATCAAAGGAGATTCTAAGGACTCCTACTTGCAACAATTTTACCAAGAGGGTTTTTGGCTCCAGCTTTAAGTGTATCCTCTTCCCACGGTCTCCGACAAGATACGAACCGTCCACTCATGCATAAAAACGCTGTATATCCCATTCCCTACTGCATCTTGATGTCTCTGATATCTGAACCCATTCTTGCTCGTTTCACCGGCAGAAATTTCGCAGTTCTTATTGTATCAGCCCAAACAATAACCCTGCATCCAGCATGGCCTCACACTGTGTGCCGTATTAATTAAACTTACCAGATATGTGTCTCGTGTGCGAAGTTTCGAGTAAAATACAGGCAGTTCAGAGAAAACCTTCCCCAACCCATTCTTCTTGCAACGTTTGTTGCGTTTTCTTGACCTACGGTAACAGGCCGTAACCTCATTACAGTACAATATCGGCGCGCTCAGGAAGCATCTGTCTGGTGAAAAGTCACATATATTAAAACCTAACGAAAAGGCATAAGCTAGTAGTCTGTGTGTGTGTGTGTGTGTATGTACGTATGTATGTATGTATGTATGTATGTATGTATGTATGTATGTATGTATGTATGTATGTATGTATGTATGTATGTATGTATGTATGTACGTATGTATGTATGTATGTATGTATGTGTGTATGTATGTATGTACGTATGCATGCATGCATGCATGTATGTACGTATGTACGTATGTATGTATGTATGTATGTATGTATGTATGTATGTATCTGTGTGTGTGTATGTACACATGAAAGTACTTGCATATGTATGTATGTATGTATGTATGTATGTATGTATGTATGTATGTATGTATGTATGTATGTATGT
>BLKM01012021.1:0-14457 GCA_013340265.1 Coptotermes formosanus
GAGGCTGAGTCTACCGCAGGACAATAGGGCGGCCGAAAGGATCATGTCAATCAAAAATTCCAAAGACACCATCGGGAACCGAAATCGCCATCTACCGCCTTGTAGCACGGTGCCTCAACCAAACGCGCCACGGCGTGCCGCCCTTAAATACGCGCCTTCCCTTTCAACAGCAGGTGTTACTCAATGCCCGATGTGGCCGGGATAGTGTAGACGGTTCAGCAAATCGCTTCGGGCTGCACGGTCCTGGGATCGAGTGCCGGTGTGGTGAAATTTGCCGGGCGGTCCAGACCAGCCCAGAGGCGCACCCAGTATACTGCACTATGGGTACCGGGTCTGTACCGGGGATAAAGGGACCGGAGCGTGGTGCTGACCACCCACGTCCTTCCAGCGTCTGCTTGCAAATAGGTAGGAAATATAAATCCACCATTCCCTCGTGCGTGCATAAGCATATCGTGGGCTGACCTTTACCTTTACACTATGCCCAGCCTAGACTCTACCGTTGATATTAGTATTAGTTCAGCGAAAAATTAAAACAAGTTAATTTCAAAAATTACAAACAGGCCGACTGCATAATTACAAACAAAGAGCCTTATATTAAACGCTTTTTCTGTCTGCAATCTTCCTCCAAGTAATACGCAAGAATATCTGTAGCCTATAATGGCTTTTGACCTTATTTGTAAATTCAAATTTATATTAAGGATGCTTAGAGTTAAAAGAGTAGAAAAATAACAACCTGCTATAAATCTCACGACTGTCCCGCAGGTGACTGAGGATTGTAAAGGTGCTGTAATTATACCTTAATTAATACACATCAATCTGAAAGCATTTAACACCGAACTCTTTAATTAATGCCCGTGTAAGGTTTTATAAGGTATCTATCATCACCTCTATCAGTCCTTATCTTCCACATGAAAGATTTTTAACCGTTGTACGGGTCAACGTTTCTTCAATTAACTTTGCACGGGTTTTAGAAATGCAAACCCAAATAAGAAGGCTTTACGTTAGGCACACGTTTGTGGAGATTCTGGTGCCTTTCGTAATTATTATCGTACAAAGACGAACGTGCGAAAGTTTCTGCAATGATGATTACATCGCCATCTCCTGTCACCCTTAGTAATTAATTATAAATTGAGAGCAATTAACTTTCTTCTTGAAAACAGGGAGGAATGTCTGATGCCATTAATTAAGTATAGAAATTACAAAGCTAATGGAAGTGCCCTTGATCTCTCAGTGATTATGGGGAAGCAGTACGTATAGGGCTGTTTTCTATCAACGGTATAAAAGATGATCCATAATTTACATCTATAATTCATGCACCAAAAATTTGTTTCGTGTTCCATATTATTACATTATGCAAATTCATTATTGAAGTGTTCCTGCCGCGATGTGACGGCATTAATATAAACGATATCCTTAAACAGGCAGAGTATAAACTGCAGGACGAAACAGCCGTCTGGCCTTGTGACTACACGCGTGACATTCGTCAGCGTCACGCTCTACGCGACCTTGTAAATAATTTGCCATTCTAAGTGAGATTGCTGATTACTTGTCTGTCAGATATGCAAGTAAACACATGGTAAAATTACATATATAATAAAGGTTATCTTTGAAATGTTTGAAGTAATTTAGAGGGTTTGCCTCCGGTTATCTTATTTTTCCTTGCCTTATCAGAATTTATTGTGGCGACTTCGCTGGGAAGTTGTACTAACATTTTTGTTAGTGTGCTGAAATCTTTCGTTCTCTGAAGTTGCTTTCCTTTCGTGTGCCTGTCACGTTAACAGTTTAAGGTCGAAAACTAATCCGTTTTGTTTAAAATACCCAGTTCCTACCGCACAGAGAACACTCTCCATCTTGATTACAAGTACTGAGGGCTTAATTTTGTATAGGGTAAAGTTATCGCTTTTTCGAGATCCATAAAAAACAAACAAATACACTCTGTGGGCAGAATTAAGAATTTTTTAACGTTAAAATGCATGGTATATAAAGTACCCACTCGGTCTTGAAACGTTAATCAGCAGCCAACATTTGACCTACGTTGAGATCGCCTGTATTCTGTGTAACGTTTTATAAGTCAATTTGTTCTTTTGTTCGCAATTTAGATTCCGGTAAGTGCTTTACAGCCACAGCAACCATAAAAGCCGCCACATGTCGTAAAATAAAACTTCGGATGGTGTCTATCTCCAGCTATTCTACAGAGTAACAACCAGAAGCGTCCTGGTGTGTTGGCAATACTGAAACAGTCTGGATAATATGAATTTTACGTGCAGTAAACCGCAAGATATATTTCGTAACTGCAAGTGCAATAAATTCATCTCTTGACACGAAACATAATAACGAATATTTTAAAGCAAACAAATAAGCAGAGCACAAAAAATAACACTTTGTAACTGTATTTATGTGCATTGCGTTCAGAAAGAAGTTTAATTTACGATATATCCGTTCGTCTGGGATAGGATGCCGTATTACTTGGTAATTGGTTTCCGACGTTTCGACAGAGCAGTTGTCTCTTCTTCGACGGCAGCAATGTCATTCTTTTTTATAGTTTCGCCCTTTGAAATGGGATCGTTACGTTTTTTGCGAAATATCGGGAACCAATTACCCACTAAATCGACAATATATACGACAAGAACTGGTGTTTCGGCTACACTGCTCCGAAAAACTAAAAACTCGCATGTGGATTTTAGAGAAATAATTTCTTCCGTGGTAACAGTAGGACACCAGGTTTTGAGAAATTTGCGATAAAGGCAGGATGATATGAACGAGTGGGGGCTAAACTAATCTGCAGACCAGGAATTGATCCTACCCTCCAAAACTGTTTTAATTGGGCACGTGATTATGACGTAACAGTTTACCGGTGCATCTACTTTCTCTTATTTCTCTTTTCTTCTTTCTTCTAAAGTCCGTAACCTATTTCGCGGCAGCGTGGGAAAATAAATTGCGAATTACGCGTAGGACACAACTGTGCCTTTCTTTGCATGACTTCCTGCAGTACAAATTCTGAGTACGTGTAGCTAGCCACACGTAACTTCAGTGCCTCTCAAAGCCACCATTTTGTACGCTGTGCAACGTATCACAGTACGCATTAAGCGATGTACATGACGTACCTAACCTGACAGAGGACTGGTTACTGCACACAGACACAAAGCGTTCCGAGTGGTCTTGCCTGTTGTTACTGTAAGTGCTGCTCCTTAATACAACACACCAACGTAGGAAAGCTGTTGTTATTCGAAGGTTATTAAACTCTTTAAAATTGGGAATAATTAGTGCAGTCCATATTAGTGACTGTCGCTCATGTGGAATGTCAAAAAAATATACATATATATATATATATATGAAATAATAACACCAACTAATGCACCAAAAATATATAATTTTATTCGTAAAATTCTCCTACATATTTCGACCCTGCTGGGCCATCTTAAGGGAGAAAAACATTGATACACTGTGGTTGCGTTTATATAGTTAAATGTGACTGTGCCCTAGGGCAGTGTCGCATTTAACTGTGTGGGTGCATTACTTGGTGTTATTATTTCGTATGGTACAGTGCACGGACACGGAACACATGAAATATATATATATGTATATATATTTGGAAAGCTTAGGGGTACGTGGAAAATAAAATTTTTATCGTGACGCAACTGGTGCCTTGTCAGGAATAAATATGGCTGCGAATGTGAAGTATCCAAAAAATGTTAGCACATGGAAGCCTCCAATGTCTGTTTTAAAGGTTTTGTATAATTGTATGGAATTTAAAGTAGCCCCCAGACGGAAGGACAAACAGACATTGTCTCCACATAACAAGTCATTTCTGTTCCTTGTAAAAGAAACATAATGTTACGTTTAGAATATTTTTAATGCTGATTTTCATGAAAACCTGTCAATTGGTTTAAAAGTTCTTAAGAGACGGGAAAAAACATACGATATGCGGGGTGCATATTTTTTTGCCACGTAATGAACGTAGACCTCTACGTAAGCTTATCAACCGAAACGTCGCGGAGTGACAAACTGATTCCCATTTGGGTTTCCTTACCCACAGCTTTCTAGCTTGGCAACGGCAAGCCAGTTTACTCTTCTCTAACCTTCCAGGGCGGCCCTGCGTCACCCAGCGTCACATTCAGTGAGTACCGGAGTTCTTTCCAGGTTGTGAAGCGGCCGTTGCGTGAAGCTAAACCCTAACATCCATTTAGTGCGCCGCTTAAGAATGAGTGAAGCCGTACCTACATCTGCTTCACCTGTATGCCTTAATGGCGTGGACAAGGAAACCCCATCTTAACTGTAACCACTTGAGTTGAGGAGAACCGCGCTCTTCTGGGGTCTTACGCGGCGTCGAACGGTAATCCTTTACCGACGTTTCGGGACAACGTATCGGTTCGATCTCCAAAGGTTAATAAGTCCTTCTTGACCCTTGAAGNCCCATCTTAACTGTAACCACTTGAGTTGAGGAGAACCGCGCTCTTCTGGGGTCTTACGCGGCGTCGAACGGTAATCCTTTACCGACGTTTCGGGACAACGTATCGGTTCGATCTCCAAAGGTTAATAAGTCCTTCTTGACCCTTGAAGATGGGACAAATACGTTGTCCCGAAACGTCGGTAAAGGATTACCGTTCGACGCCGCGTAAGACCCCAGAAGAGGGCAGATTTCATCAACATCGCGGCGGAAGCCTGAGGTCATGGGAACCAGTTGAATTGGCCGTTTGGTTGGTTGGTTGGTTGGTTGGTTGGTTAGTTAGTTAATTAGTTAGTCAGTTAATTAGTTAGTTAGTTAGTTGGTTGGTTAGTTAGTTAGTTAGTTAGTTAGTTAGTTAGTTAGTTAGTTAGTTAGTTAGTTAGTTAGTTAGTTAGTTAGTTAGTTAGTTAGTTAGTTAGTTAGTTAGTTCACTGGACAGTAGTGAATTACAAGTAGCTGGTTAGTACGTAAAATATGTAAGTTGCATTCCGGATGACTTTGCCCTGTACGTGCTGCAGCGCCCAGTTGCCACCACGTCCTCTTTCTCCACGCACACAGGTACTTCACATGCATAGAAACGCAGACCCGTGTCTATTACGGGGAAGAAATGTGGCTACACGATGAAGAGATTTACAATCCGAAGGGTCGTAAAACAGAAATAAAAATCGGTGCAAAGTAAAGAAAGTGACGTGTGTTGATATTTACTGCCCTGCGCGCGCAGGCCAGGAGCTGCCTTGCCCCGTCTCGAAGTGCCCACCCTTTACTGATATATTTACACTAGACCTTTACTCAGGAGGCGAGGTGCAGGCATTACCCTTAATACTATTCATCCAAATAAGCAGTTAATATCTGCGGCGTGCTACACCACAAGGTGCCGGTTTCGGACACTGTGACTCGCCGTCCCGCTGAAGTGGCAAAATGCTGTCACAGGCTCAAGTCACGTGGGCGCGTATTAAGTTGCTCAGAGCTGTGTGGGGTGTAGAGTGGTCACGGAGCGTTTGGTGTGGTAAGTTAACCTTTATACGAAAATGGCTAAAAACGTTACGAAAAGGGAGGAGAACACACTGAATCCGCAGCTGGATATAGGCGTAAACATCTTATTTTGCGAAACAAGCACCCTACTTTTAACACAGGTCTACAGTCCGTTATCCGACGCTCTTGGGGCCAGATGTTTTTCGGATTTCAGAATTTTCGGTGTTTTACAATAACAGGCCTAACCCTTCCGTCTCTGTTTCTTTAACTCATATACGGCGGTAGTTCCCACGTCGTGTTGTTCAGTGAGACGCCTCACAGACGCCATGAACGAGCTGCAGTAAGTCCAATTCCTGTGCTGCTGATAAAGACAGGTGCGTCCTTCCCTTTTTCCTGTGGCGCAGCAGCCCAAATCGGGCCTAGGCAGCCTCTTCTTGGAGGTTTCTAGATCACACTCAGACACACCACACTCGGTAGGACTCCTCTGGATGAGGGATCGGCCCGTCGCAGAGACCTCTACCTGACAACACAAACACTGTACAAGAAAAAAAAATCATGCCCCTGTTGGGATTCGAACCCACGATCCCAACAAGCGCTAGGGCCGCAGACCTACGCCTTAGACAGCGCGGCCACTGGGATCGGCCTCTTACCCACAGGGGTAACTTTAACTCTTTTTGACATTTTCAAAGTGCAATTAACCTTTTAAAGCCTAGCGGTAACTTTACATACGGCCAGGTTTAACATTAAAAAATTCTACGTCGTGCCCACATTACGTTTATGTGTTTTGTACGGATCTCAGAACAAACAGCAACTTTTGCCTTATAAAACATTAAGAGATTGGTTCTTATAACCGAAGTGGAGAGTGTTTACAGCGCGGTACGCACTGAGTCCTTATATAAAACAGATACGCTTCGTCTTTAAAGGGTTAAACCGAAAGTCACATAATAACCAAAAAACATCAGGGAAGAGCAGACGCGCGTGTGACTGGAAGGTGCGCTGAGACACAGCTGACGCCTCACACATTACCCTGGCTGCCGTAAGAATCCAGATGCCATAATGCATAACAACGAGTGGATACCGATATAATGCTCTGTTGCGTTATGCTTAACACAAGTTGAATCGTCACTTGACTTGCAAAGATATTCCAAAATTTGTTATCCATTCTAGTAGTTTTTATTATTATTTAAAGGCAAATATGACGGCCAGTTTTCACGCCTCGATTTTAGGCATTTTTCTTTGAGTCAGTAACTTTATCGTTACTTCAAAACTGTCTAATAAAAAAATTTCCTTCTCGTGCCTATCACATTCCTTTTCAACTAAGAAAAGACACGCTTGTCTGCTGCGATACATTACGTATCTGTGTCGGACCATGTTCTTGTTCTTTGTTATATGCAAGGATACCCCAGTCTGTCAGCTTTCGCAGTATCTAACGTGACTAGCAATATATTACGCACCGTTTTTAGAGAACTCAGATAACAGATGGCAGCAGTAGACGTGATGTGGCTGTAAACAGAAAGACAGCAAATACCGGACATGAGTGCAATGCTGACGTGTGGATGGGTTGACCTGCTGCATTTAAAGAAACACGCCTACTCCATGCAGTTATTGTCATTAATGTCACTATTATTAATAATATTACATTATTATCGCCATCATTACCATTATGAGGTGCAGAATTATCATCATCAAGCAGGTTGTGTAGTGGTAAATCTCCAGGCATGTATCCGGGAAGTGATCCTTTCTTGTGTCGCACAGAAGAATCGCTTACGTAGTTTTCTGCAGCCACTCAGGAAAATTCTGTGGCATTATCTGAACTAAGCCGCCACCGCTTCCTACCAAATTCTTTTCAAATTATTTGTCCCCAATCAGCCTAGCACTCGTCACTGGGACCTTTCCTGGCATAATCCCACCACTGTGTTTCTCTACGAAAAAGGCTTTGGTTAGACGTCACGCTAGTCTTTCTCTGGCACATGTTTTTTTCTTCCCTCTCTACAAGGCGAACTTACGTTAGAAATTAGGCGGGTCTGTTTCTATCATGCGTGTTTCCCTCACTCCTTATAGAGGGGCTTAGGTTAGACATTAGGCCAGTCTCTTCCTGTCACACGTCCCTGTGTATCCAAAACAGGAGTGGTGGCCGTATAACAGGAATAATCCCGACACACCACATTCCGTAATATCGACGTCGTTAGACAGACAACGGATAAACAAAATAAATAATTACTATTTTGTTTTAAACTGCACTGACAAAACCAGTTAACCGTTTGAAAGACTCCCGCAGTTTGACACTTCTGAAGGGCTGTTAAAAGCTCTGGACGTGCTGTCGTGTTTTATTATCGTGGTCAACTTCAAATTCGTGTCGTCAATTTATTAGACAAACCAAATGCACTGTAATAGTCACATATAAGCGTTATACATTAAGCTGCGACATGTTTCGGTGCCAGTGCACCATCCTCAGGGAGGACAGGTTGCCAAATCTAAAACCAGCCGCCACTGACGGGCCACAGTTTGCATGGTCCCACAGTCTGTTGCAGGCTGCGCTGTTAATACCGCTACCGCGGAACAGGCAGAGCCTCTGTTTTAAAACACATACAGTTGAAACGTGATTAAAACATTCTATACAAGACAAATCTGCTTTTCTTCACAGATTCTAATTCTGCTTGCGGTGGAACCCCTAGTGCAGCGGCATTGTATATCGGCCTCAATAGGCAACTCAGTCCACAGCGGATCGGGTCACTCTACTGTGTTGTGTCGGGTGTACTGGAGTCAGCCAGGAGACTGCTGGCTGCCTTCGTCATGTCTGCGTGTTCTTCCGCCCAACCGCATGGAATAACCCGGCTTCCATTGGACGGATTTTGTTAAATTAAACGTTTGTTTATTTTTCGAAAATCTGTCAATAAAATTCAAATTTCATTAAAATCTGTCAAGAATAACGGGCAACTCACATGAAGGACAATGGACATTTATCATAAAATATCGTTTAACTCTTATTAGAACAAGAAATATTTTAGAAAAACTTTGCAGAGAACATTAAAATACATATTTTATGTTCAATAAATTTTTTCCGAAAATCGTGTCGTTTTTTAGATAATGTGGAAAAATATGCGAGGGCTGGACAGGTCACAGATGGCAATATAATACGGCGCATGCGCTTTGCATGCTGCATAACTAACGTTACAAACACCTCAGAATATTTACTACTTATTGCTTCTCCATGGCAAAGTGATTACGTGAAAGTGCCTTAATATTAGGCTACAGGTGCGCACTCAGAATTTTTCACTGGTGGGGGCTGACCCTGAGGTGATATATAATTTATTATGTATTTTAAAAATTGTGTTATAAAAATCATGCTGTAAGCGCAACATAACGCTGTCTGCAGCTGCGTTTATGTACATACGAATATAACTACATGTTCCGTGACTCAATCACAGTGCCCTATGTTATTGTTTTTTAAGTTTATTAATTGATTTTGCAGTATTCTAGTGTACTGGTCATCAGCCAATTTTAGTGGCTGAATTCGACTGACGGATAAATTAAGTAAAACTTTTGATGTCATCATGCCTACAAAACCTGTGTTTCTTGAATTGCGGTTTTGTGGGGTTTCGGAAGACAGGGCAGCAGCCCGACAGTGCCCGCTTGGTTGCGCTGTTGTCTCGTTGTATGTATACTTCCTGTATTTTTACATCAGTCTTGATTCCAAATAAACTCCTCAGCTGCGTGCTGTGGAATGCGTGTGCCAAAGTATTTGTGTAGTGTGAATGCTTGAAGACGCTACGATAAACAGTAAATGTTTTAGCTTTCAGTAAATGATAGACTGTTATCAGTTTATCTGTTGCCTGGTTTTAGTGTTAATTTAGTGTCCGTTCCTAGAGCGTTTACACTACTCTGGAGCGCCTACTGACGTAGCTCGGCCAAACCGTCCGTCTGTCTAAGCGCGAAAATCAACTAGAGAAGGACTTAACAATTTTCGTGAAATATGTTACTGAGAAGTATAAATGAAATTTGTAAGTTTCTTCCAATTTGGGTTAAAACTGGACAAAAATAACGGATGCCTTATGTAAAGAAAATCTTGCATTTCTGTGTGACTTTTAAGGCTAGAGTAAGTAATGACCATTCATTATTTCGAAGAATATTTGAAGTGGAGTTTGCACAGAAAAACTGCAGTGTCAAATACATGCTGCTGCAAGCCGTAAGGTTTCAGTGATAACGAAAGAAGTTGACAAAGGTGTCACAGTTTTTGCGCTATGCATATTTATTTCCTAAGCTGACACGTGGTCTGTATTCTGAAGTCGATAAATCATGGCAGAGGAAACCCTCTGTCATCAGGGATATGCCCAAAGCGCGATTCACGGTGAGCTTAAATTACACAAGAAAATTATCCGTCAAACATGAAGAATTCGATTACACTGTCTGCCACACATGCTGCTGCAGTATATGAGACTTATAGTGGGAATAATTTCACAAAGTCTCCGGCTCCAGGCGCAGGTAACTACAGGGAGCCTAGGCTAATGTCACAAGTCGGCACAGTGCGCGAAGCCGTGTGCGCGTAAGTCAGGGTGTTTCTGCAGTCAGAGCGGTGGAGGCGCCACTGTGCGTCTGCTCACCTAGTAGCTGCAATCACGTGACTGATGTAGGAAGGCCGTAGGGTTTGTAAGACCCGCGTTGAAGTTTATCATGCAAAATGACGGGAACTTTGTGGAAGTACTCCTGCTATACCAGTACGTTGTTAGAAGAGTATATATTTCTATAACCAGACTGGTTTGTTTAAGTTGCTTATATTGTACACAATCAGCGCAAAACGCATTCCGTGGTACTTCTTCTCCAAAACCACATTTTGCTCGCTTCAGCTCCCCAAAACCGTATTCTCAATTAAACCTCATTTTGGGTCCTTTATAATTTCACCGTATTCAGTACAGCGTCGATTATTCGAACGTCAGTCATCCGAACCGCCAATTATCCGAAACACTGCAGTAAAAAAAACACGTTCCCATGTACTGTACTTCCCAATTACTGGCTCCTACACTGAAATATTACTAAGACGGTAAAGCATACAGTATGCATCGTTATTGCAGTATTTGCAGGTTATCGATGTCGTTTTAACAGGGTTCAACTGTATTTGCGAGTCTGGGGTTTTCGTAATGGCGTAGCTCAGGAAGAAATTCTTGTGGAATATGCCCCTGTGTCAGCGACAACACGATCCACAGCCCTCGAAGCAACTTCCTGTCTACACACTCAGGATCAGGAGTGTAACGGCCGTGAGCAGATCGCCAGTTCATGCAGCATGATATTAAGAGGAACAGAAACTCCACATCCTGTCTCTGTCGCTGGACCCTTCTGAGGAAGCGCTCCCCGCAGACATGCAGCGTACCTGGCTGCAGGCACTGTAGTGCCATAACAGATTTATGAACCAGTTCCCCACAACGCTAACGAACTGCCCTCCATACATGAGGATAGTTTTGGAAACTATCATGATGGCAGAGACGTCAATGTCTAAGGAGGCTGAAATATTGACTTTAGTTATTTTGCGTTAATTTACTTTCCTTTTGTCGACATCCTTTGTTCTCCAACAGTTGTTAACAGTCAATTAGTATTTTATCAATATTACAAAGAATATTACAAGAACGTATACCAAAAGAAGCCATAAATTGTGTGCCCCGTACCAACAGTTACAGTAGCTGGCTGGATGTACACTGATCAACTGAACTGGCACAGTAAGTAATTTGCTTCATTAATTTTGCCTCGAAGAAAAAATGCACCCTTAAGTCATACGTTTCTTTTCACATTCCTTCCCTCTTCTACCTACTTGTTCACAGCAGGTGTAGAGGGTTTTTATTTTCACTTGATCACACTCAGACACACACCACGGTCGGTGGGACTCCTCCGGACGAGGGATCGGCCCGTCGCAGAGACCTCTACCTGACAACACGAACACTGTACAAGAGACAAACATCCATGCCCCCGGTGGGATTCGAACCCACGATTCCAGAAAGCGCTCGGCCGCAGACCTACGCCATGGACCGCGCGGCCACTGGGTTCGGCCATAGGTATAGAGTGGACTGATGTTAACTTTAGAAAAGACGTATTTTTAAGCTCCGAGCAGTGGATTACAGTGGAAATGTTTCAAACTCCATTTCGCCAGGTATGTCTTGCGAGTGCAGCTCGAGATATCAGCTGTCTGCACCAACATACAATACTACAGTGTTCCTACACATTTTGTATATTGCAGTGATGATAGAATCATAATAATTACATGAAATATTATCAGTATTACAATTTTATTGTGTTTTCATATATTTTTTAATATAGCGTGTTTTTTCCTACTTGACCGATAAGCCCCACTCCGACGCTCTAGTGAGATTTTATTAGACTTTCTAAAGGTTATTATCACTGCGATCGATGGTTTAGCTCCCGTCATCGACTGCTAAACCTGCCCGAGACGCGGCGCACAGAACACGGCTGGCACAGTATCGGGCAGAGCGTTGGGCCTCGCATATCGGTCAAGCAGAAAAAAAAAAACGCTACATTTGAGAGATCTCTCAAACAATAGCATTTTCCGTTGGATTTGGCGATTTGTGGAGACGCGTAATTAAAATAAAGGGAACAGGGTTGGTGTTGACGGAGTAGAGTATGTTTGCGTGCTGGACGGAGCACAACTGGATAGATACCTAACTTGAAAGTAAGCTGTCAACCTCACACACCGGCAGCCTTACCTCTGAGGGAAGTCCCCGGTACCAATTAAGTAGGAAGCTAGGCGGGGCCGATCTGGACTCCTTGGAGAAGCTGCAAATACCGTGCCTCTGCCAGGAATCGAAATAAGATCCCCCGCCCGGTCAGCCCGTAACCTATTCAATATACGGACTAGAATTGATAATAGCCTGAGATACGTTTCAGCGTTTAACTTAGCAAACAAATAGGCGTTACGGTATTCTAATTAATTTGAAGTTTCTCACTAATAGTTTACTGCATATCGACAATTACTGTGCCATACGCTTTACTACTAAAAGACATCTGCATTTTCCCCACGGAGTTTATTTATGTGCCTCCTAAGTCTCACAATACGTGAACAGCCTTTGCCTTATCTTGCGTTTTTGATGCAGATCTACGTGTTTTCTGTGAGGTACGACCGAAATGTTGAATATAATTTTGATGAAATTCGACCGTGTTGAATTCCAGACCAGCCGTGTGAGGTTTAACCCTTTAAAGACGAAACGTATCTGTTTTATATAAGGACTCTGTGTGTACCGCACTGCAAACACCCTCCACTTCGGTTATAAAAACCAATCTCTTAATGTTTTATAAGGCAAAAGTTGCTGTTTGTTCTGAGATCCGTACAAAACACATAAACGCAATGTGGGCACCACGTAGAATTTTTTAATGTTAGACCTGGCGGTACGTAAAGTTACCGCTAGGCTTTAAAAGGTTAAGGACGGTGTGGCAAAGGGTTAGGTTTTCCTCCGAGTACTTCAGCTTTCCGCTGTCAGTATCACCCCACTAATTCCACTCATCTCCATCTATACCAGGCTTACATCCACCAAGTTCCAGTCATTTTGCTTGAAGAACCTGCAGCGCGTTTTTCACAAACCTCACAGTGCTCCTACATCAGTCACGTGACTGCAGCTGCTAAGTAAGCAGAACACCGGCACTCCGCCGCTCTGATTGCAGAAACACACTCTTCTGCGTGCACACGGCTTGGCGCACTCTGCCGGCTTGTGACGTCAGCCTAGGTTCGCTAACGTTACTGCATCTGAAGGATTTATGGAATTAATCCTGCTATACATGATGATCTAACCAGAAGGACAAACGGGCGCAGCCTAGGAATCTTACAAAAGCAGTGATTTTTCGGATATCGGGGGGGGGGGGGGGCATTGAATAGAAAAGTACTTCTGCTTTTTCTATGATTTGTATACAGCTGGTTTAGACAACAATATTTCTCCCTAAAGCATCTGCAAGCCAATCAGGTTTTTCATATTTTTCGTAGGTCATAGAAAAAGAGCCGGCTTGATACCTAAATACACTGAGTGGCGTTCCTGCAGCTGTCCCGCTGCAAACCCTCCATGGCGCTGGAATTTAAATTCTAGTTCCTGTACCTGACGGCAGAGTTTTGAATTTGTAATACCCTTCAATGTATTCACATCGTACGTTGCACCGAGACCTATGGGATGTAGAGAATTACAAGGCCGTACGTTGCACCGAGCCCTGCACTGAATGGTTAAAAATAACACTTCACCCTAATGCATCTCTCCCATCCTTAACAGCGCAGTTTCACCACAAAGTAGCTCTTGAAATGAGGACATCGAAATTGAGCCGCAACACGTGTACACACACACCTTAATCACAGTCTGCCCGTTGCTGCGTAATTCAGCAGCTCATGTTTCATCAATTTATGTTCTCTTCCAGGCTGTTGAACTTCACTTCAAACCAACTGAGATGGCACTGCATTGAAAACTTCAAATTTGTAAAATTTAAATTTACTGGAAGTTCCATCGTCAAAACGTGTCTGTACTTTCATTCTGTTTTTTTGTCTCCAGCTTCAGAGGGTTAACACAACAAATAAGTATGACCCAGCAGTAGCCCACATTTTAGACCTGCAAATTCTGAATTATTTTTGCAATAAAAAACATACTGGCCAGGGCAATGAAACTGTTTTAATAATCGTCCCTACACGTTTCGACCAATCCTGTCCATCCTCAGGGCAGCAATCTGTGCACTGTGGAGAGTACAGAAGCTTGTGTAACCTCTGTGAGTTGTGTTGGTGTGAATGTGATTAACAGATATGATTTTTAATTCTCGGCCTTTTCATCTTGCCAAGCATATAAAGTAAGAAAGATGTGTAGACAAAGATTTAAAATTTTTACTGTGCTAGCCATGTTAACTGGCAAATAGCTAAGGACATTCCGGAGGATCATACTGCCTTTATTTTAGGGTGTAAACATTAAATAATAATAAATGTAACGTGTTCCATGTCCGTGCACTGTATCATATAAAATAATATTCACCAACTAATGCACCAAAATATATACAATATTTATTCGTAAAAACCT
>BLKM01012021.1:14816-127635 GCA_013340265.1 Coptotermes formosanus
TTCTCACTTAACTGTATAAGTGCATCCAACAGTGTAACAGACTATTCTACCTGAAGATGACCCACCAGGGTCGAAACATGTAGGAGGTTTTTACGAATAAAAATTGTATATATTTTGGTGCATTAGTTGGTGAATATTATTGATTAATGATAATTACTGTTCACGGACACCGCCGAAATATTATGCGTTTGTCAACACAGACGCGAGAACGTCAAATCTTATAAGAATTAGATATTACCAAATGTGTAACCTATCGTTAACTTACTGTCGCCTTTAGCCACATTTTTGGAGCTGTCCGTAATATCTGTGTTGACATTTAACCTTCTAAATCAAATTCATATGAAAGCCATTTCGGCACGTTTGTAAAGGAAGCCTCGCTTCACGCTCGTTAGTCAATATGAAAAGGTTGATGCCTGGAGATACCAATTTGTTAATAGCAGCCAAACAGGACCTATATTATTATTGGAGGCAGGATTTAGGAAATTTCAGAAGATTCACAGCAGGGAGGAAGCTAATTTGTTCTTTTGACTTTTGTGTACTTACAACAATAGCGGACGGACGCCTGTATAAAGGCTGTTTCACAACAAAATGGCTTCTCAGCCAAAGCAAACTACCTGAATGTTTTTATCATTTCGGACTTTGTAGCCTGTTTTTAATTTTTCCGCACTTAACGTTTCGGATAACGGATCTGTTTCCTTCATCATGTATAAATATAAACTGTTCCTACTTATTTACAAAGATTTGTATCGATCTTTGCATCCGCAAGTGAATCATGTTTGGGGCTAATGTTGTACATGGACTGCCTAAGCACAAAGTATTTTTTCCTCACAACGTGCGGTCCACTGAGTTCCTTTGCTACTCTAACAATTGAAGCGTCTGCCTTAAATCACAAGAAATATGACGTCACGGATGAAGGCACGATTATCCTAAAAGAATGATAAATCCATCGCAAGATTCTGACTTGCATTTGGGACGTTATGAATTTGAATCTCTACCAGAACACGGACTGTTCAGAGGTTTCTTATAGACTTCTTTACTTTTGTAGGCAAACCCCGGAACAGTATCTTACATTGCACAGGGGATACTTTTTTCGTAATACTGAATATTTAAGCGACGATTGGACACAACATTGTTTTGAACATTGACGTCAGATATACTATAAATAAACGAATAAACAAACAAATAAATAAATAAACATCAACCTAAAATACATATACGCAGTAAGAAAAAGAAAGGGGAAGGCAATTGCCCTAAAAACATCAATTGCACAATCTCATTACACATTTAAGAAATACGCTTTCTACTATTTAAATTGCCACTTACGTTTCAGAGTAAATCGCCGACGGAATCTGTCGTACTTCAGTAAATAGAAATCGGAACATTCAGAAGGAATAAATAGAAATAAAACTCCGTCTTCAGACATTTCTCGATTTCATTCTAACAGCAGGAAGATGCAGTGATGCAATGAAACAGACATGCAGCAATCTTTATCAAGTTCTACTCATTTATTCGGAGCACAGTGTAAAAAGGAGAAGGATTCAGCGAGTTTGCTACGATTACAAGATTCGAAAAGCTTTCTGCGCATGTGTGAGGCCGTCTGCACCAAGCGTGTAACTCTTTTTATGTAACAACTCTGTGTGCATTAGCAGACTATGAAACTTAAAGTAAACGCGCTGTATGAATCCCACAAAAAGTGTATAAGTGAAAAGTATGTGTGAATTAATTGTACAGCGGACAGCAGCAAATATTTAGTGGGTAACGCTGTCACTGTAACGCCTGTTAGCCGCAGTTTCGAAATTATATGGCTCTGAGGCTTGTGGCATTTTTAATATGTTCCGTGTCCGTGCGCTGCGTCATACGAAATGATAACACCAATTGATGCACCAAAATATATATAATCTTTATTTGTAAGAGTCTCCTACATGTTTCGACCCTGCTGGGCCATCTTCAGGGAGAATAATATTGATACAGTGTGGCTGCGTTTATATAGTTAAGTGTGAATGTGCCCTATCGCGTACGCCATAGGGCACATTCGCACATTCGCAGCAGGATCGAAACATGTAGGAGACTCTTACGCATAAAGATTATATATATTTTGGTGCATCAGTTGGTGTTATTATTTTGTGGCATTTTATGTTGTGGTGTGACGTATCAGCTACATCTCTCTGCGTAAATACACTCGACAGATATTAATATAACAGACGTTGTGGAATTATGCACTCTAGCTGCAGAATTAGTCACAGTGTTTCCTAAAGAATTATTGGATTTGTGACTGGAGTGCGTCCCGCGAGACAGGTTTCCTTCCACTGAAGTACGCTAAACTGCAGAGAAATTATTGCTTTCAAGCCTGGCTTTCTTGTCGGTATCCTGTCTGTCGATTGCAGGGAAACTTTATTTCCTGGCGCGGCAGCCCCCATTGGGCCAGGGTTTCCACATTGTCAAGACTTCACAATCACACTTAGACACTCCACAATCGGTAGGACTCCTCTGGACGAGTGATCAGCCCGACGCAGAGGTCTTTACTTGACAACTCACAACACTCACAAGAGAAAAACATCCATGCCCCTGCGGTATTCGAACTCGCAGTCCCAGCAAGCGAACGGCCGCACACCCAAGCCTTAGACCGCGCAGCCGCTGGGGTCGGCTACAGGGATCACAGTCTGTTTTTATTTGTAGATCCAACCGAGTGACAGTGTTGAGGGAAATTACTGCTGTTTGTTGTGAGTAAATACATTGCAGCAAGATGCAAAATGGCAAGGGGCACATAGACGTGAAATGGTTGAACACATCTGCACAATTTTAAAAACGTATGGTACGAATAACCATTATTTTTACCACAGAACACAAAACTCAATATGCTGGGTTCTTCTGGTTCCTTTGACAGATTTTTGCAATTATATGTACCTCCCAACTTTGTACAAGAACACTCTTCTTTTGTAGTTTGCATATATTTTCTCCTGCTTCTTTGATTTTCGTCAATAAGTCCTGTCAATTTGTTGCCAGCGAATTGCACAACAAGTTTCAAATTCCCCACAGGAAATATTTACAATCGTGCGTTTCAGTGAGTGAGGTTGACAGACAGGCGATTCACCATGTCCATTTGAACGACTCGACTAGATCACAATTACAGCCATCTAGTGACGAAAGCCTCAAATAAAAATGTACTGGTAAATGTTCCCATACAAGGCATAGAAATCATGCTAAAGGGGACAAAAACAATTTGCAAGCGTTTAAAATTTTTCAACTACAGTGAGGACAACGGATACAAAATTACAGAGAACATACGATCTGGGTTTACGAAAGCATTATCTGGCAGCTCGACGTTGTTACTAGAACGTCTGCAAGATTAATTCTTCCTCGGAATGCTTGACGCCTAATATAAAGGCACCTCGCTCCTTGGATATACCAGCTCTTTGCCGGGCGACGCAGCCAAACATCCCGGAAGAGTTTAATCTCGATCATCGCTGTTGTGATAACTTCAAATCTCCAACAGTAATACAATTCGAGGCTACAGGCTTCCGCCGCGAAGTTGATGATATCTGCGTTCTTCTGGGGCATTACGCAACGTCGAGTGTTAATACTTGGCCGACGTTTCGGAACAACGTATCGGTCCCATCTTCAAGGATTAAGAAGCCCAAGAAGGAAAGGACGCCTTAATCCTTGAAGATGGGACCCATGGTTTGTCCCGAAGCGTCGGTCAAGTATTAACCTACGGCGCTGCGTAGTATCCTAGAACAGCGCAGATCTCAGTAGTAAAAGTCCTTACTGGAGAAGGACGAAAGGGGACAGATTCTTCAAATTGCGGAAAAGAAACGAGCCGTCTGCATACTAATGCTGGTTTCAGATTCGTTGGTCACACTATATCTGGTCGCTAGGACAGCCTGCAGTTGTGAACTTACTTCAGTTGGGAAAGCAAAAGAGTGTGCTGCCTCATTCACCCCCTGTTAGCCCCCTGTGGAGAGGACTGCCTGCGCATCTCATCGCTTTAATTGCCGCCTTCAACCTGCCGGTTCCCTGCCCTTCCCTTCCCCTCTTTTCGGAAAAGCTTGCGGCTACAGCACCATTTATTAAAACAAAGGTATCCCATATTAGAATTTACGTCATGTTCCGCGTATCTACAACAAAAGTGAGAAATCACCCCATTGTTTATGTACCAATGGTCCCACTTAATGATGTTTTTTGCTACGCCGACACTATCCTGAAAAAAAAAATGACTTGAACAACAATCCGCACTCGGCGAACCTCGCTTGTTCAGGTCTTTGTGTTGTATTGAAAGACTGAAAGTACAAACGTAAAAAAAAGCAAATGCAATAACCTACGATCAGTTTGAATTCTTAATAGCGATACAAATTGCAGACAGCGCTGTAATATCGTGTTTGTAGTATTACACATTCTGAGCGTGTATCTAGCCTTAGTCATCCAGCATGAAAAGCGCATGCGCAGTGTCATACTGTCACCTGTGTTCTGTCAGGTTCTGCCACATTTTTTCACATTATCTCACAAACGAAACAATTCTCTGAAAAAAGTTATTGAATATAAAATGCGTGTTTTGATTTTCTCTACAACTTCGTCTAAAAATTTCTCTTTCTAATAAGAATTCAGCTCGATATTGTCATATATATATATACACAGGTCTTCGTGTAAAGTGCCGCTTATTCTTGTCAGATTTTAAAGAAACTTTTATTTTCTCTACAGATTTTAGGAAAATATTCAAATACCAAATTTCATAAAAATTCTTTAGTTGGAAACCAAGTCGTTCCCTGCAGACAGACGGACAGACAGACATGGCGAAGCTGACAGCCGCTTTTCGGAATTTTGCGAAGGCACTAAAAAGTTAAATTGCAAATTATAGCTTCGTCCATTCTTAATTCCCCGATGTCAAATTTTATTAACAAGTTTAGTGGTTATCGAGCAGTTCCATGCGGGCAAGAAGGTGGACAGACAGACAGACAGACATGGCGAAAATAATAAGAGCTTTTTAAAGGTTCTTTTCTTACACGCTAAAAATACAAATATAAAAATACAGTCTACATGCTGTGTTGTTATAGGTAACTACAGTATGCAGTTACCCTGAAGATGGAAGCCGTATATTCTCAGAAACGCTGGTACTTTCCTACCATGATGCGCGCTGTCTGCAACTCACAATACGACGTTATGAAACTGGGATTTTAGTTGTCATCAGGTGGTTCCAAATGTATTTAACAATCGCTTGAAAAATAGGTGTGTTTTTCCCCGAAGCACTGCTGTCTGTGTACCAGACTACTCCGTGCTATAAAACAAAAGCCCGCCGTATTTACCAGATTATTTACCTTTCCTAACACAGAGTTTTAACAATTGTCAGAAGATCTGGGAAGAACGTTGCTAAGAATTTTTATAGAGTGCCTTGTATAGCAGACTACCAAATACACTCGGATGTTAGCTGCTCGTCTGACAGTTTGCAGTGTAAGGCTATATCCTGAATAACTGCCGTGAAGTTGGAGGCGATATGTTCCGCCGAAGTACTTATAACCTTAACCTTTCAAAGCCTAGCGGTAAAAAATGTAAAGCAATCCCATTGCAGGCCTGGACAGGCCCTTCGGGTAACAGGAGGTCGAGGCTCCCAGATTTCTAGACAGTTGGCACATGAAGGTCGTAAAGTTGTCAGCCATACGCACCGGCCGGCTTTACCTCCCCAGGAAATATTCCTGGTACTCATTTCTGTTAGAGGCTGAGTCGACCCCAGGGCCATAGTGCGACCGAAAGGATTATGTCAATGAAAAATTCTAATGACACCATCGGGAATCGAACCCGCGACCTGCCTAGCGGTAACTTTACATACGACCAGGTTTAACATTAAAAAATTCTACGTGGTGCCCACATTGCGTTTATGTGTTTTGTACGGATCTCAGAACAAACAGCAACTTTTGCCTTATCAAACATTAAGAGACTGGTTTTTATAACCGAAGTGGAGAGTGTTTACAGCGCGGTACGCACTGAGTCCTTATATAAAACAGATACGCTTCGTCTTTAAAGGGTTAAAAGACAAATTTGTATCATAAATGGGAATTCCACACTATTAAGTTAGGTTACCCACTTTTCTTCTCACAGTTCTTTATATACACTTTTCCCGAAGAATGAGGCGGTTTGTTGCACCAAAACACGGGCACCCACCTACTAGACTAGGCTGTCTCATAACATAGAATCTTGTAACATTAAATACCTTTCATATCGCGTTCAGGTTTAATGATTTTTTTTGGAAATGAGGCGATTTTGTCCCACCGGCCCACCGGCGCCCTTCTACAGATCACGTTCACTAACCAGCTGGCCACTTCAAAACACTCAGGTATAAATCTTTCGTTACGTGTGTGTCCTGGACAGTCATGAGATATTTCAACGTGGAAATATGTGAACTGCTGTCTAAAATGTGTAATTCTGATCAAACCGCATTCTACATTCTGTCGTTAGCTCCTTGGTACAACCTGTCGCGATATAAGCCTGCTTTCGATAGGATATATCAAATTGATTGTTCTGCTCAGTTTACACGTAATTAGCTCTTGGTAACAAGGGAAAAGACAAGTACAAATATTCGTTTTAACCGTTTAAACACCAGCATTAACCTGAACTGTTTATAAGGATCCAGTTCGTACCGCGCAGCAAACACCCTGTCTCAGTTATAAACACAATCAGTTAATGCTGTATAAAAAAATATGCCATGTTACGTAGTCAGTCGAAGCTGTTTTCTGACCTGCCAAAAACAAGCATTTAATCCAACAGGCATCACATATAGATATCGGCACTGTACGGTACAGAAACAAGTAGTCTATGGCAATGGAGATAAAGCCGGTTATAACAACATGGGTTTACACGACACCTCGCCTATAGCGACAGATATTCTGTAGTACCCATTAATTCCCCACTGTTAACCGTAACATTATAATCCTCGGTTATAACAACACTCGTTTATAACGACACAAAGCATTCATTCGGTTTCATGACGTTTTAACCGAGTTCGACTGTACGAGTGCTTGCCTCTGAAGTCGTGTGTTTAGCTTCCAAACCTTTAGGCCTCATTAGTTTTAACGCCGCTATTGCTACTAGAAGAATATTTCGAAAATTCTATACGCCAAATTCGTCGATCCCTCAGAAGTAGTCAGCATATTTATTTACTGCCTCATTGAGGCAAGTTCTAACAAAGGATGCACAAAATCAAAGACAAAACAGTGAGAAGGATAGCCATGTTGTTGCCAATATGCAGGCAGTGGCACGCCGCTTGCTGCCACACGTAAACAATATAAGGGTTTGTACTTACCGAAACACCGCAACACGAAGACATAAAACAGACATGCGCACTCTTAATCTGGACACCACTATGAGACATAAGGCTACCTTCAGGCTCCGGCAGCTTTAACCCTGAAAGTAGAGCTCCCGGGGAGTTTTGAGAAGAGACTGGATGGCACCAAATAGGCGTGACGTACGTTGCGAGGAAAATAAATATTTCGTTCAGTCCCACTTCTTAGAGCAGGTAGCTTGTTTTGATGGCCGTCCCTGGCTCTGCCAGAACGCCGTCACTAATTTTAAAAATTAAAAAATAAATAAATAAATATTATAATTAACAATTTGTGTAAAAGTATGTACAGAAACTACAGGGTTCCATTTAGACAGCTTACAGTGTCTAACACAGTACTGGTTTAATACATCGATAATTGTCCTTATTTGTTTTAGTCTTAGATTTTTCCAGATGTTCCCATTTGCTCAAATTACAGGCCTACTGTATCGAGTGATCGGGTGGAAAAACCTCAGAACATTCGTTCCTGTGACCATGATTTGAACCTGGGACTTCTAAGATACGAAGCAGGGGTGACGCAGCTCTGTCGCAGTGTTCTGTCAACACCTACTCCAAGGCTCCAGACGGCCACTGTGTTCCTATGTTTAACACCCCGTGAAGAGCGTTACAGAAATTAAAATATTTCGCTTTTATGTTTAAGTTTCGCGCAGTCTCTTGGGTTTTTATTTAGGCCTAAGTGATGTGAAAAGAGACAAATTCAAACTTTGTTGTCACTGGAGTCGAGTATTAGTAGTTCTGAAGTGTTTGGCATCTTAGGACCCATCACTCCTTTCCTTTGTGTTCTAAATGCCAGGCCTTAAATCCAAACGGAAATTGCTGCACGTTTTGCTCTTCTGTGTTACTGAGTCCCACGTAGCTCTCTTCTTTTTACTCATCTCAAGTTCTGAGTTATTATAGCATCTGCACACATCTACTGCCTCTTGCCTGCAGAATTCAGAGGTAAAGTTTCACACTACAACAGGCCACGAAGGCCTGGAAGGAAAGAATAGATGTAACACTGCTTTAATATTATACATATTCCGTGTTGATGTCCACTCTTTCGCTATCCTCAGCTCTAGATGGGGGGTGGGTTATTAAAGCCACGCCTAGACCGCTTTACCGCTGGGGGAAAAATCCGGTACCCTTCGTACAGGAGGGTAGGTGGGCCTCGGGGGCATGTGGACGGGTAGGGAAAATCTTGCCTCACAGCGGGGTTCGAACTCCAGACCGTCCAGCCCGTAGCGGGTCGCTATACCGGCTACGCTATTCCGGCCAGAACAGAGAGGCACCAAATTAGAGCCTCTCTGTCTGACTGTATTTGTACCATTCCACGCAAGCTTGCTTTTCAAGTCTGGCGAACGGCCTGCTTTTGAAAAGAGTGGAAGCCGGTGTTATTATGTCCACCGTTCAGGGTAATTCAATAATATCGAACACTTTCTATTTCTTTCTTAGTCCTTCCATCTTCTGCCTACTCACAGGGCGTGTCGAGGGTTTTTGTGACTTCACTTGGTCACATTCAGACACACACCACAGTCGGTAGGACTCCTCCGGACGAGGGATCGGTCCGTCGCAGAGACCTCTACTTGACAACACAAACACTGTACAATAGACAAACATCCATGCCCCCGGTGGGATTCGAACCCACGATACCAGCAAGCGCTCCGCCGCAGACCGACGCCTTAGACTGCGCGGCCACTGGGATCGGCGTCGAATACTTCGTTTGGTAAATACAATCGAAACAATTATAACGCCGTCGGTCCGTACGACACCTCGTCTATACCGTCAGATATTCTGTGGTACCAATTAATTCGTCACTGTTAAACACAACATTATATTCCTCGGTTACAACAACACTCGTTTATAATGACGCAAAGTATTCAGTCCCTTTCATGACGTTATAACCGTGTTCGACTCTGTTGACTAGCCGTACGTCCGCAAGGCCATCCCTTACAGTACGAAGAGTTTTTCCTTCATTCTGTGCTGAGGGCAAGCGCGGTAGTTTTACTGCAGGTCTGCTTAGGTACATTTTGCTGAGTTTCCGCTCTAGACAGAACAGTTTCCGCTCTAGACAGAACAGTTTCCGCTCTAGACAGAACAGTTGCAGAGGTGCTGTCAAGTCACACACGCACTGCAGCTCTGCGTGTCGCTACATTTCAGTGCGTGCTTTGTAACAATTTCCATTTTGCGCATTCTAATAGCCTACTGGCGACACGTGCAATATTTTGTGTTTGCCACGTCACCCAGACCGACTCCATTGTCCAATCCCCCCCCCCCCACACATGTACTGGGCAAGTGGGCAGTAGAGTAATGTCTCTGGGGTCGGACAGTAAAGCTGACCTCACACTGACATAAGGATATGTCAAACCATGGTAAGTCCTTTACAATTACATCAGTAATTCTAACGGCCTTAAAATAAGTTGCGAGACAAGGCGTGTGAAATCGCGTAAGGATATGATCTTAAAAAGATGCTTACGTGCTGTACACATAACAATATAGCCTAATAAAGTCGAACCCGGTTATAACGACATCGGTTTATAAGACACCTCGCCTATAGCGTCAGTGGTACCAGTTATTTCGTCACAGTTAACAACAACATTACACTCTCGGTTATTAACAACATCTGTTTATAACTACACGAAATATTCAGTGCCTTTCGTGACGTTATAACCGAGTTCGACCGTATTAGACTTACACACAGGGCGACGATTCAAAACTTTGAAGGCATATCTGACGGATTTGTCCTCAACAGAGTCTGTATTCGGGTAACAAATTGCTCATAACAACAAAACAAAACAAAACAAAGCAACACCAGTAAGACAAATGTATGCAGAACTGCAGCCCTGTGACAACGGGAGGTAGACTTCCACTTGCACTCGACATCTTCAGTAAACACGTAGGCCTGTCTACTCCTGTCGACTCCTTTAGCGCTCTGACATCCAAGAATAAGCACAACAGGAGTAAGCGGAATATATTAATACCGCACTGAATTCTGTCAAACTGCGTCCAGGCCCTCCCCTATGTTAACTTTTTAAGACAAATAATGCAGGTATCTCCATTCATGGCAAGATTAGAAACTGTTTTTGTCCTTTGCCAGCATTTTTGGACCGGTTCTGGGGTCCATTCATCCTTCTACTTGACGAGTACAAGTAAAGAAAGCAGAAGTGGACAGCTGACTGCATACATGAGAATATGGAGTTTTACCTCCAGTCTCCACTTTCACTTCCATGGCAGATATGACGTAGTTTTCATGGTAGTTTTTCTCTTGCGACGGAGAAGCAATGGACTTGCAGTGAAACTGGCCTTCTGGCTGGCATATGGCCTTCGGCTGCTGGGATCGTGGGCTTGAATTTTCTTAGGCTGTGGAAATACAGACGTGATTCTGCCGCTTGTGTTTTCCTATCTACGGCGACAGACGTAGTGTCATAGTTACGGGTGTCATTAAATGCATTAAAGTGTCATCGTTTCGGAAATCATCATCAGTCGAAAAAGCCACAACTCTGATTGGTTAAACCTGAAGAAAACATCGTATCGAGCAAGTAAGGCATTGGGTAAAGTAAAGGCAAATTTGTCCCTGCGTAGGTCTAACCAGTGGGTCGGGATAGTGTAGTTGATACAGCGACTGGCTACGGGCTTGACGGTCCTGGGATCGAATCCCGGTGGGGGCGAAGTTTCCCCTACCCATCCAGACCGGCCCTGTGGCGCACCCAGGTCCCTATAATGGGTACCAGGTCTCTTTCCCCGGGGATAAAGCGGCCCGGGACGTGGCGCTAAACACCCCACCCCCTTCTACCACCGAGGTTAAAGAAAGAGTAGAACTTCTGGAAATTAATGGTCTGTCATAGGGTGAAAATGTGACCTCATGTAAAGGCAAATGGAGGTACTGCTACACACATTCTCAACCCCGGCACTAAGTGACATTCAATAGCTGCCCCCGAGGGGTCTTGAATGGGTGGGTTGCTGGGAGGGACCCAGAGTATTTTTGAACGCTTTGGAAAAATCTGCGGGGAATCAAACCACTAAACATCGGATGTGTGGAATTAAAGGAGAAAGCTCGTTGTTCAGAATAGACGCTACGTTCTGATGACGCAATAACGGTGTTCCTCGCGTGCTGGGTCTGTCCGCCTCTATTGTAAAACGGACGAAAGTAACGAAAGAAAAAAGCCATGTGTTATCCCTTGTAAAGCGGATGGCATCAAGCGGTGGAGTTATGGTACCGACACGGTAACTTATCAAAATATTCTTAGAGGCCCGCTACATCTAATACAATTACCATGCCCGGGGCACTTAACGAAAGATAGACTCTGATCCGCCCTCCGTTTAATTGCTTGTTAAGATTCTAATTAGAATTTATGCTGGTAATTGCATGTTTTACTAATGGAGTTAACAATTTAGTACTATCTGTAGACCGGGAAATTGGCGCTTCCACTGCTCTATCCTGTCTGCATGTTAGACGTGGCATGAGATCACGAAAACTGTGAGTTCTACATTAAAAGGATCCATGCTGTTCCGCGGCGGATCACTACTCGCGAATTACGTTGGCAATTGCACGTTTTACTAATGGAGTTAAGAATTTAGTATCAAACGTAGTCCGGGACAGTGGCGCTTCCAATGCTGTATCCTGTCTTCATGTCATACCTGGCAGCACATAAAGAAAACTGTGAGTTCTACATTAAAAGGGTCCATGCTCCGTTGCGGCGATTCAGTGTGTGCAAGCTCGTCCCATTTATGAGGTTTCGGCGAAGAGGTTGTGAGAGTAGCTGAGTGTGGTGTATTCTGAGCGAAGGCCTTTGAATTTGAAACGCTGTCTCGACAGCAGTACCAAATAAAATAATTTTCCTCACGAAATGTGTGCGTCTTCTTAAAGTTTAAAGTCGTCTAGAACGTTATACGATGTCGCCCGGTAAGACGATACCAACGTTTCGACGGATTGTTGTGCCTTCTTCTTTAAGGAAAAGTTGTCTAAAATTTTTATAGTGCTTGGCTCTGTAGATTAAGAAATAACTTGAGGTCTGCACTCTTCTGGGGTCTTACGCAGTGTCAAATGGTAAAACTTTAGCGACGTTTCAGGACAATGTATCGGTCCCATGTTCGAGGGTCAAGAAGTCCAATAAAGCTGATTGGTTTACCACTCGACGCTGCGTAACACCCCAGAAGAGCACAGTTCTCATCAACGTCGCTGCGGAAACCTGAAGTCACGGAAGGAGGAACTTGCTTCAGAAGGCCGACAAATCTTTACTGGTCGATACGTTGATATATCCTACTAGAAAACTTGAACATCGGGTAGCACAACCGTGGGAACGTCAAACGTCTTAAAGGGTACACTTTGGTGTAATCGGCACTAAACTTCTGCTAAATTACAGGGCCATTCTTTTCCTGGGATTGACAATAACATGCAATATTTCTATCTGGGTGAGTTTCTCCCCTAACTTCTTACATGCGAATGTACACAGATCCACTCTCGAGAAAGCTACGTTACTCTAGAACATTATACGTTGGGCAAGACGAAAGCTTAAACAGTCTTAAGTTTAAAATGATATGTTGAATGAAATATTTTAGAAAGTACGTACGCTTAAACAGGATTTCGCTACTCAAAATTTTGAACTTAGACTTGGTGATATTCTTAAATCCTTTTCAGAATTTAGCCTACACACACACACGTGAGGGCCCACGCAAGCACACACTTGGATGTGACACCATAAACATACTTTCACATACACGTGAGGGCGCACGCAAGCACACACTTGGATGTGGCACAATAAACATACCTTCACATACACGTCAGGGCGCACGCAAGCACACACTTTGATGTGACACCATAAACATACTTCCACATACAATGTTCTCCCCGTTTATCTACTTATATTGGGCCATCCTTACAAATGTGAGGAAGCAAGGACACCAGTCGGTACAGTGGGCAGACTAACGCCAGGATGGTTTGATTCCTGTTGGCAGCAGCACGTTATTTATTCGTCCAATACATTCAGATGGGTCCGTCAACCCACCCAGCTTGCTGCCCGTTCAACTGGTGCCGCAGATATTGCGGTCGGAGCATGAAGCTGACCACTCACCTTCATTCAGCCTCGGGGTTATGAATGGGTGAATGTGTGCATCAAGTTTTCCGTATACATTCATAATTTGCTCGCGTAAAAACTTAACTTCTACTTGTCAGCTGCAAAATACCAACATACGGAAGATTCTCTTTTTTTGAACATAAAAGCTTACAAACCTGTCAGTTCTTTAATATTTTTCGAGTTTGGAAGATATTTTATCAAGTGTTTTGTGTCTCAATACGTCATAATTCCAGCAGCAATGTTTTGTATGACCGCCACTTTATCAAAACCCATTTGAGGAAATATTTCAATTACACATAAAGCAAAAGGAAATATTTCAATTACACATAAAGCAAAAGGAAATATTTCAATTACACATAAAGCAAAAGGAAATATTTCAATTACACATAAAGCAAAAGGAAATATTTCAATTACACATAAAGCAAAAGGAAATATTTAACCTTCCAAAGCCGCTGTTTTCTTTATACACCACGCGGCTTAATATTCCAAAATCCTACAGTCTGCCTGCACACTGTACTTCTGTGACTTGTATGGCTGTCAGAACAAGTAGGGATTATTCCCCTATGCAATAGCAGCAGTTTCGTTTTTATAACTGAGACGCAGTACGCGCTGAATCTTTAAACACAATGCAGGTTACTTTTCTTATTTAAAGAGTTAAAAAATACAACCACATGCACCTGTTGGCCGGTTCAAGCCTCGAGGCTCCATGTTATTGAAATTACTGCTCTAAAGTCACGAATAGCTAATGAGGCTGTGTTTTTATTGACGTATTTTATAGCGACGATAACGTATTGTACCATAAATTCTAATGTAAACTGAAGAAATAAAATGTAAATTATTTAAAGAAAACAAGTTCTGTTCTCTAATTACAGCACGGTGTCTAGCCTCATTTCATTTCATTTTATATACTAAAAATTTACGCGTGCAAATGAATGGCGTGTTAAATTGATTTAATTTAATGCTGTAAAGCTTTTGTGTGTACATCTTGGCACGCAGATCAGACAGCAGCCATTAAGAAAGCACAGGCCTGGTACCATTGGCCACGCAGCCTTCTGCTGTTTGCGGGCCTGAGCAATTTTACATGATAAACTAACGCGTAAAACTCACAGTTTCGTGATCAAAATCTAATTTGCCTGCTGACAAAATTGGGGAACAAAGAAGTCGCTGCTCTTGAAAATGTACATTTCACAGCACCTAAGTAAGCATTCAGTCTATAGCACTGAGAGAGACCTCACATGCAATTCGTGATTAACTTCCAACGGTGCAACAGCCCCGAGTGGGCCAGGGCATCCTCATTTTCGGGGCT
Source organism: Coptotermes formosanus (assembly GCA_013340265.1). Taxonomy (NCBI): domain Eukaryota; kingdom Metazoa; phylum Arthropoda; class Insecta; order Blattodea; family Rhinotermitidae; genus Coptotermes; species Coptotermes formosanus. The sequence continues at coordinate 29,497 of BLKM01012021.1, forward strand.
TCACGATCTCGCTTAGACACACCACACTCACTAGGCCTCCCCTGGACGGGTGATCAGCCCCAAGAATACACCTCTACCTCACAACACACAACACCCACAAGAGACAGACATCCATGCCCTCAGCGGGATTCGAACCCGCAATCCCAGCAAGCGAGGGGCCGAAGACCCACGCCTTAGACCGCGCGACCAGAGGATCGGCATATAATTCATATAATTGGTTAAAAGAAAACATGCTTGCAAATTAAACAAAGCGACACACTTAAACCTGCTTAGGTTTAGTCTCATTAAGCACCGGTATAGCTCAGGCCGTACATTGCTTGGCTAATGGCTGGACTATCAAAGACCCGTGGTTCTGTTCCCGTGTACTGGCTAGGTATTTTTCGCTTTTCTAAGACATCCATATTGCCTCTGGAGCCCACGTACTTTCCTATGCGATTCTTAGACGGAAAATCTTTTCCCGCGGTAGTGTTCAAGGTGTCAGACTGACTATACACTCCATCTGGAGGCGAAATTAAACAAATAAAGCTCTGTATCCGCCCACATTTATTTATTCATTATACTGTACTGCGCTGGGGTGACTTTGGTTTTATTTAATGCAAAATATTTTCATGGATCTTTTATTTTCCTGTGGCGCAACAGCCCAATTCGGGCCCAGGCCGCCTCATTGTTGAGGTGTGTACAGCACAAACACACACACACACACGCGGTGTAACTCCTCTGGACGAGTGATCAGCCCGCCGCAGAGGCCGCTACCTACACAGCACACCACAGATGACCACTCATGCCATTAGCGGCACTGGAACCCACGATCGCAGTAATCAAGCGGCTGTGCACCTGCGCCTTAGGCCGCACGAATCGGGGTGTTTTTTAATAATCTCAAAATTAACCAATCTGCTTTTCTTTAATTTTGTCACAACGATAATTTATCAAGTAAAACATTTATTAGACGATCGATTTTAAAAATAATATTGGATGATAAACTGGGACAATGAGGACGGCTGATATCATGGAAAGTCTAATCTGACTGCAATAAATGCGGGAACTACAAAACTGCGAGCAGGGACAGTTAGCCTTGCAGACGATAATCGAACCCGCGACCTCCAGAATAAGAAGGTGGAGAGCTATGCGCTCAAGCTGGAATTCCAGTGACAGCCTGTCGTCTAAAGGCGAATTGCCGCACTTTTTGCAAAGGAGAAATGAAGGCCTGTTTAGTCAGCTAGCCTCAGACAGTCCTGTCGAACACAAATACATTTGTAACAAAAACAATTCTGCAGAAATTTGTTATTTGTTTTGGCAAATAAACCTTTATCAGGCGAATCTGTTACGGAAACGTACAAAGAAATGCAGAATAATATTGTATAGCGTCTCTTTCTTTCACGGGTCGAAATACGTTGAGAATTTACGTAAATCCACAATTGGGGTCGAATCAGCCTCTAACAGAAATGAAAAAAGGGGTGTCCCCTGGGGATAAAGGCGGCCGGTGCGTAGTGCTAACACTCTTCTCAGCTTTATGTACCGATTATCTGAAAATTCTGGGAACCTCAGCTTCCTGGAGCGCTGATGTCTTCTCCAGGCCTGTATACGGACAGCTTTACATTTACACGAAGTTTATAACAAACGTAGCTGTGTTAGGATTGTTTTTAGTCTGGGTTACGAAAACACAAAGGGATGCCGTCTCTAAAGAAGACCACTGAGGTATTCGCCACAGAATACACTTGATTCAGCATGTAGGGCTAAGGGAAAACTATTAACGTTATGTCAGTTACGTGTTTTTACATAAGTCCCATAGGCATTGTTTACTTACAGCGGGTGTAGAAAGATCACGCCCGTGGGTTCTACGTATCTCATACACGCATGCACGCACACACGCGAATTGCCTCTTTCTAACGAGTTACAGATCCCGTTGTGTTTGTTACTGTGGCGCAGCGATAAATTCATTTGTCTCGTTAAAGAATTCAACTTTATTGTGTACCTGCTCGCAGCCAAATAGCTCTAAACGAAACCTAAAATATGACGAATTTTAAGCAGTTCCACCAGTACGCATACTACTACGCACTCCACTTGTACACTGACGTTCCCTGTATTACCATAAGGAGGCAGTAAATGTCGCACAGAAATATGTAACAGCATCAGAGCAGCAGGTTCGGCTGTTGAATTGAAAACCACTGTGTCCACCTTTCTACTTAGGGCTGATAGTTTTAAAGCTGTTGGTTAAGTACACACAACGTGTTAACTCACACAAAAACACCGATCACCAACAAACGCACAAAGAGAGTTTTACCATCAATCGTAACACACTCCTACATGTTTCGACTCTGCTGGGTCATCTTCAGGGAGAACTTTTTGTTATCATTACACTAAGGTTGCACTTTGTGGTTGAGTGGGAATGTGCTGTTGACTGCGTGGACTGTCCGCGGTCCGGGCCTGAGGCATTTCCACTCAACTATAAAGTGCAACCTTAGTGTAACGATAACAAAAAGTTCTCCCTGAAGATGGCCCAGCAGGGTCGAAACATGTAGGAGTGTGTTACGATTGACGATAAAACTCTCTTTGTGCATTTGTTGGTGATTAGTGTTTTTGTGTAATACAGTGCACGGACACGGAACACAATAAATATGTTAACTCATGTTTCTTATACCGGTAACAAATTACTTTGTCACACAGTAGACAGTACCCCGGCTGTGCAGGGACAAAACACGTTACAGTGTTCTTTTCTACGGATATTTTATCATCACTTTTAAGAGTTAGTAAATAAATTTCATGTATTATGGAACTCTATTGTGGCACATATGCCCTTTACATTTCTTTGTTCTGAAGCAGACTGCTACCAACTGCAGTGGTTATGATCCGGTAAGGCACAGAAGCAATGGGAAACAAAGACCTGAGGACGCACAAGCTGACGCCATGGCCCTCTTAACTTTGAAACGGGAACCGAGCCTCTGTTACTCTTCCTTTACCCGGGACGTGCCCCGTTAGGATTTCGGTCGGGCACCAACCATTCTGATCCAGGGACGTAGTAAACTTCTCAGTCCGATCAGACAAATACAGACGGGCCAGAGAGCAGGCTACGGGATGGAGTGTCCGGCTTTCGAATACCGGCAGAAACGAGAGCCATTTTTCCTCTGCTAAGAGTCTAGACCGGTTCTGGGGCCTACCTAGGCTCCTATTAAATACGTACCGGGGTTCTTTCCTGGGGTGAAGCGATACAGAAGTGTTGTTGACCTCTCACCTCAATCTAGTGCGGGGTTAAGAATGAGTGGAGCTGTACTCCACCCTCAGTGCATGCTATATGCGTACAGGGACAACTTTACTTCTTTACAAAAGTTAAATCAATATCTCTCCAAACAGAAATAAATTCTATTTATTACACAAAACTATATGTTTCGACCTATTTCAGATCATCTTCAGGTTCACAATTGGTCTTTAAAACATACTGAGGAAGGAATATACATTATGTAAGTCTTCCGCAGTATGTTTTAAAGATCAGCTGTGAACCTGAGGATGAAATGAAATAGGTCGAAACATGTAGTTCCATATAATAAATAAATTTAGCTGTGTTTGGTCAGATGTTGGTTCAGTTTCGTACTATTAGCAACACAACGGGAGGCCGTTCGTTAGAACTTACTTCTTCACTTCTGACAAAGGCGTGGCGGTACTTTAAATTACACTATGAAACTTTCCTTCCACCTTGTTTCGTATTCATTATGCACCAACATCCTACGGTTCAGCATTGTGCAAATTTGGTCTCAGGAGTTAACAGCGTCCTTATAGGAAATTCGTCTCATTCCTTCGTCTCCCTTACGACAGGTCCAGAGACTCTTCCAGAGCGAGTTCCCCACAGGGTGCGATCTAGTGCTTCTTTTTTCAATTTCCTTTATCCTCTCCTTTTCTTAAAGTTATCCAGTAGTTTCTTATATCTTCTTCTTCGTCTTCCCTTCACTTCTATTTTCCCTCTACATTTCCTTCGATAACATGTTCTAAACGGCAGTTCCTACGCAAGATGTGAACAACCCAGTTCGCCTTATTTCTTTTTATTGATGTAGGCTATTCCTCCCCTCCGTGACTCTTTGCGATACTTCTTCATTTCTAACACAGTCGGTCCAACTCAAATACGCTTAATCAAATAAAAAATAAGTTATTTCGACGAAGGCACGTTGGTGTGTCGCTGTGGTTCTCAAAGACTGCTTTCGTGCTGCACACTCGGTATAGACATGTTCGTTTATTCGTGCAGGCCGCTGCAATTGGGATAAAAACTTAAATTTTTAAACAAGAATACACCCAACTGACAATAGCGATGTTCATCGTATAAAAGTATCGTAAAGCAGGAAGATGACAATTTTGCGACAAAGTTGAGGTAAGTGTGTCCCAGTGCACACCATGGGGGAGTATGGTGTAGTGGACGCATACCTCCACCAATCCGTGTCACAGTATTTTAGAAGTGTGTTAACCTTTTAAAGCCTAGCGGTAACTTTACGTACCACCAGGTTTAACATTAAGAAATTCTACGTGGTGCCCACATTGCGTTTATGTGTTTTGTACGGATCTCAGAACAAACAGCAACTTTTGCCTCATAAAATATTAAGAGACTGGTTTTTATAACCGAAGTGGAGAGTGTTTACAGCGCGGTACGCACTGAGTCCTTATATAAAACAGATACGCTTCGTCTTTAAAGGGTTAATAAAGTTTTGCTACGACTGTCAATACGGAAACTTAAGCACATACGATGAGCTACCAGGTAACTCGGTCCGTACAGCGCCTAGGCTGCTGGCTGTGGGTCTGCGAAATTGTGGTTCGAGTCCCGGCAGGGGTAAGAGCCTACCCTCTTCCCCAAATGTAGTCTCCGAGACTCACCAGGCTACTATTAAATAGAAAAAATGGCGCCTTATGCGCAGGCAAAACAGCCGGCGAATTAAGCTGACCACTCAGACTTTCTAGTACCCAGGTTACTAATGAGTGGATCTGTGCCTTCTCGCCCTCACACACCTTCATGTAGCGCACATGAACAACTTTTTTTAAGTACACCTGATGGTTTTGAATTTAAGTAATGGTGTCTCTTTAGCGTGAAAAATTTTTTGACGGAACTCCATCAAATGCCTTAAATTGGTTTATAAGATCTGTGTGCGTACGTGCGTGCGTGTGCGTGTGTGCGCGTGCGTGCGTGTGCGTGCGTGTGCGTGCGTGTGTGTGTGTGATAGCGGGCGCGCGTGTGTTGTTTATACGGAACACTTCCAGCAGTTTGTCATTCTCAAAATTTGATTTGCTCTTTCAGCTTGCGGCACAGTGTTTGAGAAAGGTGATACAGTGCAACGTCAGTGAGAGGACGCCTACATAACAAGAGTCCATGGAGGGGTTTAACAACGCCTGTCTACATTTGCCTTGCGCACAGTTACGAAGAACAAACACTAAATGTGAATAAAAGAGGGAGAGAATGAACGTCCAGAAAAACCTGTAGCTCAGAACATAACTCAGATTATAGCAAAATTACAGAAGCACCCCCCCTCCCCAGGCAGAACAACAAAATACTACACAGTCTTTACCTTTACCCAGAAGTACTAGACACCGATTTTAACTTCGAAGTATTCAATTTTAAACCCTTTTTTTTTTAGTTTACGTCGAACCTGTTCTGCGGAAAAGCTTAGTAAATTCGGCTTGTCTTATCTTACGAAAAATGCAGCGTTGAGAACGCAACTCTGTACACACCGACATGGACAGAAGTTCGATGTGATTTACATGGTTACTTTTATTTGTATTCTAATTTCGCCTGACGATGGCTTTTTGTACTTAAGCCGAAACATGTTGCATTAAAGTTATGTAATATTGTAACTTCAAATTAGCTATGGGTGCAGGCCTTCACCCCTTTACTCTGTAACAAATTTGACTGGTGCTTTTGATATGGGGAGGGGGGGGAGGCTTGGGCTGAATTAACCTTGCTTGGAATAGGGAGAGTGGTGTGCTGTTGTGAATGTGGTAATGAACCTTCGGGTTTCATCAAATGCGGGGAATTTCGGGACTGCCTGAAGACCTGTTAGCTCGTTAGGAAGGGCTTTGCTCTGTGGGGTTAGTGTTCGGGACAGTGTCCACGTGTACGCAGCAGTAAGGAGTCATCACACGTAAGTTTCACTGCGCTGTTTCACCGCGAATTTTTATCGAATTATTTATTAAAAAGTACCAACAATCGTTTCGTTTCGCAGTCCTTCCCTCTTCTACGTACCTGTTCACAGCAGGTGTCGAGGTTGTTTATTTTCGCTTGATCACACTCAGACACACACAACAGTCGGTAGGATCCCTCTGGACGAGGGATCGGCCCGTCGCAGAGACCTCTACCTGACAACACAAACACTGTACAAGACAAACATCCATGCCGCCGGTGGGATTCGAACCCACGATCCCAGCAAGCGCTCGGCCGCAGACCCAAGCCTTAGACCGCGCGGCCACTGGGATCGGAAAATACCGACAATAACGCACAAATTTAATGTATGTGAGCCAGCGTCCTTAAAGGGCCACCTTCACTGCGACGTGTTTCGGTGGCATGTATACCGCCATCACTAGGGAAGGAGAGACTGGGCACTGAAAGCTGAGACGCCACTGGTGCGATACAGTCCTTGTTACGCACACGCAGTCAGCAGTGTGAAGAAGACTTACACGTACAGCGCCGGCCGTGCCATGTGGACAGCACTACCTGTGGAGTGGCTCTGACGATGTGCATATAACAAGGACTGGGTCTCACCAGTGGCGTCCCAGCTTTCAGTGTGAACGCTCTGTCTCCCTGATGAGGGTGGTAAATATGCCACCGAAACATGTGGGAGTGAAGGTGGCCCTCCAAGGACTTTGGATCACGTGGATTAAATTTTCGCATTATTTTTGTTACTTTTAGTGAACAACTCACCACACGTGAGTACAAAATACAAGGTGTGGGACGGCCGCCCTCACACAAGGAATCTTACGTTGTTCACACCGTGCGTATTCTTATAATTAATATAGAAACAAACTTACGCACTTAATGAAATACTTTCAGAAGCAAGTACAAAACTGCTACATGTTTCGACACAGTGGTGCTATCATCAGGGAATTATTCAAAACAAAGCAGTACAAGGCCAACAGCTAATCTAGGTACTGTGCCTCCCGTCTTAAAAGGATTAACACATTAAAACTCTAAAATACACAAAGGTAGTAACTGTAAAATTACAAGGTTGTAAACTTAAACTTTTGAAGTACACATGCTGCACAGAGAATGTAAACAGCTGGACACTTGTACCCGGAACCGCTCACTTCAAAGTTTTAAATTTACAACATTGTAATTCTACGATTGTTAGCTTTGTACGTTTTAGAATTTTAATGTCTCAGTCATTTCAAGAAGGGAGACACAGTACCTAGAGTAGTTGTTGGCCTTGTACTCCATTGTACTGAAAAATTCCCTGATGAAGGCACGCCCGTGCCGAAACATGCAGGAGTTTTATACTTTTATAATGTATTTTTTGAGTGCGTAAGTTGGTTTATGTACTAATTCATACAACGAAGTTTGCCGAGCCAAACACCGTATTTACGTGTCAGTTGCCATGGCGATTGACGGGCGACCACAGGTTGGCAGTGACAAGTACCGATCGCAAGTGGCGCAATCAAGAAAGCAGTAACCAGTTGGCTGGGTAACGTACACCTCTCGGCAGTACAGCTGTCTAACTGGAACTCCTGCTATGTGGACTGTCATAACAATTTGTTTAACACAAATTTCAGTTACACATGGGCACATTTGGGATACAATCTCCTACACGTGAGGGTTGTGGAAGGGGAATTTGAGTGGGCCCCACCAAGGCTGAAGGTGGAACGATTTAATTACGTTTGTGCTTGATCACGATCCGATATCTGGTTAGTTAACTCCGCCCCTGCTGACTGCCTTATGAATATTCATCGCTGCTATAAACACATTGAGCAGTCTGGCGCAAACAAGAAGGAATTCTAATTTCAGATAAGTGCTCTGTTTTATAATAGACTTTCGTCAGGAAGAAACAAAAGCAAAAATAGACGTGTATAATTTACAAGTAACGTGGTTAATAATAATCTAATAAACTGGTTGTTTTATGTTGTCCGTTTTTGTTAGCGTGAAATTTTGATTTTTCTAAGACTTGTTTCTTTTTAAATTGAAGTGGGTTTAAATTCGGTAGGAGTGGTGGGTGCCGCGCTGCGAAGCAAAGAGCTACATGAGGATCCCACGGCTTCGGTGTGCTCGTAACAGATAGACCAGTGTTCACTAACCCTTTAAAGACGAAGCGTATCTGTTTTTTATAAGGATTCAGTGCGTACCGCGCTGTAAACACTCTCCACTTCGGTTACAAAAACCAGTCTCTCAATGTTTTATAAGGCAAAAGTTGCTGTTTGTTCTGAGATCCGTACAAAACACATAAACGCAATGTGGGCACCACGTAGAATTTTTTAATGTTAAACCTGGTGGTATGTAAAGTTACTGCTAGGCTTTAAAAGGTTAATCGCGACTTCTACACGTATAAACACAACAAAATGTAGAAAAACGTAGCTTCTGATGGCGACACTTCAGCGTGTGTTCCTCTGAGTTATGACATCATATTTAATACGTAATCTAGCTGATTTGTAATTTATCCAACGGCTGTGTCAGGAACACGCTCTACTGCGTCCACTGACCGGATGCTTGTTAGTAATAAATTAGAAATGGTGTAGAACAAAGCAGTCATGTCCCCTACTTAAGGTGGCATCAAGGCGGTTGCTTGGAGGAACTGAGGAAGCTCACTCAAATTTCAATCGGGAAACCCGGTGTGTTTGTTTTCGGGAGGTGCGAAACTGGCATCTCCCGGAAACAAACCAGAAAAATTCGTTTTGAAGCCAGTTTGCTCGGTTGCTTATTTATCGGGCTGCATAATTTCGGACGTACTCCATAATTTCGGACGTACTCCATAATTTCGGATGCATCTTTCTGTTGGTAACCATCTAGAAGAGGGGTGTCCAATGCGCGTTCCGCCATGTTGTTTATGTGGCCCGCACTCACACATTAAAACACACACACCAGGAAAGTTACACAGTAAGTTAGGAGGTTAGGTATACCACTTAGTGTGACTTTTACACACACGGCGGGTGGAATCAGTAACGGCTGTGACCCTTTGCGAGAAAAGGAGTCGACACGCGTGATCTAAAATATATACAGAGTTACATGACCTTGAAGTTACGTAGAGGTCATCACGTTTATAAATTGATTTATTAGACAAAAGTGATTTTGGTGTTCTTGCTGGACAATTCTACTGTCCTTTCCGATATATTATAATTCCTTAGGATATACAGTTTGAGCCTAACAGTTGGAAATACTCGTGTAATTTCCTCGCACTTCAACACAGCAGTGACAGAGCATGCGCATCTGATGTTTATCTAAGGCGTCTGTCTTTATGCCCTTGCTTAATAGAGAAAATTACAGGTAGGCAGACATTTCATTTTTTCTCCTTTCTTTCTTATTCCCGTATCTTCTGCCTAATCATTCTAGGTGTAGAGTGTTATTGTTGCACCTGACAACACTGAATGGCACATAGAGAATCGGTAGGACTCCTCTGGAAGAGGGATCGGCCCGTCGCAGAGGCGTCTGCCTGAAAAAAGGTAACACTCACAAGAGAAAAAAATCCATGCCCCTGGAGGGATTCGAATACACAGTCACAGGAATCGAGTGGCCGTAGACACACGCCTTAGACCTCGCGACCAGAGGGACCGGCTTCGTTCTTTGCACCCGTATCTGTGTGCTTTTCCTTTGCTGATTAAGGAACGAGCAGTTGCAATTGACAGGCGACGTATATGGACATAACACTGTGCCAGTGTTAATAACATTAGTCACAATAATTTACGTAACCTGTTGATCATAGACACTGCTAACTTGTTTCCATTCCATAAATCATGTTTTTTCCGTTTTTTTCTTTTTTGTCGGACAGGAAGCAATTTTTTATACACACGACCAGTCCTACTGAATGTCTGTGACTCAAATATTATCTGTTAAAAATGGCCGAACGTTGTTTGTTTTCTTGTGCTGTCACGCACAAGAGACTTAAATCAGTGGCAAAAAAAAAAACTTTCTGAAAAGCTAACAATTACAGAGGCACAGCCACCTCTGATGAAACCCGAAACATCTTGCCATGTTTACAGTAGCTGGAGCCCGGGCCCTGCCCTGAGCCACAGAATTACGGTCCACAACAGCCCATCTGTAAGGATTACTAATTTAATGTGTTCCATGTCCGTGCAATGTATCACACAAAAACACTAATCACCAACAAATGCACAAAGAGAGTTTTATCATCAATCGTAACACACTCCTACATGTTTCGACCCTGCTGGGTCATCTTTAGGGAGAACTTTCCGTTACCGTTACACTAAGGTTGCACTTTACAGTTGAGTGAGAATGTGCTGTTGATTGTGTGAACTCTCCGCGGTCCGGGCCTGAGGCCGCGGACAGTTCATGCAGTAAACAGCACATTCTCACTCAACTGTAAAGTGCAACCTTAGTGTAACGGTAACACAACGTTCTCCCTGAAGATGACCCATCAGGGTCGAAACATGTAGGAGTGTGTTACGATTGATGATAAAACTCTTTTTGTGCATTTGTTGGTAATTAGTGTTTTCGTAAGGACCACTATTCACATCATTATACCATCTACATCTATGTCGCTCAAGTGACTTCTTTCTGTGTATTTAGACTCGGCCTGTGTGTACATTTTCCATATTTGTCGTTTGTGCCACACGTCCCGCCCACATTACCGTTTCTTCTGTGGACACCGTGAGAGAGTGCTTGAAGAATCCGCCTTACAAAGCTGCCCTCTGTGACTGTGTCCACATTCCTCTCGCCCCTCCGGTCCGGTGTTCAGACACACGCTCCAGCTTCGTGTTTTGAAACACCATCACACGGTGCAGTTAAGACAGAGCGACCATTGCACGTACTGTCTATAAGTACACATTTTTGTTATAATGTCACCCCTACGTGTTCCGGTGGTCAAGCCACCGTCGTCAGGGGGCACCGAAGTTCACAGGGTCCGTTCTGCTTCCAATAGTCACGTGATATTACATTTAAGGAGTATTCCAATATCTTAGCTTGTGACAGTTCGCCTTCGCTCAAATAATTACTGTGGAAATAATGTGATAATTCGCTGTCTCTGGATTGTGCTGTCTTTTCGTCAGTTAGGAACACTTTTGCTTCTCGCGTAAGACATTGAAGGTACGAACGAGCTACGCAAAACGCAACATTTTGTGTTCTTATAGCCCAGCGTGCGAACACTTCGCCACATCGCGGTACTTCGCAGACAATATTGCGTGCAATTCAGATTGACAACTGTTTTGCAGCGGATAAATCCCGAGATGTGGCTTGTCAGTTGTCCAGTTTCTTCCCTCGTGCCACTTCCACATCCTTCCTCGAGGTGCTGCTAAGAATGGTGCGATCGCCGTCTTCAGGCACATCCTTTCGACCATTTCTGAATTTTCTGCAAAGACTCTGTGACGTGCTGAAACGTCGTTAAGCCATGAATGTACTCTCTACGAACAGACTGCGAATTTGGATTGGGTGAAAAACATTTTGAAAACACAGTCGAACGGCAGTAGCAACTTCTTCATGGCTTATATGTCCCACTTTTTAGCCACGGCACGCCAGCTTATTCCCCGAATAGCATATGACTGACTCTAGCGCTATTTGTCGAGTGTTACCAAAATCACTACCTCTTACCAAAACAACAGCTTACACAGAACAATAATTAAAGCCTATGAAGCCTTACTTACTGAAGAGGCCCCTTTGATAAAGCAAAGCAGTCGTTATTGTCAAAATGAAGGTATATGGGGGAGTGGACGTATAACTCTTCTCATCCCTAACCGCGGCACTATATGGACGTGTGTTCAGTTTCACGACCCGGCCGCGTTACCCCAGGTAGAATGCCCTCTTGGCCCAGTAAATAGGAATCTGCGGGACCGAGAGCAGGCTTGTCCTTTTCGGAGAAGAGACAGGTATCTTTTCCCTGCTGGGGATCGAAACGCGGCCCCTTGGCTGTCCAGACTGCGGCCTAGCCCTTACGCCCGCCATGCTGTACCCGCTTCAAGTGAATTATGGTTTGAAACGAACGAAGCTACTGAAATGTCACTTTGGGTAAATTATTCATTTTGCCATTTTGAAATTTTTGACCGGATAAGCATTTCTGATGGCAGCTACGTACTGCTAGCTGCAACACTTAAACTAAAGGGCCTTATTTTTTGAAAAATGTGACGCGACGGACAGGAAAATTACGTTTCTGTATTTCATAATGTATTTCAAACAAATGGCACCTGTTTTTTAAAAAGGCGCTAACTGCCACTGTGAGCTAATTTCAGTTATGTGTAGCGAATCATTCAACTAACGGTCCTCTGTGACATGTAAAAGATGACAACTCCACCTTGAAGAATAGCCGGGACACGTGGGCAATATCCTGCGTGTCAAAGCATTTGTTGTACGTCAAACGGAGCCACATTCTTGCTTCTCTTGTGAAACTGATATTTTGTGGGTTGCCCTATTTTTACAAAATAGGGGCGAATTTTGAATATTTCCTATTTGAACATGACAGGGAAATTTTAAAATCTGCAGCCAATGGTCTGGTGTGTATTCTTCTTTTTCCAAACTTCTGTACGTGTATTTGCGCTTTCAGACACGTCACTGGCACAATTTCAGGGTCACCTGCACACGTAGATTCCAGACGTGATTTTATTTATGATTCGTGTCAATTTGCAAGCATTTCCACCTGCAGAAACTTACGTTGACCGTCTCACGGTCATCCAAACCGCGACTTCTCTTCTACAGTCAGATTCGAAATCACGGCCGACAGTTTACCTTAGTGGCAGACATCAATAATTTCATTTCTGCTAGAGAAGAAAATTTATAGTTAATGTGTCTAAGACTGAAGCATACGAAAAGAATGGAAACATCGGGCCTACATATTAAAGCCCCTGCTGTCATTCTCGAAAGCCTGCAACAAAGACTTCTGCATTGCCGATGTTTTGAATTTATAAAGTAGATTGGAGATACATGTTCACGAAATCTGGCGAATTATTTAAAATATGTGCTTGAGTGGTTCAGATACAAATAGATTTACCACATGGCCTGAAGAAAGAAACGTTGGCTAGCACGACTCCAGAGGTGCAAAACAAGCACGGGCCAGTTTTAATGCACCTCTGACATTCCTGCATTGGAAAAACTTTGCGAATGAACGGTACAAATTTTGAGAATTTGCCTCAAATTTGGGCCTGCTTTCGCGTGATTACGGAGACAGCTAAAGCAACTACGTGGATTTCGTATACATTTCTGCATATGTACTCCCAGGTCAGAGTGAATTATGAAAAGAAGACGTTTAACGTATTAGTGTGGCGCGTTCGCGTAACCACTGTTGCCGTGGAAAAGCAGTAAGTATTACACATTGTGAGCGTGTGTCTGTAGCCTTAGGCATCCAGTATTTAAAGCGCATGCGGCGTATCATATTGCCATCTGTGGCCTGTCTGGCCTTACCGTATTTTTCCACATTATCTCATAAACGTTACGATTTTCGGGAAAACATTATTGAGTACAAAAAATGCGTTTTGATTTTCTCTACAATTTTGTCAGAAACATTTTTCATTATAATAATAACTGAGCGAGATATTATCGTAAAAGTAGTGAGGTCTTCATGTAAAGTGCCCGTTATTGTTCTTAGATTTAATGAAACTTGAACTTTTTCGACAGATTTTCGAAAAATCCTACAATAACAAATTTCATGAAAATCTGTCCATTGGAAGCCGAGTTGATCCATGCGGACGGACGGACCGATGGGCAGATAGACACACGGACAGACACGACAAAAGCTAATAGGCGCTTTTGGCAATTTTCCGAAGGAGCCTAAGTATTGTACCCCTTCAGATGTAGGCTTGAGTTATATAAAAATTTTCTGTTACTTTTATTTGGAATTTAGTATACACCTGCTTCAGTAAGGTAATTTGTGGTTTCACCTGAAACGTGCCAACATCGGGGTGTGTTCGGTGAAGGTAAGAGCTATGAAACTGTCCAATTTTTCTTCAGTGTGTACCGAATGAATTCGCAGCAGCCTGACCATAAGTGATAAGGCTGTACGTTACGTTACGTCGCGGGCTTCACAGTGATGACGTCCGTCTTTTTTATACGGAAGATGAAACACGATTTGTGAGCAGCGTCATTAGGGCTGGACCCAACAGGGGCCCCACATGGCAGAAACTGTGAAAGCAGCAAATTAATCCTCTTACTCTTCTTTTTATTTTCCTAAATTAGCCTTAGGTAGCTTATGAAACAACACTTTATCAGTTGCTGAGGTCACAAAATGCAGGACGAAACATGACGATGATTACAGATAATTGAAACTGCAATTAATGAATTGAGACACACGGAGACGCTCCGAGAGCCTGCGGAAACGGAGAAAGCTAACAGCATTAACCCTTTAAAGACGAAGCGTATCTCTTTTATATAAGGACTCAGTGCGTACCGCGCTGTAAACACTCTCCGCTTCGGTTATAAAAACCAGTCTCTTAGTGTTTTATAAGGCAAAAGTTGCTGTTTGTTCTGAGATCCGTACAAAACACATAAACGCAATGTGGGCACCACGTAGAATTTCTTAATGTTAAACCTGGTGGTACGTAAAGTTACCGCTAGGCTTTAAAAGGTTAATAATAACAGCCTGTTTCATCATAGAACATGTCATAGAAGCTGACGGGGAGTAGAGGTATAAATCTGCTCTTTCTTTAACCTCGGCACTAGATTGGGGTGGGTGGTCAAAGCCACGCCCCGGCTGCTTTGCACCTGGAAAGACACCCGGCACCCATTGCACAGGCGTCTGGGTGGTTCCCAGGGCCTGTCTGGACGGGTGCGGAAAATCTCTATTCCTGGACAGTCCAACACTCAGTGAGCGACACCGACTGTGCTATCCGCACCCACAGCCATAACAGTTCCTTGCAGAAGCGTCTGCTTCCAAATATCAACTGAGGCGGATGATCACAGCAGTACAATGTTCGCCAGCGCATCTGTGTGGACCGAAGTGTCTGTGTATTTCGTTGGTTGTGAGTGTGTATGTGTATTTGTGGTTCTGCGCCTGTTAAGAAAGAATAATTTTTGATTTATTAAAACGTATAGCCAGCATCGAACCCGGCGACGATAGAAATGACACCGCCCGTGAGAAGTCAGTAGGGTTCTATCAGAGCCTGTCGCCGTTATTTTTCTTTATTCTTGGCCCCTGAAGGTACAACAGTAGCAGCAAATAAAACAAAGCCCGGAGTCTTCTCCTACGAATAACACAATTTGCTAGAGGGAAAAGCCGTGAAAATTTTCCATCCCTTCTTTGAAGAGTAGAGGTGAGACGTGGGCGGAATGCTGATGATATGGGGGGGGGGGGGGGGCGGGGAATAATCATGAAATACCCAACAATTTAGAAGAAAATGCAGTGTGCCGATGGTGTGAAGTGGACTGCAAACTGCAAAGGAACTCGAAGTCTCTCTCTCCCTCTACAGCAAACTTATTCAGCCTTCTGTGCGGGCAAAACTTGGTCTGCAATCGGGCGTCACGAAATCCAGTATATAAAACAAAGACTGAATAAATACAGGTGTAATTACATAAGTAACTTCACCTATGTACATCTCTATGTATATCATGTCCAATAAAAATATACTGAAAATAGGAGGAAAATTTTTAAAGAATGCAATTCACGTCCTACGTTAGGATGTCGTCAATTTTATCGAATTTTTACAAAATAAATTATTAGTGTAATGTAGACCTGTACCTCCATTTAAAAAGGCCATAAGTTTTCAAAATTTCTTCGGCGTTCTACTTTGGCTGCACCAAGGGGAGTCTTAAAAGACGTTTTCTCAATTCAGATGTCTCCGCGGACAGCAGTACTGCTTGAGAAGGCTTGTTCTGTAGACTCAAGCTTGCTGTTCTGTTAGAAATTTGTCACCATCCTACGTTCTCACGCAATTTTAGCACTTTCCACCACTGGTGGCTGGTGCCTGACTTGAAAGCTTTTGGAGCAAAAAGTGGCAGTTTCGGCTCCTTAGTCAAGGCCTTCATGTGAGTAACTTATTCGGCTGTTTTGCGTAAGTATTAGTGTATAGTGTATAGTGTGTAGTGTATAGTGTATAGTGTGTAGTGTATGGTGTATAGTGTATAGTGTGTAGTGTATAGTGTAGTGTGTAGTGTGTAGTGTATAGTGTATAGTGTATAGTGTATAGTGTGTAGTGTATAGCGTATAGTGTATAGTGTATAGTGTGTAGTGTGTAGTGTATAGTGTATAGTGTGTAGTGTGTAGTGTATAGTGTATAGTGTATAGTGTTAGAACAGGGGCGAGTGCCTCACGACTTCTGATTCGGAAGTGGCCAAAGTGACGAAAATGCAATTAGTATTTTTCGGCTAATATAGTCCATATTATTAAGAGTGCAGAGCTCCTGTTTTGCTGCCACAGTGGGCCTTTAGGGGCAGTCGGCCTCCTGTGAAAGCAGGAAGGAAAAGAAACGCCAGTAAATCGACTTCAGACCTACGTCACGCGTTACAGTGCCTATACACTAAGGATTCCCGACTCCTGTTGCCTTCAGGGGCACATAAACGAATTGTAATCTGCATGAACATTTTCGCCGATCACGTGGCCACGTGGTGTGATGTTTACATTTCTAGATTTCTACCAAAACCTAAAAATTCCCGTGGTACGCCCCTTTTGGGAATAAGAGACATGTCTTAATACACGGGTATAGGGTGCCGAGGAAGATATTTCGGCCTAAGAGGGACGAGTCAACAAGGGAATGGAAGAAATGCGTAACGAGGGGCTTCACGATTTGCGTTTCTCAGCAAATATTATTCGGCTGATGAAATCAAGAACGGGACGTGTGGCGCATCTTGTTCTTCTAAGGGAGAGGAGAGGCGCTGACAGGGTTTTTATGGGGAAATCTGAGGGAAAGAGACGGCTTGGAAGACCTAAGCGTAGATGGGAGAATAAAATTAAAATATATCTTCGAGAAATAGAATGGGAGACTATAATAGACGGATCTGCTTGAAGATAGGGTCAAGCGGCGAACTTTTGTCAAAAATGTAATAAACCATTGGATTCCATAGGTTTCGGGGAAATTCTTGAGTATTTGAGGAATTATTAGCTTCTGTAGAAGGTTTCTTGACACATGGAGTTAGTTAGTTAGTTAGTTAGTTAGTTTATCCCGAAAATTATCCTATTATGTTAATTTGCCTTAAATAACACTTATGTTCTGCAGTTGTCAACAATTTGTCGTGTTCTGTTTTTATAAACTGTGATTGTACATTTGGATGCTCCTCGTGTTACGGCAATTATTAATCAGAATAATAACTGCTTACAGTCCGTCCATCCGTCTACACAACTGAGTGAGTTAGTTAGCTGGAGGATAAAAGACGAAGACAGAAGAAAGTAATGGGTTGGCGAGTGGAGGCTAACTTCATGTGCATTTGTTTCTATCTCTCCCTCTCTCTCTCTCGAATAAAAGCTACTACCTCCCCCCCTCCCCCCCCCTCTGTTATCCTGTCTCGCTCTTCCTTCAGTAGTTCCTCATCAGTTTGTATTAATGAGCTTCTACATTGCTGGGTCCACTCTACTGCTATCGCCATTCCCTGCATTACTGAAGACCGCCGGGCACCTAGCCTATCATTTAGAAAATTATACGCACCACCTGTAATAATATAATATCAAATTAACCTGCTGATGCATGGCCTTGCTGCAGCTTGGCCTCCTTCTATAATAGAAGCAAGCGATGGCAGTCACCAATCCATCAGTTACACGATTTCTTATTATAAAGTACTGCTACGAATTGCCGAAGGGCCATAATGAAAGAGAGGCCCATCTCTGTCCACCACTACAGCAGGATAAATTCTCAAACGAGAACAGTTATAAACAATCTGCCTTAACACGGGCCATATTCTGGACTTAGTGGCCTGTCTGACAAATAATTGGTAATAAAAAATGTGTCTGGCGCTCTGAAACATTCAGCCACGGTTAATATTCAAAGAAGTTTAAAATCCTTTGGAAAGAGTAATGTACGATTTAAGAATAACTGCGTTACAGAAGACCACTGACATGGCAGAATGTGACTAGGTACTGCCAAAGGAAGTGAAATTCTCCATCAGGATAAATTACTGTACTTTGAGGGAATGAACACCTGTCGTGAACTGTCAAAAATGTGCGGGGGGATTGCAACAAGGTTAAGTTTACATTTCTGAGATTTGAGAGCTGAATGTCGTATAAATATCACTCTAAAATCAATTTTATTGAGCTTTGAAAATAGCAGGTTAGTATTTTCAAACTGTAGACAACCAAAAATAATTATTTTATATGCCTTTTATGATCAAATAAATTATGCCAAGTTTTTGCAGCAACGCTTCGAAGTAGGAGTAAAGTTTCTGATTTTTAATGTTCGTGTCACAGGGAATAACCGTTATGATTTGAGCACAGGCTCTGCACTAAATCAGCGCATGCAAAATGACCTCAATCTCGTGAGTGTACCGATGAGTGTCTTTCTTCTACGTTCGAAATTAATATGAGCAAGTCTATGGTCTCACTTCCCCACGCGTCTCCACGGAACTGTGTACAAAACGAGCTCGCTGTGTGTCTGTATCACAACCTGCAGCCAAGCAAGAAAGAAAGTCAGCTGACTCGCGCTTGCCTGCGAAGTGCCTTCTGCGTTTGTGGTTTTATTCCCTACAGAGGTTAGGTGTACGTTTAATTCGAATACCGAGCGGGTGAATAAGATACTCTGAAAGAAACAGAACTTTTGCAGATTAAAGACGAAATTCTAAATAAGCCGACACTGCGAAGAAGCTGTATTGACCAGGCTACGGACTGGAAGTTCCTCGAATTGTGGCAGGAGAAAGATAACTTTTCCTCAGAGTCTACCGGACTGGTTCTGCATCTCACCCAGCCTGCTCTCAGTCAGTTACCAGGGGTCTTCGCGGGAGATAAAGTGTCCATGGCGTGACGTTGACCACTCAACTGCATCTGTTGCCGATTTTAAGAATGAGTGGGTGTATATATATACACATACATACCTATAGTCCTCACATACACCTTTATGGCACAGACAGGGAAAACTTTACATTTTACCTTTTTCTAACAAGCAATGTATCACAGCTCTGCTGTTGACATAATTTTGCTCCTAATCATTTCAGAAACGAATACTAAGGAAAAATCTTTTTGTCCGTGTGGATCTTTGGTAGCGAATACAGTTCTTTTATTAAGCCTTTTATTTGTCAGTCCTGCAGCCCGACGTGTAAAGACACTAGTATTTAAATAAACACAAGCACGTTCTTTCTTTCACTTTTCGCACAAAACGTGTGTTTCCACATTAGTCATCGGCTAGTCACTGCTACGCTGACAGAGACTGGTGTCCCAGCAGTACAACAGCATTGCCATCTGGTGAGATGAAGTGTTTTTAATGTTACGCTTTGTGTAATGAAAGAGTGTTCAAATTCAGTGTCTGGCATAAAAATAAGTTGCAATTTACATAACGAAAAATTATGACCCCATGCCGTGACCAGGATTCGAACCTGGGTTATTGCGGCCACAACGCAATGTCCTAACCACTAGACGATCACGGCTACTGGGGACCTGTACACTCAGCAGTTCTCTCAGCTTTCTATAGGAAATACATTCCAATGCCCGATTATGACGTACTTTGTAACTTCCGTATCGCGGCACAGACGTTGTTTTTTATGTCAGCGCCACGATACGCAGTTAATGACCATATGTCATGCCGATGAACATGGCTGGCTAGTGGGAGATTGTTCTTTTCGTTTGTACTGAAAGTCAAGTTTGTAGCCCTGTTATTGCTAACAGGGGTGTCAAACCTAAAAGCGTATCGTCTGAAGGAGTGCTGGCGGCTGAAAATTATAACCTAGCTAAGATGAAAAACAGGAGAACCGGGAACACACTGACGTACGGCGCCATGAAAGAATAAGAAAAAGAAGAAGAAGAGAAGTAATGTATAGCTTAATTAAATTCTACCGTGACAGTCTTAAAGCGCCAGTGACAGAGGGAAAATCATATTAACTCCAGAAAGTTCCTTTAGGCCGTGTGTCAAATTTTTCACATGACATTAAAAGGACCTAGTTCCATTTACACTGTCAAGTGGTTCAGTCTGAAATAATGCAAAATGCCACAACAATTCGACTGTCGGTGTACAGTGTAACTGTCAGAATTCCTGCTTCGTATTTCAGAACTGACAAATTTAAATCTCAGCCCACCAACTTAGTCCTTGTTAAATTTTCCTAAAATTGTCCAGGATAGCAGCCTACTAGTTTACAAACTTTACCTTAAAAGAGGTCACGAGGGCTGCCTCTTAAATCGATTCCAAATTATCAGTCGTAATTACCGCTATGTAGTGGATAAAGCGCGTACAAATTAAAAAATCACTACAAAGAGTAAATAAATGTTTGTCTAATGAAAAATTAGACCCATGCCGTGACCAGGATTCGAACCTGGGTTATTGCGGCCACAACGCAATGTCCTAACCACTAGACGATCACGGCTACTGGGGCACGTTTAATCATGGTCTGTAGTTGTTCTTTAGTGTAACAATGTGAACCACTTGACCGTAACGTAACGCCAGGTAGAAGGTACGTCCTGGGATGCAGTCAGGAAAATCTACAGCTCTGCTTTCTCTTCGTAACAGTCATGTTCAAAAGTCCTTAGCGCGTCAGCACCATCGCCCGAGACTGTCATAAGGCCGATTCTGTAGTCGTATATAACGTCTGAAACTGTCCGAATATTGAAAGATTTGCGGTTTATTTGCGACAAGCAGTAGGCACGCGACAGGAAGGAGATTAAAGCAGATTTGGAGGGGGAATACACAGTATGTAGTGCACTCCAATGTTGTCAGCTATTCTATGTTACACTGTCTTGTAAATCAATCCAACATGTTTCGGTCCCACATGGGATAATGATCAGGGATTCTTACAGAAGTAAATTTTCACACAACCGAGCTAGCAATATATATACATATTAAAAAGATACAAAATGTAGGTGATTGTCAGTTCTGTTTTGTGAAAACTTACTTTGAAAGGAATCCCTGATGACGTGACCCTGAAGGATCGAAACATGTTGGATTTAATGTGTTCCATGTCCGTGCACTGTATCATACAGAAACACTAATCACCAACAAATGCACAAAGAGAGTTTTATCATCAATCGTAACACACTCCTACATGTTTCGACCCTGCTGGGTCATCTTCAGGGAGAACTTTTTGTTACCGTTACACTAAGGTTGCACTTTACAGTTAAGTGAGAATGTGCTGTTGACTGTGTACTGGAGGTGTGAACTCTCTGCGGTCCAGGCCTGTAGGCCGGGACCGCAGAGAGTTCACACCTCCAGTACACAGTCAACAGCACATTCTCACTTAACTGTAAAGTGCAACCTTAGTGTAACGGTAACAAAAAGTTCTCCCTGAAGATGACCCAGCAGGGTCGAAACATGTAGGAGTGTGTTACGATTGATGATAAAACTCTCTTTGTGCTTTTGTTGGTGATTAGTGTTTTTGCATGTTGGATTTACTAACAAGATATTGCAATATAAAATATCTGGAAACAGTACGGTGCGTTTTGTTGGACTGAATGTTGTGTATTTGATTATCGACATCGCACGGTATATAAAAAACTGAAGGGAAAATTTGAGGGAAATAAACCACTTGGAAGAAACGAGTTTAGATGGGAAGATATCTTTGATATGGGTTTTAAATAAAGACCTACAGAATGGCAGGTCGTGGCAGGATGCATATGAATGGTGATTAGAGACAAGTGTGAGGCTGTTGTGAACACGGGGAGTTTGTGATCCCGTGACAGGCAGGAATGTCTTATGACAGAATGTGCGATATGGCGCTTCTTCATGGATTTTATTTTATTTGGAACATTTGCTTAAATTATTTAGTTATGTAGTTGTCTTGAGGTGATGTCACCACTCATATCTTCTTATAGTGTATTTCAAAACATTGTATCAGAATTTGTCTTGAAAAACTTAAAAAACTCACAAAAATAATTTTCAGAAAAAAACGACCCCTCGAAGGAGACGTGAAATCACAGTATCCTGAACACAAAGCAGGAGTAAAGTTTGGGACAGTCAGGTTAATTACATCAGAATTACACCTGTCGCACCAGACACACAGCTGATTAGCTGTGTGTCTGGTGCGAGCAACACCACGACCGGGACAGCTGTAGTCACCTTACATGCTCGCAGCGTGTTCACTTAGGATCCGATTTCACGTTACGTCTTCTACTGCCCACATTCAAGGAAGTATTCGCACCGTAACTGTGTGGCCAATTAAGTTCGTTTATGGTAAATTACTCCCTCTTTATAGGTTCAAGTAATACTAAACAATTTAACAAGGCGATACGTTCCATAGGTCCTGCAATTTATTGATTTCCTCTTCATAAGAACTCATAAATTCTGCGCCGCCTTTATCTCCTTCAACACAAACATTTTCCGAAACACTTTGTTTTTATTCACTGATAATATTTCCTTCGCCTCAAAAAAAAATATTTCCTCCCTCCTCACAAACAACAAAATAAATAACGATTCTTAATTCTACAAAGACACACTTAACTAAGGGGGATGCTGAACTAACTAACCGCCTCTTTGTCCCACTGAAAACTAAATTTTGCCAACGTTTTTTTCCTTGGTCAGTAATGCAGTATCAGTTTTACAGCATTTATATTTAGGATTCAAAAGAATTTTGTGAAATGATTTGAAAGATGAAACAATCCTCCATTACGTTCTGCAGACGATGCTTCAACTGCCTGCGCCGCGCGCACTGAATGACAACGTGACGCGAAAGGTTAGATTCTCACAGCGGCGCTGCAGGCGAGTCAAGTATCTGTGACGTGAGGCCGTGTGACAGGGCGAGTGATTTCTAAATTTCTAAGGATCCTATTACATTTGGCTTGAGGAGAAGGCAGTCATAGAAAAACAGAACATAACATGTTTTGCAGAATCTTCTACGAACTTGAGCACTAAGGCTATACTGTAGCTTCCGATAAACACACCATTCCTGTTATTGTTATGAAATTAGGTCTGATTTAACAGTTCCAATGTCTTTTCTCTCTTCTTTCCTTTTTCATTTTCCTTTCCTTCCTTTTCTTTTTATTTAGCTTTCAAATTAAATTTCAGAACAGCCAACTCACCGATATTTTTAACTGACTCTACTCAGAAGCTATACGAAATTTAAAGCCACGCACAGAGACAAACGAGACGAGGGAAATAACGAGTTTTCTCGGAACAAGTGTACGATACATTCCACCTTGTACAAGAATCTGAATTAAGGAATGAGTTCTAGTGAGCACAGGACGCTATCAGGGGCAGTCAAGCTGCCTGTTGCTAATGCGATATTACCCTTCATTAAACCGGACGCATTCCTGCTTCTACAAGCACACACTTGCAAATCGCACAGTGTTGTAACGAAAGGGGTGGAATCCAGTGAAGGAAGCTGTCTGCAGCTATTGGAGAGCACAGTAGATAAATGACGGTCCCTGGATAATAATGTGTACAATTGATTCCGATTTGAGTTAGATGGCGGGTCAGGGAGGTCGCGGGCATCTCAGCCCTTACATGACAGCCAGTCATTTGTTTCTGATGAATGAGGATTCCCTCAGCTATCCACTCGTCGTGGACGCTAATCTCGCCCTTAATATCAGGATCACAAAAGACTCAAATTCCCTTGGACACGCCTGTTTTCTCTCATTTCATTAACTTGATTGGCACATTCAATTAACATTATGATCAGAGGTCAGACCTCCCCGTCTGAAAGGAAGCCTAGAAACGAGAGTTTATCATAGTCGGGTTAGAATTTAGACAAAAAGGTTAATTTGGAGCTTCGGGAACAACATTTATCTCATCTGGCCGCGGTGCTGCGAGGAGGAGAGACAAGCCATCAAGTACAATGCAGGTTCGCCCAGATGAGATCTTGTCTGCATTCTCTTTACAGCGGGCAAGCACAGTCTGTATGGACTCGGTAACTCTGTTACCATGACTTCGGGCGCATGAATATACGAAAATAAATTAGAGTTAATTAGCAGTTGAAATCATGTGTGGTTTGCTTCGTTATCTCGCTGATTCATACTATACGGACAAAAATGAGTACAGGCAACGTCGTTCATTTGAAATAAACCCAAAAATAATTAAGTATGGAGCCTTTAATTAGCTGTTTCTCCAGTGACTGACCTATAGCTCTGTGAAACAGCGATCGGAATTTAAAAAAAAAGGGGAACATTAGTTACCTAAGTATCTTTCGATGCAGGAAACTACAGGAACAAAAAATTTCCTGTCGGCACTGTCGGTACTCAAAAAATCTATATGCAGTTATGGGAGAGATATACCTTCCGAAATTTTATGTATGAAAAACACAGATTTTAAGTTTCGAGTTACCCGAAAACACTGCACGGAATAAGGTTTCCATTGGCCACAGACAGTTCGCACCGTGTTTACTTCTTTACTTGTTTACTCAACTTTCTCGTGAATCTCTCGTTCTTTCCATTCTATTCTTAAGTGGAGTAGAATTTTGCCCCTCGGAACTGCGGCTTTTATGAGTCCAGCGTCCCCCCCCCCCCCCAACGTGCTAGGAAAATTAGGATGTAGCATTTGTAGCATGACACTGTCAGGTGCAAGCCAAGCTGTTATGAGAAATTCTGTCCCAGCACCAACCCCTGCACCACAAACCCCACAAGCACCTGTGTGTGATCGAAACCGCACCTCCGTAGCCAGAAGCCGGTGACTAACTGCCTTAGCTGCGGTGCTGCCCACGTGAGCTTTTCTTCAAACTGGAAATTACGTTAGAATATTTCTTTATTCCTATCCCGTCGGAATTACCACAACGCCAGTGGCTAATGTCATTATGTAGCGCCACATGAACGTTACCAGTTACAAATATTTCTAGCACGTTACGTGAAAAATCTCTAAATACGTATATTCGTTTCGAATATTTAAGGAGGACATCATTAGATGCTGCTCTGAAAATTTTACGATCTTTTTTAAATTTTAAAATGACGCAGTTCGAGAACTATCACTGAAAAAATGAAATAAAATAAAGGTTCCCGACATTACGAGAGAACCTACTGGCCTCACCTGCAAGGGCATACATAGTTAGGAATTCCTCTCGAACAATTTGACCTTTGAAGGTCACAGACTTCTCAACGACGCCGTTTCATATCCCTGAAGAAACGTGTCTCAGCTACATGGCTAAGAAAACCTGCAAATTCGAAGAAAAACGAGTTCTTTAAGATTTATGTGTTCCAAAGCTTATAAATCTAGTGAGTGCAAAAGACAATCACTGTGACGTAAATTTATGTCCGTTCCCACGTCAGTCCTCTGTTTTATCATAAAAACCGCAAGGTAATACCGAATTCTGCGGTCGAGCGATTGGCAAATGTCTTTTATTACGGAGACAAATTAGGATTCTTGAGTCGGAAGAGAATATTTCTATTGATTCCTGTCCTGATTTCCATTCTGTCCAAACAAAAGCTTGTGTACTGGCTTAAGACAGGCCCAACGCTACCTGCTTCTAAGTTCTTTCCAATTCATCTTTCATTTCTTACAAAACGAATTAGCTTCAGTCATGCTGGAGTGGACATTGCAGTTCTTTCGCACAACACATGCTTATCATGTTGTAGAATTCTCTTTTGAGCCAAGAAATGCGTACAAAGTTGAAAGGGTTTCTTTAAATAATTTTAACTACCGCTAAATCTACACAATTTTTACGGTAGGCCTGTAGCTACTCCCAGCATGCGGGCCGGCTGACAGTTCGAGTAGCGTTAATTACCAAAGAAGCTTGCAGGCAAGGCCTTACACAACAGATTATTTCCTTGAAAGCCAAAACTAATTAATGTTCACTTTATTTCCTTAATTACAGACAATATAAGACCAATTAAGATGAAATAAGTACGTTACACACGCCAAACTTTTAGTGAAACCTTAGTTCGGGGAAAGCAGTAAAATGATTTATACGCAAATCAGTAACTTCAAATGATCTTTGTGTGGCTCCATAAGGCCAATTCTTACACAGATCATTCTGTGGATTTCTTGCAAATATACAAATTCATGTTACAACATTACGAGCACCCTGTGCGGTTTCTCGCATCATTAAGGCGACAGTAACGCACTTTGTGATACGAGCCTGTTTGCCTAACGTAGGCAATACGTTGTTACACAGCAGTGTTATGAAAAGCGCCCTTTCAACTGTTTGACACCTCCCTTAGTCACTCCCAAAATCATCTGCAACTCCAATGCTTATTGAAATTTTAACGGAAATTTCGAAACGTAAAAAGTGCAACAGATAATCTTCCTTCCGTCAGTTCACGTAAATAACCGCCATTTTCAGGTCCGTGTCCTATAGCTTTCCTTTATGTCGACTGTAACGGTCTGTGAGTACTGGTTTATTTATTTATAGCTCATTCAAGAACACTGTCAATAGCTCAGGTATAAGAGAAAAATTACCGAATAACAATTCGGAAAAAGCGGGTTAGGAAGCAGGATTTTTTATTTTAAGGTAGTAACCTGGCATACTCCTGACAAAAACTAAAGAAAGACACAGAATAGCCAAGGTAGAATAGGCGATGATTGGGTCATTTTTTAATTATGAATTAAAAATTAGGTGGAATGAATCAGACGTGCTGCAGTCTGAGGTACTGACCTGGCAGCTCCCTGGAATAACTGAGAAAAATCACGATAAGGCTCAGGGGAGCTTTTATCCAGGCTGAGATTTGAACCCGAAACCTCAGTTGTGTGAAGCAGAATTGCTGCCCACTCTACTTCAATATTCGGTCTCCAGTGAGAGAAAGATACTTCGAAACGTCTTACCGCGGAAGGATAGATAGCAAAAATTTTGCACGATTAAACTGCTGACGTGAGGCCATAACAAAAGTACCAATGGAACTGCTCCTTTTGAGAACAGCAACCAACACTACGGTTGCTAGTCGCCTTCTCTAGATTTTATTTCAAATCTCTGTGGTCGGCCTGCCTACCAATATAAAAAGACTTTTCCCAAAAAAGTGTAATATTCTTCTCATGTTACTTGCACGTACTTCGATAATATTATTAGTAGAATGGAATTGGGCGCTCAAGCGTGTGTGTATGTGTGTGTGTGTGTGTGTGTGTGTATGTGTGTGTGTTAAACTGCTTCCTTACGGGATGGAGCTAAACTGATTAAATCTTAAAAAAATGAAGACAAAACAAGTGCGCATTCCGCTGTGTCTTTGTAGTGAGAAATTTACAGAAAAGCGTGGAATTAAATTCAGATTACTTACAGGAAAATTATAAACCTACAACAATAACTGAACTTGCAATATAAATAATGCAACAGGAGTAAAAATGTTAAAATAAGCACACGAACTTATCATCAACAATGGCAAAATTCGTAGCAACACCAAAAAAGACACAAGCCTATTGCAGTTGTGTAGCGACATCAGCATCACAGAAATGTGCACCATCAGTAAATGTAACAAGAAAGAAATATCAAAAGTCGGGGCAGGAATAGCAAGATGAACATTTGAAACAGCTGCAGAAACACCGGCCGTCGAAACTGGAGTAGCAGCATAAATAAACGCAGAAGGGACACCAAAAGGCAACCGCTAGTGAAACGGGGGTGTAATATCAACACGACAACAGGAAAGTCAAAGTAAATATTCAAACAGAAGACAAATTAATAACCATAAGACAAATGCAAAAGGATTAGACAATATTCCTCAAAACCACGGCAGCAGTGGGGACATTCGTAACAGAAGCAGTGACTCCGAAACTCGCCAGAAGTATAGTAACATGAGTAGCAATATCGACACGTGCAGCAGGAAGCAACAGGAACACTTGCAACAGGAGTGCCGTGAACCCCACGATCTAGCAATGCCTTCACCGCGAAGAGATATTAGCCAGCAATTATAAATTACATTAAAAGTGTAATTGTGCATGGCACAAGGATGCGACCTTCAAAATACTTTACGCAATTCAGTTTCAGTGGGTAATTATTTTAATAATCCTATTAATTTTTTATGACCGTTTTTATCCAAAAT
Organism: Coptotermes formosanus; assembly: GCA_013340265.1. Taxonomy (NCBI): domain Eukaryota; kingdom Metazoa; phylum Arthropoda; class Insecta; order Blattodea; family Rhinotermitidae; genus Coptotermes; species Coptotermes formosanus. The sequence continues at coordinate 57,546 of BLKM01012021.1, forward strand.
TGTTCTTTAGTTTCTTATGCCAATTCGATTATCAACTAAAACTCAACAAATTTGCTACAGTAGTTACAAATTTTCATCGCTGCCGAAGGAGTCGAAAGCCAATCTTTTATAATTCCTGAATAGGCGATATGATTGTTATGATGGGTCATCACGTGAACCCTAAATAGCCACCTCAATTATCTGAGCAGCAAGATGAAGAACATCTACAAAAAATGTTCGTTCGATAATATGTAACAGGGGTTTCCAAACTCTAAACCGCATGCACTCTTTTACACACGTTGTCTTAGGCACAAGCATAAAACTTAGAGGCACAAATGTGGTTTGTGAAATCATGCAGGTAAGATAAGTGACAAAATTGCTTCTGTTAGTTTGGTGCTCTTAAACTAACTGAATTGTCACACGAATTTAGAATAAGACTTTGAAATGCCCTTTATATACGTACTGGGGGCTGCACGCCTGAGGGAACTTGTTTCGATTCCCGAGAGACGTTTTTCTCTTCTCCGCCATATTCAGATCGGCTCTGCATTTCACACAGCCTTCTGTATAATAGGTACAAATGAATTTTCCCTGCGGAATTGGGGTTGGGTAAAGCTACGGGTTTGTGCATCTGGCAACTCACACCGTGCAGTAGCGAGATTAAAAATACTAGGAGCTACACCTCCGCTCACCCATACCCTTTATAAGGTGCACATGGAAGGAATTACATTTGCCACCCCTGACATCTTCTCATGGAGAGAAGAATGTGAAAGATATGCAGTTAAATACATATACAGCGTTTTGTAACACACAGACAATGACAGGCAGTAACAATATGGACGACATATGTAGCTAAATATGGAAAGGAATTATAACATGGATGCTGAAGTGTAATTGGACAGTCAAAGAGATTATGGAAGCAGCATTTAGAGACAGGTACTTGCCATAATTTCCTAATTTTAGAAGACAAAAATACTCGTTGGTATTCGCTTGTATTGTGTGTATGCAATTAACAGGACCATTCCTCAGCCTTGCATCTCGGAAAATAATAATGGTAGCAGAAAATTTAAATACAAGTTAGTTTCAAGTAAGCAGACAACAAGCCAGTTACGTCGCTGGTGTGTTAGTCACTACGTATCAAGTAAACTTTGGTATTGATGCACACTACGGCTATGTGTTTCGGCAACGTGCAAACGTATTTTACATGTTCCATTGTAAGAACCAGCCCACTTCATAATTTAATACAAAACAACATGTTTTCTGGTTGTATCACGAATTTAATAGCTTTTTTAACATTTCGAACAATTATTTTGTTAAAATTTAACAATCAGTAGTATAAAGTTAAACTGGAAAAACTTAAAATCGAAGTAAATTTTGTGCTGAATATCCCAGTTGGCGTGTGTATACAAGCTATATACTTCGGTTCGTCAGAGAGGGGACCAGCACAGTCACGGCCAACACTTTTCTTTGCTTTATTAAAAATTATTATTTATAATCGTGACTGGTCCCCGCTCTGAGGATCTGAAATACGAGTATATAGCTTGTATACACACGCCAACTGGGATGTTCAACATCAGATTTATAAAGACTAGTCAAGCGTGTATCCATCGGTTTAAAAACTTAAAATCGAATCTAAAGTAAAGTTTATAGTTACATTAATATGCTGTGGAGTCACATTGTATTGTATCACACTTGGGTGCTGCACAGTGTTCCTAAGGATTAAGGCAAAGGGTACGCCAAAAGAACGTTGGATATAAGGTTTGAGTTTCAAAAAGGTACCCAAAACAGGCGCATGTTGTCAAGATTTGAACGTGGCGCTCTTGAGTAATTTTTCTGTCGGTTTCTCTTATCACAGGGCGACAAAATTAGATGTTGTTAAGGGTGAAGTCAAGTGAAGACCGATGTCTCCAGTCGCCACTAACACAAACTGATTTGTCTTACTGTCAACACTACGTTGGTATTATAAGTTTGTAAAATTTCCATAGCAACGAACTTCCCACATATCCTGGTGCATTTTCTCGTTACTGTCAGTATTTTCCGTACTGTCATGCCATAAAAATACTGTAAATTTTCAATTTCCTTCCCAACGACTCTATTTCTGTGTTTGGAAGAGGCTGTCCATCTGCACTTCAGTCCCCTTAAGTACTGCTTTCAGTTTATAGGACAAATTGTCATGCAATTCAGCACGTGCTTTTTGTGTTCTAGTCTCTAAAGGCGTAATACTGGCATTTTCGTTCACTAATGATTTCTCCCTGAAGATGATAGATTGAGATCGGCTTATATACATATATATGTATGTATATATACACTGTATAATCAAACCTAACACAAGCTATCAGTTACGTGTACTTCGACTGTTTGTTTTCCCCCTGTTAATACGTTATTTGAGGTACGCAGCATCAGATGAATATATTTGAAATTCTCACTTCTCCAATTTAAGCTCTTTCTTCTGCTACTTTCACGTATCCCCGTCTGCCTCACTCCTAAGGTACATAAAGCATTTTTTGACCCACGCTTATCAAAACAACATGTAAATATTGCCACTAATCCTGCTGCTTCAGGGCCAGCGCTGACGACTTTAAAGCGTATGACTGATGGATTACTTTCAGAATGTTAAATTTCTCATGATTGTAGCAAAAACTGAAAGCGCCCAGTGAGACCGAAATTGCACCGTCCTTGCAGCTAGGTTTAACTGAGTAGTTTTTCTCTCCTTGTTTATCTGAGAGAAGGAGAGAAAGAACAAATTTCCGAAACGTCGTGTTGTTCAAATTTTGTATTAATATCACATAACGCAATTATATAGTAATGACTTTCCCAAATTTATTTCAGGAATGGAGTAATTTGAAGAGAACACAAAATATTGGTACAGCATAGACTAATTTTAATTACGTAACCCTATAATCAAATTGTTTTTGTGTCATAAGTACTTGTTAAATTAGAGTAGTAATTTTACTTCATGAATTTTAATTGAGTTGTCACGCCTGCAGCATAGAACTTGGCTCCTGAAAAGTTCCGTGGAGGCTGCGAATGAGTTCCGAAGTTCTGGTGGGAGGAGCAGTAACGTGTCTGGCACTGGCTGCGATGCGCAACACAAGACAAGTTTAGTCTTAGCTACTGACACTTCATCAAACTAACAGGTTTCAAGTTTTTCAATACAAGACAGATCTACTAAAATCAGTTCGTGTTGGTTCAGGGAATTTTCGTTGCTTTTTCACATTGGTTCGCCATTGAAACGCTGGAAACCATGTATGATTTTGCAAGTCTCCTGGAATGTGTTATTGCGTCTCTGGGACATCACTATTCTTTAGCTCGTGAAATGGGGTGGGATGTCCCTTAGCACCCAGCGAAACTTGCACAGAAACATACAAGTATAGGCTTTGTAAAGACGAAAGAATCAATCACAGTCTATTAATCGCCATTTGTGAGGTGTTCAGTATACAAAAAGCATAAATTTAAATATATGCACACGTCGAACCAAATTAAACAAAACAGAAAATACGGTCTCTCATAACAGGATTAACACGCCCTGCAAGTGACTGTATTCTGCGAAGAGTGGAATACAGCGGTTTTTTCTTCATAAATACATTTCTGGACTGCCCCCTGCGAAAACCACAGCCACTCCTGATTCACTAAGTGTAGCTCCGACGACACTTAGGCGATTACTTGACAAACGACACAGCGTCACATCCCAGATGAATGACGTCTTCAGCCACACCATTGTGAGAACCCCAGTTCTTGCAATCTGAAGAGCATTCTGCTTTTTCTACATCTTTGCAAGGCAAGAAGCTTGGTAAAATCTCTGCTTCTTCTGAACTCTGCAGTTCAACTACACGTCACGTTAGGTCACGTCCGTAATGTCACAGCACAGAATGTCAAGGGTTGCCAGTTCGTGACTTCAGCGGATAGACAAGTACTTGAAGCGTCGACCGGAGAACAAAGTGGCACAGTTTCATCCCTGCGTGTGGTGAGGTCCGACATGAGCCCAGTTTTTGGTTCTGCACTAGTCACTCTGAGAATCCAGCTATTCCTGATAATTTTCTCGTGCGTGGCAGGAACTGGGATCACTAGAGACTTTTTACCTTCAGCTTGGCAACAATTGGATTCATTTTAAAAAGTTAAACTTGTGTGTGCCAATAACTCACGGTATTTTGGTTATACGTAGAAAGAATGCAGCCACTTTGTCCTATCTTTCTTCACGTGTAGAAGAATTTGATTCCCTTCAGGTAACTTAGCTGTTATACGTTGCTTGTTTATGTCGGTTATGCACTTAAGAATTTGTGTTACTGTAGCAGATAAACAGCCTAAAATGAGAAAGGAAGTCAGCTCAACACTGACCTTATTAGAGGACAGGGGGCAATGGGACGAAAAAGCAAGAGAATTTTTGGAAAGAAGACAAAACATTTTAATTTTATACTAAAATTAGTGACGTAGCAACACCGGTAGTAAGGTGAGAACGCAGAGGGATATTAATAAAGAATGCGCATCAGATATCGCTGTTCCGCAGTAAACTGGTGTTAGTCGGGTGCAGTTTCTTGTAAAGAACAAAACCTATCGAAGAAGTACTTTTAAAACGATTCCATTTTCAGTGTAATCTTGACGTTACTAAAGCCTAATGTTTACCGCACAAATATTTTTGTCCAGGAACTTCCTTTATAAATGCGTTATCTAAAGATCCTGTCAGTTACTAAGATTATGGCTCTGTAGCATTGGTTCCCAAATTCAGGTCGCGTCCCAGATCGGTGTCGCAGAGCGTCGGACGTAGGTTCGCGATAGGGTTGTATGGAGAAGGCGATAATTATTAAAAAATCAAGATTTCATTCTAAATTCAAACACAATGATCGAGAAAATGTAATTATTGAATCCGTGTTTATTAATTTTAAACATTAAACTAAATAACTCATGTATTAAATTTTCAGTCACAAAATGTTTGACAGTGTTCTGTTCACTTTATGTGAAGTGCCACAAGTCCAACACTTCACATGTTTTTATTTAGAAGCAAACGCTCTGTCTAACCAGCACAAGTGAGAGTTATTTAAATAAATAATTGTTTCTTGCATGTCTAGTGTATTTAATATTGTCCCAAAAATATTGGATTTGACAAGTAACATTAAAAATTAAATTTTTTTTAATTAGTGGCAGTGCTGCATAGTGTTCAAGAAACAGCGTTCGTATCAGTTCACTTGCAGCAAACATCACTGGCTGTTGCCGCTTCTAAAGTAGGGTCGCGAGTCACGTGCCGTTTGCTACTTTAGGGTCACACACATAATGTTTGGGAACCGCCGCCGCACAGCATCGGCAAGGGTTGAATGAATGAGCATGGGACGCTGCTGGAATGATGCTGACGGGTTAAAATCAAAATACTCGAAACAAAACCTGTCCCAATACTACTTCCTCCCACCATGTATCCCCAATGGCCTAGACTGGGATTAAAGAGTGACCCCCGCTTTGAGAGGTCAGCAGCTAACTGCCTGAGCCATGGCAAGGCGCTTCAAGTAGCGTGTGGTCCTCAGACAGAAACGAGGTTGCCATAAAATATTGCAATTTCTTCTACTGGTATTTTAAATTGGGCGACGTGTTATAAATACAGACTGTTATTCTTAGTATGTAAAGTCAGGTCTTTTAGCACTGAAGAAGCCTATACACAGGACTGCAGTGCTCTAAGAGTTTTATTTCATTATGAACACGGTTTGTCGCATAACAGCCACCTAATATGGCTTTAGGATAGGTACGCCACTGGCAAGACACTGATGTATGGACTATGGGATTGCAAATTAAGACACACACTTATTCTCAAACTATGCTTTTCGTCTGGCAAATATTTCAATTGTTGTTACAGAGGCACAAAGTGACGTACCGAAGGACAGGCTGACTGCCGGGCTGAACAAGCAGCGCCAATGAAACCTGTCTGGTTAAAGAATTTGTTATTGGCAAGAGATATGCAAGAATCGAACTCTAACGGTGTTTCTGATCCAGAAATTACATTTCGCATAATTAAAGAAAGATAATAAGTAATTGTCATTAATTAATTATTAGAAAATGTTTTTAAATGAGGCCCCTACAAGTTGTATATGATTTGCCTGGAGCTACTGAGGAGAATCTTAAATACTCTGGATTACTGGAGTCACTGATCCAACCGGAACTGGAATCAGTTTGCTTGACAATCCAATGTAAAGAGCTACCGCTGAACTAAGCGTTTCGTTGAAACTGAAGCACATCGCAGTTCCGTCGCGCAGTGTTATAAAGTTTGTCACCGCTCTTGTTCCAAGGTGTGTGTTTGTCACCGCTCTTGTTCCAGGGTGTGTGTTTGTCACCGCTCTTGTTCCAGGGTGTGTGTTTGATGTGCTCAGCAGTGCAGCAGGTACGTACATACGTTTCTGAGTGCAACTTTTCCTTTCCTCGCTGTGCAGTAGGGTCCACTGGACGTCGACTGCGGTTCTTTTTATAATATAGAAAAAGCTGCCTGTAACGGAACTGCAATGAGGCGAATTTTTTCCCGCGTTGGTTGAAGGTACCGTTTAATACAGATACTTGAATTTTGGATCCTTGGGGCTTCAGATTCCCGAGACTGTAACATTTTTCCGTCAAAGAAATATTTCCGGCACGCCAAGGTTCTTTTTAAAAGAGGTCATAAATCAGTTAAAAGTAAAGTTTTCCCACTGTTTAATGAAACACCAGTCCACAAAGGCGTATGGAGGGTGGAGGTAGCGCGTCACTTATTTTAACCCTGGCACTAGGTAGAGGGGGGAACAGTGAGCTCTAGCCTGCGGCCGCTTTAACTCTATTACTCACTGAGTAGGAAACTGGCTAGACTTAAGTGCATTGCCTCTGTAGTTCCTATAGAATTACACAAAGTGTCATTCGAGGTTGGCCTTCACACCTCAAAACATCAGGCACACGGGAGACTCGAAATAGTCACAGACAATGGGGTCAAAACATTGTTCCCAGAAGGGTGGTATGTATGTAGCAAGTGATATGGTGCCACATCTCAGTCCAGCCATTGTGTAACAAAGATGTATGTATCCATGTGTACTCTGTGAAGAAATACGGAAAAGTGAAAATATGGCTTCTTTTTGACTGCATGGCCCTTGAGCATGGCACCGATCGGTTACCCCGAAAAGTCAGTACAGAACTGCAACTCAACGCTGCATAACACTTCGAAGGGGCGTAGATCCTCACCTACATCGCGGTGAAGCCCGACATCGCGCAAAGGGGCGAACACATTGACAGAAACATAAAAACATGGCTTGCAGGCCTGGAGGTATTAGAATTTGTAACTGAATGTTTTACCTAACGTTTTATTTATAACAGAGAATAACAGCAAACTTTTTGTTCAAGCAATAGGAAGGGAAGGCCCGGACTGGATTTATCTGGCGCAGGATAGGGACAGTGGGGGCTGTTGTAAATACGGTAATGAAATTCGTTTTTCATAAAATACGGAGAATTCTTGGCTATCTTAGGAACGTCTAACTATTTAAGGACTTCGATCCATTTATCTATTTATTTATTTGTCTATTTAGTTAGTTGGTTATTAGTTAGTTAGTTAGTTAGTTAGTTAGTTAGTTAGTTAGTTAGTTAGTTAGTTAGTTAGTTAGTTAGTTAGTCATCGATCGTTTGACCATCCCCACGGAGGAACAGGATTTAAAGTTTCGCGGCGACAAAGCACAGACCTTCATTCGGGACAGGAACTGAAAGAAGGTGAAACTGACTCCACATTCCCACACATTGCCAAGTTTAATAATCAATGGCGCTTTGCCTCCAATCTTCCTGCTCTCCTTTACTATAAAACACAGCCTTTCAAGGAAGACTAGCGACTTCACGTTTTCCGCACAGTCGTTACTGTAATTATTTCCCTGTTCATGCTAATAATCATTCCTTTATGGTTTTATTATTCTAGTTTGTTTTTGTGCAGTTATTTAAGCGTTGTGGGTTACGACCTCGTGTTTTGTGCAGCGACTATACAGCGTGTAGTAATTTATAAAAGCAAAAGGCTGGAGGAGCCGTTTGGAACTCAGCAGGAGACTAAAAGAATTTTCTCCACTCCGCCCGGCCCTCTTCACCGTGTAGCTTATTACGGAAACAGCACTGCTGCCACCATAACAACACAAGCAGCACTACAGCCTACAAGATGCACTGTCAAGACCGCGGGCAGAAATAATAGAAAGTAAACTCTATTAGCCCCAGCGACTTTCTTCATCTTTATGAGACTCTTAGCGTCTTGTTCTACCGTTGAAGTCTCCGACTGTGGCTGGACACGCGGCAAGAACAGCCACTCACATGTAACTTAGCAGCAATTCCAGTTAAATGTGAACGGCTGTCCAACCACCGGCAAGTTTCAGGCAAAAATGCGAGTATTTTGGGGGACACATTTTATAAAGTTTTGGATTGGATTTTCTTGGCTCAGAAAGCGCTAAGTTGTGTGGTTTTGTAAGGATGTGTTGATATTTCAGCCTTAATACAGTCCGAATAATTACAAGTTATAATTACGGAAGACCTCGAGTCCGTTTAAACGTGAAATACATTCCCAATATTTAAAAATCCATTTTGCACGTCGCAGCAATACCATAGATTTCTTTCTTTCTTAGTCTTGACCTCTTTCTACGTACTCACTGCAGGCACAGAATGTTAGTGCTGCAACTTATCACACTAAATGACAGACACACAGTCGGTAGGACTCCTCTGGTCGAGGGATCGGACCGTCGCAGAAACCTCTACACGACAACATTCAACACTGAGAAGACACAGCCATTCTTTCCCCCGGCTGGACTCGAACCCGCAATCCCAGCAAACGAGTGGCCGCAGACCCACGCCTTAGACAGCGCGGCCACTGCGATCGGTCACATTGATTTTACATTACAAATACAAACCGATATTAATTTATTTACGCACATAACTACTGATTAAACTTATAATAACACTACACCAGCTAAATATACTGTTTATGCAAAATACAGAGTTTAAAAGTTCAATTAATCCGTGCACGTAGTGGTCACTGTGTTTTAAACTGTGTACCTGTGGACAGATTTTTCTTGGTGCTGTAACACTGTTTCAAGCCTGCAGCGCTGTTATTACGCTAAGACTATGTCTGAACAAAGGGGTATCCATTAGCATTCGCTTCGTTACATACAATCCCCATGAAATACTACGCAGTTAATCAACTCAAAAGAATGAAATGGAGCAGAACACGTAGCAAGCGTGGGAGAGATGGGAAATGTTTAGACAATTTGGTCAGCAAACCTGATGGGATTAGGTCACTTAGGACGAGCACACTGTTTTGAACAATGTAACGGCATTGGCGTTTTCTTACGAATGCATTATTCCCTGGCCAGCTGAGCTGCTATGAATTCAAAAGGAGGACCGACTTCCATAAAGTTAGTCAGTTAGTTAAATATTAACACATTTGCTGCTCACGCTAAGCATTATTTTAAATATATGTTATAACTGACAGAATCAGTTGTATGACTGCCTTTAAACTTTAACTTACGTTGGTGAAACCCGTCATTAGTCTACTGCACCAGCAAAACCAAACACAGATTATAGCATAGACAAACACATAAATTAGGCTAAACGTAACCTTTCATAATTCATAGCGCACAGCCCGTTCTTTCAGGCGGCCACACCCGTACAGGGTTTAAATTTCAAATTATTTGACAAGAAGGTCACTAAAGCTTGTCCCAGCCAACACAGAATTCAACACGTTCTGAACGGCGAACACATCGACAATACGACGTGATTATGCAGACAATATGTACAGAGAGGCGCACGGCGCAATTACACGTGTAGCAAATTAACTAGCGTAAACGCTTTAAATTTAGGTGTTAACCTTCTGCTACTGGGTATGTACTGAGGTGCAGCATTGGAGGAGTCAGTTGATTGTATCGTAATGGTTGGCTGGTAGCTATCGGGTAGAATGTAAAGCTGTCGCTTTGTCTGCCACCACTTCTCGAGACGTACTCGTAGGGGGCGTAAAAAAAGACTTCATTCTAGACTGCGGAAAAATGTGAGTTACAGACAGGAGTGCACGAAACGCCACGGCCCCTTTCGCTATGACCACTAAATTTCTTACTGTGGCGTCTAATGTTTATGGGTCTTGTGAAAGGATATGCTTAAACTCATCCTCCTGGTGCTTAGAATTTTCGGGTGCTTCCCAGATTTTCGGAAAATTTGTTGAACACTGAGGTAATTATCTAGTTTCGTGGTTTTGGGGTTTTATTGCTTCGTTAGCGGGGATATGACACCGCTTAGACTGAAAATTAGTTACTGAACTTACATAGGAATTTGCTGCTTCCATCTTCAGTATAGTCTAAAAGACCACTCGATATGCCAGCTTATACCAGAAGACTGTGCTGTCCAATTACGTACATTTTTGCGTAAATGATGCGGCGATATTACGAGCCTGCGTGTTGCACAGAGCGACTCTACGTTTCGCAGGAGTGTGGAACTGCCTGGCCCTGCACTCACGTGAGGCCCAGCCACCAAGTCACAGCTATTTACCCCAGTGCCTGTGCAAAGAGCTTTTATTCCCAGCAGGTAATAACATGACATTGTGTTGCGTTTCTTGTGCCTCTGGCTCTACTCAAAAATCCTTCTTCAGCAGTACAACTTATAGGGCCGCGCCTTGGCTGTTAGCCGTCGGTCTCCCACCGCTGAGGCGCGGTTTCGATGCCGGGTCAGTCCATTTGAGTTTTGTGGTGGACAAAGTGGCATTGAGACAAGTTTCTCCCCGAGCACTCCAGTACCCCCCTGTCAGTTTCATTCCACCGTGCTCCGTTACTTGGAGAAGGACACAAAATAATCACCTTCATCTTGATCACAGGGCTGCACAAGAAGCCTTAGGGCTGCGGTGCGCCCGTAGCGTCTGCTGGCGGGGGTGGGGTCTTTCTTCAGTAAGAAAACATACCTTATAAGTTTTAGATTAGCGTGATCTTAACAAACGATGGGTTAGGAAAGAAACAACCATAACGCACCTTAGGGAACAAACCGAGCATTTGCCTGAGAATAACGATGAAAATACGGCAAAAATCAACAAGATAGGCAATGTACCTCTAAAGTAATGTTATGGAACTTTCCCGTAGCACTTACACATCCTTGACCATCCCAAGGGCCTGATAAAATTTCGCTGGAGGGTAACTTTTTTGAAGACTTAATGTCGCCGGCAGCAGTACAATGTATTTAGGTCTTCATGTAAAGTGCCGGGTATTTTTGCCCGATTTAAACTAAATTTGGGTTTTTTGGCAGATTTTCATAGAAGTCCCTAATATCAAAGAGCATGGAAATCCGCCCAATCGGAGTCACGCTCATACACGCGGACGGACGGAAGGGAAGATGGACGGACAGACGAATGGACATATGGACTGGAGAGCCGGACATGACGTAGGTAATTGGAGACCTCGCGAGTAAGCGCAAGCGGCCAAAAAGGGTGTCTCCACTCCGGGCCAAGAATGGAACACCGTCCATCGCTAAAAAAGACCACTTTTCCCCCCAGTTTTCATGTTTGTTTACACTAAATATTTTCTTCAGTTACATTTTAAATAGCCGTTCTTCATATTTAATGGCACTGAGTTCGAGAAAAAACTGCAATCAATAAGGAGTCACTTAAAGAACATGCACGAGGTTTGGTGAGGCAAACAATCGTTGAGTTCATAACAAATGGCGTAGCGTCTGACATCGCGTACTGTTTCATGATAAATAACACCCAACTCCAGGGCCCCAATAATATGGAGCTTACAGACGCTAGAGCTGTTTTATAAATCCCTGCAACATGCTTGCTATACGCAAAAGAAAAATTTCATTCAGGTAAAATGAAGTTTACATGAAGAAAATTATACGGTCGCGGTCAGATAAGAAAATTGCATACCTCAGCCATACTATCTGACTTTTACAGCAATTAGTTGAAAATAAATTTAGAGTGTGTTTTGAAAGAGACAAATAGAAAAAAGAAGACTTTAATAAAACATCATGCGGGACTCTGGAACTTACATCAGCAACAAACCGGACTGCGGTGTCCATGGGCCATGGCTGTTGAGTTTATCGTAGCTTATCTGGACGAGATGAAAGTGTTAAATATGTAGACGTCTAAATTACGTCGATTCAAGAACTCATTTAGGTTAATTGTTCGATACACACCTTAAAGCTGCAGCTTTAATTGCTTTCAACAGTGACTGAGCCTCACAGATGTGCTGCCTAGCCATTTGGTAAGGACGAGGGTTTGCACACAATAACCCACTGCTGATGTGCACACGCACGCACACACACACACACTCACATGTACACTTGGTTGCTTAATGGATCTTGCAGTTCGTTCAGTAAAGGTGCAATTTAACTGATTAGCAATTTCCTGTGAACCCGAAGGCCTAGATTTTCCTCAGGCGCAGCATTAACACGTACGTGCCAAGTACTTAACCCTACCAGGACGAAAAATAAGCTGTCCCATTACAGGCCCGGACGGGACCTTACGGCTCCAGGAGGCTGAAGCTCCTACGCTTTCCAGAAAATCCATGTTGTCAGACCTAAGAGACCGGCTGTCTTTACCCCTCCCCAGGAGATATTCGTGGTTCTCATTTCTGTTAAAGGCTGAGTCGACCCCAGGGCCATTGTGCGGCCGGAAGGATTAGGTCAACGATAAACCCCAATGACATAATCAGGAATCGAACGCGCGACCTGCCGACTTTTAGCGCAGTGCCCCAACCAACTGCACGACCGCGTGGCCCTGACAAAGACTAACACAATTATGTTATAATGCGCGATGTTTCCACAACTGGGGGCGATTATATCCCGTGTAGGAAGTCGCACTTGTTTTCAGTTTATTGCTGAAACTAATACTCAGCCGTTCACTAACTTTGTTTGAGAGGTAAATTTTGAGTCATTTATTGCAAATGGCATCATTTACACTTGGCCACTTAGTGTACTACAAATATCACACGGTCTGCTCTTGTGAGAAATTGGCTTGTTTCTTATTGTATTTGCATGCCTTATGTCATAACGCCTTCTGAGTCTAGAGCCTACAGGATTTTGAATGACAATATGACTGCGAGTGAGTTCCGACTGGTCTAACACAAAAAAGACATAGCCTGTGTAATAATATTCACCAAATAATGCACCAAAGCAAAGGCACATTCTCACTTGCACTGTATAAGTGCATCCAACAGTGTAACAGATTATTCTCCCTGAAGATGACCCAGCAGGGTCGAAACATGTAGGAGGTTTTTACGAACGAAGATTGTATGCATTTTGGCGCATTAGTTGGTGAATATTATTTTATATGATACAGTGAACGGACGTGGAACATTTCAGGCATATCCTATTACAAACAGGGTGTCGTCTAAGTATCTGCCTTTACTTAACGAATAAAACCACACGGTGTGAAGAGTATTCGGAGCGAAGGTAAGGCTCCACCCACTGCTGAAGTCAGAAGTGGTCAGATTGACGCTTAGGCCCACTTCCCCTTCATATGTTGGATGCCAGACTGCGCGAGTCCCAGCGCCTGTCTGGATGTGGTGAGAAAGAGAAAAATTGCAATTTCTATCAGGATCTGAGTCCATTCGTGCACACCACAGGCCATTACGTTAAAATCTTACATAATTTCGTTTAGAGTGACTGAAGGAAAGCACGGAAGAGTCAGTTTCGCAACGTAAGACAGAACAGTATCTGTTGCCTCTAAAGTACGACACGAACACACCAACTGCACTGTGAAGTGCGTGTTGTTATTTAATTCTACAATCGGAGCCAACAAGTCGCTTGACACGTGTTTCGTTGTCTACTGTTTTCAGCTCACAAAAGAGCTATCAGCAGGCCATAAAAGAGCTATCAGCAGGCCATAAAGGAGCTATCAGCAGGCCATAAAGGAGCTATCAGCAGGCCATAAAGGAGCTATCAGCAGGCCATAAAGGAGCTATCAGCAGGCCATAAAAGAGCTATCAGCAGGCCATAAAGGAGCTATCAGCAGGCCATAAAAGAGCTATCAGCAGGCCATAAAAGAATCGCAAGCTGTAAACCCCACATGTTGTAAGTATTCTGCCCGTTTACATCGGTGAATACATTGCAAATGTACAAAACAATTAGAAATATTACATATATACAGCCTAAGTAAAATGTTACAACTAAAGTAATTGTTAAACGATTGCCATTATAAAAGTAGAAAGAAAGATTAATTTTGACAGAAATTAAAAAGTATTGTTTAAAAAGTGAGACACGGAGCCAACTGTAAGTGTTTTAGTTATATACGTACATATATGTATGGAGCAGAACTACTAGAAAATTGCGGCATCCACCTGGTGTATTGCAGATGGCTGTCGTGCAGAACAACTTGACTCCTCTGCAAGATGGAATGCACGTGTGTACTCCCGGCACTCCCCGTACTTGTGATAATGCTCACGTCTGTAGAGGCCCTCTGACAGACCGAACAGTTCGTACGTACGACAGCTGGGCATTCTTGGTGGACCGCACTTCCTAAATAATACAAAACGATTTAGTATTAACGATATAAATATATTCCAATTGATTTTTTATGGTATAAATAATATCAATATTATTATATTTATTTACCGTGAACTTTGGTGTCACTTTCTCTTTTTCTAAAAAGTCTTAACAGACCGCACACACAGAGTGAAAGAATAGTCTGATGTTGTCTGTTGTGTGTGAACCGTACTTTATTGCACGTAATTGTGAACAAACCCGTACTGTTGCGTGATACGGTAAAAACATGCCGTGCGGCGAGGAGGCCATCGTGTTGTTCTCAGTGGACAACTTTGTTACTCCAGCGGAAGTTACATTTATGTGAGTGCCACAATAATTCAACTCAGGCGTTCGAAGCAATTAACAAAACAGAAACAAGAACTGCCACGTCGTAATTCAATGTGAGGTTGAAAGGTACACGTCAACTACAAGTCTCGTACGTCTTCTGCACAGAGGTATGCCGTCCACGTTCGATAAAAACAAACGTCCACGGGAAATGTGTAGCAGTGTACTTCTCATCTGAAGAGACATCGCATTAATTCTCGTCATGACAGCTCTGGCAGTCTATGATTCTTTAAACGTCTATGGTGAATTTCACAAATACACGTATTACAGAAGAATTACAGATCCTTGAGACACAGTTCAACATCAGGTTATTCCTGCATTTATTTGTCGTGTCGTGCGCTGCATGTCTTCCGCGTAAGCCACTGGTGCTCCGTGTGCATCCACTCTGTTAAGAAGCTACGTAGTTTATATGCACCAGAGTCTGGCGGTCAAGACTTTCTAAAGAAATGTAGAAAAAAGGTAAATAAATTCCTGAACAGGCCCTGAAGGTCCAAAGAGTTTGAGGCTCCCTGGTTTCCAGACAGTTGAAACATAGGTGGTAAGGTTGTTAGCCCTAAGCACAGTCCGCCTTGGTCCCACAGGAAATATTCCTGGTGCTCATTTCTGTTAGAGGCTGAGTCGACCCCAGGGCCATAGTGCGGCCGGAAGGTTAAGTCAATGAGGAATTTCAATGACACCGTCGAGAATCGAACCCCCGACCTTCCGGCGTGTAGCGCAGTGCCTCAACCAACGGTATCACCGCGTGCCCCGTTCTATAGTAAAGAAGACTGATATCATCATCATCATCATCATCATCATCATCATCATCATCATCATGAACGTGAACAGATGTAGCACTCTAGGTCCTGTCTTGTGGAAACTCAGTCTTGAATATGATGTTGGTATCTCCATCTTGTGTTTGGTCTTTCTATGTCGCGTTCGCCTTTCGTTCGTTATTCCAGTGCCATCCTGGGTACTGGTACGTGTTCTAGGAGACTCATAATTAACAGAAATTAACTGATAGTATTTTAATGAATGGAAAGAAATTAGAGCCCTTAGATACGAGGGGGGGGGGGGGATATTCTTAGTGCATTGTTCCAGCTAATTTTCCACTTAAATAAAGGTTGTCGACGCTCGTCTAGCTGGCCACCCCTCTTTCGTATATAGCGTCGAATGAATAGCAGACACTGCACTGAAAAAAGTGCTCAAATAAGCGGCAGTGCCCTAATTTGAGATGATGTCTCAAACTGTTCCTAGGGCTGAGAGAATGAAGGAACGTGCAGTCGGTGCTACGACAGAAGTCGAACCAGGCAGCATCAGAACACTGTTACCGCTTATTCAGGCTACATGGTAAATGACACCTGTGTACGTACATGGATGAGTTTCAGAGAAATCTGAACACACACATATTGCGTACAAACATGTGATCACCGTTCTTCGCAAAAAAGCTCGCCGCGCTGTGTCATGCTGGCTGTAAAGCCCGAGGGTTAGGCAGCGGTTTGTCTGTCGGAGCGGAGTACAGCCCTGGCTGTTGTGGCTCAAGGTCTCCGCAGCCGTGCCATGGCTGAGGCGGTCAGTCACCGGCCTCTCACCGCGGAGGCCCGGCTTCGATCCCGGCTTAGTTTCTGTAGGATTTGTGGTGGGCAAAGTGGCACTGGGACAGGTTTCTTCCCCGAGTACTTACTTCGGTTTCCCCTGTCAATTTCATTCCACCGGTGCTCCGCTACTTGGAAACAATGACAAACCTGGTCATCTCTCTCCTCACCTTCATCACAGGGTCGCACAATAAGCCGTAAGGCTGCGGTGCGTCCGTAGCGTCTGCTGCGGGGCCCTTCACCATAAACTGAACTTTGTCATTGCGGGGTACCTGACTGCCTGCAATGAAGCGGGGTTTACGCAGCGCGCTTCCCCGTGTCTTGTGATAGTACCGGACTGACGCAACGTGTGCGCAATAAACTTCTCTCCCTCTCCTCCCTCTCTCTCTCTCTCCCTCTCCCTCTCCTCTCTCTCTCCCTCCCTCCCTCTGTCTCTCCCTCTCCCCCTCTCTCTCCCTCTCCTCTCTCTCTCTCCCTCCCTCCCTCTGTCTCTCCCTTCTCTCTCTCTCTCTCTCTCTCTCTCACTGGCTATGACTGAGTGTCCCCGCAGCAACTCCCTGTCATGTGACGGTACCGGACTGTATATAACGATGCACGGTGGGCAAACTGCAAACTCCTGTGTGTCTGTCTCGCACATCATAGAGTACCGGTCTGGCTGTCAATGTCTCCGCAGCAAGAATCTCTCCCTCTCTGCCCAATGTATCTGAATGGCTGTCCAGGAATTCTGGTGAAACTTACAAAGAGTACAGAGAACGACAGCTATCGCGATAATTTGATCGCGTACGAAGCCTGCACCCGCTGGGAATTTTAGAGTCATTGTCCCTCGCAGTTAACTTTACCTTGTTTCATAGAACAATATTCAAGTGCCAAGAGCCTCTTTCTAGGCAGGCCTTCCACCTTCTGGTAGCACTTATTCACCCACGTTCGAGATCGTGTCTGAAATGCTCCCATTTTCTCTTGGAATATTATGTACAAATTGCCGCAAAGAACGTGAATTTTTCGCTCAAAACCCGTGTTTTTTTTCTCCTACAAATAATCAGAGCACGGATTCAGATCGGGAGATCTGGGTTGCCACAGCCCACGGGTCAGATATTGTTTCTTCACAGAAGGCGGGCCTTGTGACTGCACACTAACGTCACACTTTACTCCGCATTAAGCTCATGCAGGGAAACGTCGGGGATTGCGGGTGATTTTCGGACAAGCATTATTTGTTAAGGCAGTTGCACACATTTCCATTAAGTGTAAATTACTCCCTGTCCGGGAAAAATAAAAGTTGCGAATCAACATATCCATTGGCTGCCGATTCTGGACCGCAAATGCAATACTTGCTTTTTGCTTCCCACTGTAGGAGAAAGAGGTGTTGTGCGCCGCTGGTTTTACAGTGTATTTCCAGCAAAAGAGTAAAGTTTTCTTACTTTATTTCTTTCCGACACTGAGCCCGTGTTTTGAAATTTTTCCAAGCTTGCCTGTTTTCAGGTTTCCGCAGCGATGTACACGAGATATACGCTCTTTTTGGACTTCTTGACCTTTAAGATTGGGCCGATATGTTGTATCGAAACGTCGGTACAGAATTACCATTCTACGCTGCCTAACATTCCAGAAGAACTCAAGTTTATTTCCACTCTTCTGTATATTATTCCTTATCACCTCACTGTTGATGTAAGTTTTTTTTCTTATTTTGGCGATATTTTTTCCCGTAACACGTACTGCAAGAGCGTACTGCACACGGACACTAATTAAGAAAAGTGTCTGTCACATTGCCTGCTCTGTGGTGTTTGTGAAACACCGTATATGACGTGGTGACCATCCCGCCTTCCAGTGCTGCTATTTGCCTGCGCCAAGGGGACACGAGTAGCGGTTTGCTATGTAAAAATCGCTATCTTTTCCGAAGTCCATACAAAATACGTGAGTGCAGTTTGCAGGCAGAATGTACAGTTCTTTACTTGTAAAGCTGGTGATACATGCAGGACCGTGTTTACTGTGAGGGCCGTCTTGCGTCTGTTACGCATATTTAGCTTAATATTGTACGGAAATGGGGCGCAAGGAAGTAAGGTTTCTCCCTAACTGCTGTTACAAACTGGACAGCAAAGGCAGCGAAACCCACTTAACTAACTAACATAGTGATCGCGGTTCAGAATCCATTTCTCGCATTTTGAAATACGCTTGTTCCAGGTGACCTCTATGACACGTGATACAGTGCTGTAATCCTATAAAGTTCAGCACAATTTACCGCAAAAAAAGCACCATTACTTGGTACGATTCCCGCTGTTGTGATGACTTCTCATTTTTTGGTTGCAGTCCGAAGAAGCAGCGTACACTTTACACTTCAGACACTCCCACGGGAGAAAGTCTGGGGCTGTCAAGTCCGGTGACAATGATGGCCAATGCATTTGCCAAATTATGAACTCGACATTCGCCTTAGAAACGTCACGCTTTGCCATGTCACGTGGGCCGTTGCGCCGTGCTGTTGAACCCACACATGTCTCATGCTTTGTCCCCTTCTTCTCTGTTGAATTTTAGCAGCGTATTGCTGGAGCACTCAGGTTCCACGACAAGTGCCTGGCTGCTTGCCCCTAAGAAACAGGGCCCTGTGACACTGCACAACGAACTGCCCCAGCAGATGGTCACCTTTGCATTATGGAGAGGTAACATTTGGTGTAATGTTGAGGGAAACTGGAAAAATTAGTGTCATTTTATTGCAGCAAGCTGTGCACCACTGAATGAGCGGTTACAGCAATGCGTCGAATGTTGTGGAGGTAACCTGGAACAAACACTGTTCTAAAATTAAAGTACGGACAATAAGTGCAGTCACTGTGCTGGTCGTTTCTTAAAAATTTTCACTTCATATCGGACTTTCGTCTGACTTCTCACAGTGTTCTATGGAACACCATCTGTAAGCCACAAAATGTTTCATGGTGACATTGCCAAAGAAAGTACAAGAATGTCTTAAGCACAATCAAGAGTTTTCAGTTTGAACACCTTAATTTTATAATCACCTAAAATATGTTATAAAGAACTTTTTGAGTTTTTAGCAGCGGTGCAACTAAGAATTCCCTTCGTCTAGGCAGTCAAGTCAGTCGCTGTATGAAGCAATTCGACCTTTCGAGACAATGTGGTGTCATCTTCTTCAACGACGGATTTCGACATTTTAAGACGGCTACCTGGACACGTGCCTGTTGCAGCACCACGGCTGGGAGGCTGTGGACCGCCCTCCCTAGCGTTCCGATCTCATTCCCAGTCATTTCTATGTCTCTGGACGCCTTAAGAGTAGTCCGACTGGCAAGCGATTCGAAACAGATGCCGATGGGAAGGAAGCTGTCACCTCCTGCCTACAAACAACTCACTCCGATTTCTTCTTCGCCGAGATGTCACGCGGTAACAGCTGCCTTAATGCCAACTTCGACTATGTGAGAGTCTGGGTACCCACGTGCCACGCACACACAGAATTCAGAATAAAGATCGGGGTATCAGAGTGTTTGTTGTGTTATTTTTTGGAACTCCTTTGTACAAGCGTGACTGACTTCCTTTCTGTCATTAACAGCTAAGAAATAGGTCCATCAGACTGTACAAGGCGCTGTTTCATGAGACAGCAATCCTCAGCCAGCTCAGCAATTACTAGCCGATATTACAGGCAACAGGCGGCGGTCCCCGGACACAGGCCTGGAGACACATCTCGCTGCAAAATGTCTGCCCATTTAGATCTACAGCGAGGCAGGGACGCGTCTGACTCAAGAGGGTTTTCGCGATTTTTTCTGTTGTTCTGCTGCAGGGCCATTCTTTCTGTTGTCCTGTTGCAGGGCCATTCTTTCTGTTGTTCTGCTGCAGGGCCATTCTTTCTGTTGTTCTGCTGCAGGGCCATTCTTTCGCGTTGCGGGCAAAACGAACTGCCACTTGTCAGACTTACAAAACAAGGATCATCGGCAGTGAAGGTTGTCACCTGTTCACAGTCAGTGTTACATCTTAATGTAACTGCAAATGCGCCTCTTTCAAAAATGTGAGCGGGATGAATATTTGTGATGGACACTAAGAAATAACAATTAGGCATATATTTAAAAGAAGTAAGAGCAGATTAGATTCAGGGGGTGGTTACTACACTACATTTCAGAAAATCTTTATCCTTCTTTGTCCCTTTTTAAATGTGGAAACGGTACACTACAGAGCTTCCATCTAAATTTTTAAGGGAGTGAAGGCTGGTGTTTCTCCCCACCAGAACGACACATTTGGAATGTCGGGTTACACTCGAAGCTGCAGTTCCGTGAGCAACCGAGTGCTCTGCAGATCCTTACATGGCAATTTAGTTGCTTGTCGTGGCATTCGATTATAACCGAATGCCATGACAAGCAAATAACTTGATGTTTTTCGATTGCCATAATTATGCGGACTGAAGAATGTCATCAGTGCACCACAGTCAGGACATACAGCAACTGGACAGAGCCACATTGTCGCTCCTGCAGCGTAATAAACTAATTTTTTTGCCATTGTTGTAACACAACCACAACCAACAGTAACTGCTACTGCCATTGTTGTAACACAACCACAACCAACAGTAACTGCTACTACCATTGTTGTAACACAACCACAACCAACAGTAACTGCTACTACCATTGTTGTAACACAACCACAACCAACAGTAACTGCTACTGCCATTGTTGTAACACAACCAACAGTAACTGCTACTACCATTGTTGTAACACAACCACAAAAAACAGTAACTGCTACTGCCATTGTTTTGTATAATCAGCAAGGTACACTCAGTTACGAATAATTATGCTATATTAACCAGCATTTCACGTTTAATTTGAGTAGTTAGGTTTATACAGTCGGTCTGCACTCAGACTGTTGCGGGGCACGTGACGCACTTTCACGGACGGTGGGTGGGATTCTGGGCTACAGCACCGGGCGACTGAACGGTAGAAAATAATTAATTTAAAGGAACGTTAAATAGTCGTGGCCTATTTCAACGCACTCTTCCCTTACTTATTCTAAGAAATAAGGAAAAACAAACAACCGTTTTCAGGTTGGTTCATGTTCCTACCAACGTTCGGACGATCCCTCTCCTGGATACAAGTCGGTAACCAATGAACAGTTTGCTAGTTACCGCACGTCCTTTGTCATAGATATGCGCTTATTAAATTTTTAGATAATTTTCTTCGTCATGTGTATCGTACCGGCTTCTCGAGACACTGGAACAAATCTGAGTTAATGTAAACACGTGAATTACACTTCAGCAGCTCCACGCTTAGGAAGAAAGAATTTTCTTTAACCATCTTCTAATAAAATTTATTACAAAAAATTCCTTAGTGAAAGGGCAATTTTGTATCTAGTTGAGAAAGTAGTATTTTGGCTGTGTATAATGGGGCGTGGGGCGGAATGCTGTTCTTGTAACTGTCGGAGCCTGTAGGCAGGTAAATACTGTCGCGCACAGTGGAGAACGCTACCCGGTGTTTGGAAGGCGGAGTCCACCGGACAGTAAGTGACGAGGTAATATTCGGGTGCGCTGATTAGATTCACGGGCTCTGGGCCCCATTACTGCAGCACTGCACTAGGCAATAAAGCACACACAGCCTTCCAGCAGTCACGGACTGACCCTCACGGATACCCAAACAACACAATGTAAGAGGATCGGCCGTAAGATGGACGTTAAATTGCAGATCACGGGATTCGCCTGGAGGTACTGAGAAACCGCGAGTACAGACACTTTTTGTTCCGACGCTTCGTTATTGTCATACGAATGTAAGCCGAATGTTGCAAGTGACTGCGCAGGATCGCTGCATTTATTCAGAAGTTTCTGGGCCTGAAATTATCGTCGTTTTCTTCAACTCCGCACACGTACCGAGTCGCAGTATTTCAGACACGAGGGCAAGACGTGTGTCTGTTCTGCATAACGGCCAGACGGACCCTTCAGCAAACCCAGACTCCTGTTCAATACTTACTGTGGTGCAATTGAACTCGGTTATGACGTCACGAAAGTGACTGAATATTTTGTGTCGTTATAAATCAGTGTTGTTATAACCGAGGAGCTAGCGGTAAGGAACTAATCGGTACCACAGAATATCTGACGCTATAGGCGAAGTGTCGCATTAACCCATGTCGTTATAACCGGATTCGGCTGCATTTTTCCACGGGGAAAAGGCGGCTGGGTTGTAAGGCTGACCGCTAACCTCCATCTAATGCCGAGGTTAAAAATAAGGGGATCTATGCTTCCAACCCCCATATGTGCCCTTATGACATGTGCAATGGCAGCTTTATCCTTTGCCAACACTTCTTATTAGACACCAACAATTCCTTCAGCCAAATTCTCAATACATTTCAATCAATATATCAATGTACTGACAGTAGACTGCAGTCTGCCCCACTTAAATTCCAATAAATAAAACACAAATGAATAAATGAATGAACGAATAAATAAATAAATGAGCAAATAAATATACAAATAAATAAATAAATAAATAAATAAGATGTTGGTTTACTTTCCTTCTGTTTCTACAGGGTAATTATTTTTCGTGTGACCGGTAGCTGTGCACTGTCACTTGCCGCTGCTAGGGCACAGTGAGAATGGGACGGCGCTGAGTGGGTTAGCGATAAGCGAGCAGACAGGCAGTAAAAACTGTACTGGGCTGGTAAAATTACTTTATTTTACCTTATGTTTTGATTTCACGTACTCCTTGTGATTACTTTATGTGTTTCTAGACAAGCTGTCTTCTGGAATTTCCAGTTATCAGCTCACAGCAGTTTCCCCTGTCCACAATCAAAATCAGATATCTTTGTCGCCCAGCCTGTAGCATAACCGCTATACCCCCCTCCCTAAAGTGAAGGTAAATCTAGCCCTGTACAGGCCTGGGCAGGACCTTAGGGCTCAAGACGGCTGAATCTCCCAGGATTTCTAGACAATCGGCACATGAATGTGGTAAGGTTGTTTGTCTTACACACCAGCCGCCTTTACCCCCTAGGAAATATTCATGGTACTCATTTCTGTTAGAGGCTGAGCCCACGCCCAAAAAAATTCCAACGATTCCATCGGGAATCGAAACAACGGCCCTCCGCCACGGCGTGCCCGTAGACCAGGCACGGCAACGAAAGACAGCAAATGATAAACATAATGGACACTGGTGATGACGCAGGGTAGCGTCCAAACGCGTTTGTTGCTGACAAATTATTAAAAGTGTAAGGAAGTGGACAAGAAAAATTGTGCACGTCACAACAGCCTCGCCATGTGTGCGGAATAAATGTTCACAAATCAGAATCCTCATCAGTCGAGGCGAAATAGTCTGTTGTTACGTGTTAGTTGAGTTCTGCCTGCTGTTCATACACTTTAATTAGTTTAGTGCTCATATTATTATTATTATTACTCCTTTGGGTTGACCCGACAGAAAAAGTTGCTCTTGTGATTAACAGAGGTTGTGGGTGGCGGCGCGAACCGTGGGAGGAGCAGCGTCACTCGGCGCCGCATCAGTCTCTTTCTGCTCGGACACTGAAGACCGTGTTACACTGGACGAGAATTCAGCACCACGCGCTGATACTGTCGACACACTTAAGGCGAAGTAAGCGATGGCAGTCTGAGGGCCGGCTCAGCACACTAGGCTAAGTAGGCGATGGCTACGTGCGGCAAAATTTAGAGCAAAATTCAGAAAGTAGGGATGAAGTCTTTGAAGAATACAGTTCTTTAAATGACAAGGAAGTGTACTGTCATGATTATTTTATATTGTAAGTGTGCAGTCATAGGAGATTATGTTGATCGTGGTGGGTGTGGGGATGATGTTGATCGTGGTGGGTGTGGGGATGATGTTGATCGTGGTGGGAGTGGGGATGGTGTTGATCGTGGTTGGTGTGGGGAGGATGTTGATCGTGGTGGGAGTGGGGGTGATGATCGTGGTGGGTGTGGGGATGATGTTGATCGTGGTGGGCGTGGGGATGATGTTGATCGTGGTGGGAGTGGGGATGGTGTTGATCGTGGTTGGTGTGGGGAGGATGTTGATCGTGGTGGGAGTGGGGGTGATGATCGTGGTGGGTGTGGGGATGATGTTGATCGTGGTGGGCGTGGGGATGATGTTGATCGTGGTGGGCGAGACCGGCAAGCATGAGCTTCGCCCAGAGCACTAAAAGTATTTGAGCCGGCCTTCGGCAGCCTGATCTGTAAACTTCCTGTAGCCCAAAGACGGAGCTCACAAAAGCACAGTGGATTTACCCTAAACTGACACTCCTAAAGGGCTGTGCAGCTAAACTGCCTTAATTACTCATCGACGTTTTAACTAATAATTCATTTGAAATCTCAAGAACTGTAGTACGGGCTTGGTAGCACATAATCTGTTCAGAAAGTAAAGGTCTAACATCTTCTTCCGAAGGATAACACCGCCCCATGAAGCCAGTCAGTTAATATATATGACCTTATAGCCACATGTTCTGAACACTAAAGAAAGGAAGCTAATGCAGATACACACTCTGAAATGCGAGATTCTCTCCGCAATTAAAATAATAAAGAGACAAATGCAGCAAATTTGTCGAAATAAATTATGTGTTTCGCATAATACCTGAAATACGCAAACGTATTTTCCAAACAAAGTCAACAAATTTCTCCTTAAAAGTGAGACAGAATTTTTTGTCTGTAAGGTTTGAAACCGTATAATTTACATTTACATGTACGTCAGTCGTTAAAGGCTTGAGGACCAAAGCTGAATATTTGTTTATACAAAGACAGCTGCAACTAACTTTCCGTCAATCTTACAGCAACCCTAAAGGGTGGGTCTTATTTCTTTTCTTTCTTTCCTGCGGCGCAACAGCCCAAATCGGGCCTGGGCCACCTCCTTCTGGAGGCTTCTAGATCACATTCAGTTAGACACATCACACTCGGTAGGACTCCTCTGTACGAGGGATCGGTCCGTCGCAGAGACCTCTACCTGACAACACAAACACTCTAGAAGAGAAAAAAATTTCATGCCCCCGGTGGGATTCGAACCCACGATCCCTGCAAGTGCTCGGCCGAAGGCCCACGCCTTAGACCGCACGGCCACTGGGATCGGCAAAGAATGAGCACATCGCAGTTTATTCACCGCTGAATCATCGGCGTTTTTAATAACGGCTGACGCAAAAACACGTAACTACTGAGTGCGTGATTCAACCAACCTTATCCAATGACGTGGGGTTATTTCGGGCTTATGGCCTGTGACTTCCATTTTATAAGGACAAGATGTAATGTTAAAGAGCTGCCATTTAAAATACAAAGAACGAATTGTTATGTATAAAACTTTGTCAAGATTAATAGAAGCAGAATTAATTAAGAAATAAGAAAACATCAATTTGTAAATAAAAAAACAATGCACAAAAGTGCTTGGAAAATTTTGGACCTGCCAGTAGAGCACACACAGTTACATTCTCACATATACGAAAAGTGAAGCTCACCCTAGAACAGGCCATGAAGACCCAGAGGGCGAGTACAGGTATAGCTCTACTCTTTCTTTAACCTCGGCGTTAGATGGGCGTGGGTGGTCAACGTCACGTCCCAGCCACTCTACCCCCCGGAAAGTTGCACGCATGTAGTTAGATATACATATGCAGGATCCGCGACAGACTGTCCCCTGCACAAGGACGTGGATGAGGGCCCAGCTACTGGCGAGAATATCCGAAAATCGAAGATTAAGCAAATACCTTAATTTTAAGGCTAGCGGAATTGTATAGAATCGGTGGAAAAAAACAGTGACGTCGTTCGTGTGTGTGTGTGTGTGTGTGTGTGTGTGTGTGTGTGTGAGTGTGTGTCTGTGAGTGTGAGTGTGTGAGTGTTACGTTGCCCATCATTACAGTGTGCTGAGAGGGGAGTGTCAGTGTACGGTTTGCCATTCAGGATTACCTTTACATCTCGTATGGCTTTTGTAAAGACACAAACCTGAAACAGACTTCTTGAGCACTCGACAAATCAGCAGCGGTCCAGAGTTTGCGACAGCGGGAGCGACAGACACACGGTCAGCACAAGAAGTTAGGCCTATAACGCAGAACAGCCAAACCTGAAGACACTAGGAGGCCTACGTAACAACGTATTTGCCCTTCCGCCCGCCTCAGATGCATCAACACCGACTGATGCACCTGTCTGTGTGCCAGGCCTAACAACTAAACACATTTAGACCCGCTTCTTCCACTCCACCAGTTTCACAGTTTTCGTACTACAAGAACCTAGATAAACTGGTGTAGAATTCTTCCAGCTGGTGACAAATACAGCAGCCACTGGACTTTAAACGAGTAGTTAAAAGGGACGGAAACACACGCACATTTCTGGCAAATGTTACGTGCG
The DNA here is from genome assembly GCA_013340265.1 of Coptotermes formosanus. Lineage (NCBI taxonomy): Eukaryota > Metazoa > Arthropoda > Insecta > Blattodea > Rhinotermitidae > Coptotermes > Coptotermes formosanus. The sequence continues at coordinate 84,171 of BLKM01012021.1, forward strand.
AAGGAAATCAGGAACACAGCAGTTTGTCCGAAAGCCCAGGTTAAAACAGCACGCACAAGAAGTTTGCGGGCGCATGCGACGTGCAAATCCAGGCGCATGTCATGGGATAATATTGAAAAGTTATATAGGCACATATTTGCGAATATGTTAGTTTCTTTCAAGAGGTTTTTCATGGACTGGCAGCGGACCGTCGAGAATATGATGTTGTACCCTCTGGTTCCTAACAAGTGACAGTTTCTTCGCAATATAAATAACTGTAAGTGCTGTACAGTGTCTGCACCACAGAGTTAGTTAATCTTACTAACTCCTTGTAACAGGAATATTAAGTTCAAAGCAAGCTCCTTACGAAATGCTGTTATTCTCTGACAAAATGTCTTGGCATTACTTCTCAGAGGCATTGACTCTGGTCTCTCCACGTGCGCTCTTCACATAGTGTAAGGCGTTCTTAACAGATTAATGATGCTGGGCGACTGAGGGATAGACACAGACCCTCAGCTAATCAACTAAAATGCATGATGTTTTATTTATTCCTTTTGCCGCTCTCTTCTAACGAGGAAATCAAGCCACGCATTATATGCACCCATACGTATATTACAATAATATCCAGAAGCCGTTGTCATACCGCCCTGATGAGTTGGCCTAACGAAGCGCTCCTATGCTGTTCAGAGTAATCTTTCGCTCAATTATGGAGCTAATTAGTACTTGTATTGTTAACAGACCGGGATGGGGGTTGCCCTGGCAACAAGTAGGCGCCCTTGACCTCACCAAATGATCTCCAATATCTCTTCTTGACGTTGCACCTTATTTAGAACCCCCCCTCCCGCCCTGCTACTTTCAGCATATCACGATATCGCTTATTGAATATCGATGACTGGTAACTGACACTTATACTTGAAGGCGGTTTTATTAGTAAATATTATTTAAATGAACTTGATTAAAAGCAGAGTGTCTGATATCGATCATAGAGGCAGTAGTTAGAGTAACATGACATACAGGCAGTAGTTACAGTAACATGACATAAAGGCAGTAGTTACAGTAACATGACATAGAGGCAGTAGTTACAGTAACAGGACATAAAGGCAGTAGTTACAGTAACATGACATAAAGGAAGTAGTTACAGTAACATGACATAGAGGCAGTAGTTTCAGTAACAGGACATAAAGGCAGTAGTTACAGTAACATGACATAAAGGCAGGAGTTACAGTAACATGACATAAAGGCAGTAGTTACAGGAACTTGACACGGAGACAGAATTTACAGTACACATTGTCCCTTCAATGGAAAAAAACATTATATTTATTACCAACTAATTACCCCGGTTAACTTATTTTCCATTATTATTAACCCACATGTGTTAACTAGCGCAACTGTTCGGTAACAAACACAATTCGGTGCACTCTCTGAATTTACTGCACACTGCAACGGTGATACGAAAAAAGGATCTTGTCCGTGTGCAAGCCGCGATGACAGGGTGCTGGAGACCCGGCTCCGGCAGTTCTTCAGTGCGGCATCTCTACTCCCGGGGAAAGAGCCTCGTGTAGCCACTGAATAGGAGGATGGTGGGCCCCGCTTCCGGCCGCAATTCCATGTCCCTGTTGGAATTTGAACACCGGATTGTCGAGTTCGTTGTCTTGCCACTCGTCATATTAGGGAATTTAAGTTACGAGAACCAAAAACCAGTTCAGTGTTGCCACCACGTCTCCTGTGGCGGAGAGAAATGCACCCACTAAAGTACAAAAACTGTAATGTTCTATGCTGAATGCGGGTTTAACGCTTCGTGGCACATCGAAGGGAATAACACAAATTGGAGCGGGTGAAGGGCGTACTTCGACCCTGGATGAAGCAAACCATACTGAGGTAATCCTTCGTTTTCCGGAGTCCTCCAGGCAGCTGCCACTAGGTCTACAGCAACCTGACTGAGGCCACGAAACCAGCTTCGTAAGTGATTTCCAGCCCCCTCATTCATTAATCATCGCAAGCTCACCGTTCGACTCTACAATCTGAGTTACTGACAGCGTCTTTAAATAATGCTTAATTAAATAAACATAAGATAATAAACCGTTAGAAATAAAATAATTAAGCCAAATGGAGAAAATTGTCTGAAATTCGTTGAGAAGTAAAGGAATACAGTAATGCGTGGAGACGGTTCAGAAGATAGCTGACAATAATCCGAGGAGGGCAGGAAAAGTGTAATAAGGACAGATAAAAGTAGCAGTAGAAGAAGAATACTTAAACAGTCAGAAACGAAACATGATGATGATGATGATGATGATGATGATGATGATGATGATGATGATGGTAGTAATAATAATAAACATTTCGGAAGTGCTAATTTACAGACACAACATTTTATCGTGGCAAACAACATTACAGTACCACACGGTAAGCAGAAAATGTCTATAAAATTACGTACCCTAGACGGACGATCTGTGCCGATCCCAGTGGCTGCGCGGTCCAACACATGAAATTACGGCCGATCGCTTGACGGGACGGCGAGTTCAAACCCCCGCTGCGTGGGTGTCTATCTCTTGTGAGGTTTGTGTTTTGTAACGTGGAGGTCCCTGCGACGAGCTGATCTTTCGTCCAGAGGAGTCCTACCGGGTGTGATGTGTCCGAGTGTGATAGGGGAACCTCATAGAAAAGGTCCGAGCCTTTTAGGGCCGTCCAGCCATGAGAAAATGCCTTTTGTTTCAGGCACAAACTTGTAAATGTCCTGTAAAATGTGATGATGATGATGATGATGATAATAATAATAACAATAATAATGTACCAAATCAGTAGAAACAAGTCAAGTGGGTAAGGTAACCACACTGTGGAATCAACAGGTGCAAACCGACAGGACCATCCCCAACAATAAACCGGCCATCATAATCCGGGACAATGAAAAAGGAACATGTATGCTAATTGACGTAGCAATCCCTTGAGACAGAAATGTGATAAAGAAAGAAGCCGAGAAGATTCCAAAATATAAAGACCTTATAACAGAAATACAGCGCATGTGGAATGTAAAACCAGAGGTGACGCCAGTAATAACAGGGGCAACTGGAAGCATTTTAAAATCCTTCAGAAAATACTTGAGCAGCGTACCGGGAAAGCACGATATCAAGGAACTACAGAAAACAGCTATATTGGGCACAGCACACACACTGCGGGAAGTGCTAATGTAGAAGCACAAAAGAGTTTAACATTGAAGACAGCGCTATATGCACCATTAACTGTACGCGCAGAATAGCTGCGACGCTGCATACCCTAGAAATATGGTCTGTTTCAGGTATATAAGTGTGAATACCCTGCCTAAAGGGGATGATATAATAATGATGATGATGATGATGATGATGATGATGATGATGATGATGATGATAATAATACCAACAACAACAACAACAACAGGCAGCGTAAGGCGATGTTTGAACTGAAAACACAGTTAAAAGTACCCGTGAGCACATAAAACTGTGAATGTATTACAGCACACACAAAACAGAAATGCACACAGCACTGCAGAACCCGGTTTTAATGACGTCTGTTTATACGACACCTCGCCTGTAGAGACAGACATTCTGTGGCACCAATCAATTCCTCACTGTTAACCGTAACATTACACTCCTCGGTTATAACAACGCTTGTTTATAACGACACAAAGTACTCAGTCCCTTTTATTACGTTATAACCGAGTACGACTCTAATTTAACATCCTTAACATCAACTGAATGTTCGACGCCAATACAAAGAAACAATGGCGGACTGCGTGTCACCTTCCCATTGTTGACTCACACCCAATAATTCACAATATTCAGACAGGTTCTGTCACCGCACGCTGCGGCGCGTGAGTATCAAGGGACAAAAACACTGCCTTCAATTGGTGGAGGCAGTAGATTCCTCTGAAACGTCGATAACCATGCACGAGGCTACAGGCTACCGTGAAACATAAACCCACAAAATGGTGCATATAAAGTGAGTGTGTAAAGTTTTTCCTGTTGAAAGTCTCCGCCTGACTTCGGCGCGAGTACGTACCGGGGGTCATTCTTTTTGAGTGGGTCGTTTTGCGCGCAGTCAGTGACAGCGCACGATACAGGCGTTACGTACGGCCGAGGTGTGACTCTGGGTTGCTGGATGACATACCATCGCAACAGATACTGTATAAGGTAATTACGCATTATTTGCGCAATAACAGAAGGCAGCTAATGTGCATAATTTTGTGCAACATTCAGCGAAGATAGCAAAGTATTTCGTCAGCACCGTCACGCGAATTGTCACAAGATGGGCAAATATTTACACACAGAATTTAGGAAACACGAAACATTTTAAACGTTATTTTAAGGCTGTATATTCCGTGCATTTTTGTGAAGAATTATAGGCAATTTATTAGACAAACGAAACGCTGCTGCACCAGCACACTACGTACGGCACTGCGCAACAGGGGTCACATCCACTTTGGAAGCACACATAACAATGCCAGATTGCTGGGCGTCCAGTCTGCGACTTTACTGTGATTGTAAGCTTCTGGTCGCCCACAAGAGACACTGTCACCATGTCTCAGTGCTTTATCTGTGAGGACTGAATTAACGTAAGTTTTATAAGACGGTACCACCAACACTGCCTACAGAATGTGGAACCATAAGTAAGTGGCGTGTCTACTGACAGTTGGTTTTAACTTTGGCACTACGTGCTCCCTGAAGATGGTGTTCTGTACGCCGAAGCATGTCTGAGCGCTATGTGTAACATACATGAACAGCTGTGCGTTTGGTGGTCTAACAATTTGACTACAGCTTTTAGAGGTGTTATCCCTGTTCCGCAAGGACCAAGCACCCACTGTCTCAAGCTAACATCGAGTCTCACGTGCCAAGTTTCAGAACTTAAAAAGAACTAAAATATAGTGACAGATAGACACACAGACAGCCAGACAGACAGCCAGCCAGCCAGACAGACAGACAGACAGACAGACAGACATAAATCTCATTGTTAGCTGCTAAACCGATCAACAAAATTACATGGGGGGGGGGCGGCGGAGGGGACACGTGGCACGTATGGGGGGCAGAAGACGTGCATATGGGGGTGCGGTTCAGAGACCTGAGGGAAAGAAGCCGCTTAGAAGACCTAGGCATCGATGGGGACAATATTAAAATGGATCTTAAAAAAGTGGAATGAGAAGTCACGGACTGGATTCAGCTGACTCAGGATAGGAACAAGTGGCAGGATGCTGTGAATGCGGTAATGAACTGCCGGGCTCCATAAACTGTGGGGAATTTCTTGACTAGGTGAGAAGCCGTTAGCTTCTCAGGAAGGACTCTGTTCCATAGAGTTAGTTGGTTGGGCACTTAGTTAGTTAGTTAGTTAGTTAGTTAGTTAGTTAGTTAGTTAGTTACTAAACCGAGGTTACTTCCTTATAACGAAAACGAGGAATTGGTCTCTCAAGTGACGGGTAAAAAAATATGCACGCTTTGATCAACAGCGTTTTCCATCAGCCACCTGTAAGGCCGCCCCCAGTTTGCTTGCAGCATCCGGTACGAGACTGTTTGCCGCAAGTGTTATAACGTTTTGCTGTTACTTCAGGATTTTAATGAAGCGGACACAAAATAAAGTTATACAGCACACCGGCCTTCCAAGCTATCTTGTTCGGCAGTGAGAATTGGACCATTAAGACAAGAGACGCAAGAAGAATAACAGCAGCAGAGATGAAATACACGAGAATAACAGCAGGATACAATTGGACAGATCATTAGAAAAATACAGAGATTGCAAAGGAATTAAATATAACCCCAGTTTTGGACAAAATGCAGAGATACAAGAGAAACTGGATGCACCATGTAAACAGAACGCCGCGTAACAGATTGCCCGGAATACTGAGAGAGTACACACCAAAAGGCAGGAGGAACCGGGGAAAACCACTGAAGGGATGCGTGAGACCGGAACGGGTCAACACGTGGCCCAACTGCATGATAGATACATCATTATTATTATTATTATTATTATTATTATTAATAAAGCGTACTTGCCTAAAACACTCTCAAAATAACACCGGATTACTCGAATGCAAAGTGCTGATAGTGAGCGGTGCCTGACACCTGCACACGTATCCACAAAATATCTTTGAAAGTTACTCGCCTGTTCTTAACACGAGTGTGACTTCTCTCACAAACAAAGCCCCACGCTAACCACGGCACCTGTAGTGTACAAACACATTTGTGTATGCGTACATAAACCGGGGGTTTTGTGTGCTGGTATGCAAGTTCTAATGCCTTTCATTCCTTGAGGTGTTAGCCTTGAAACATTTCGACTGATGAATCAATGAAAATTCCCGGTATTAATCTGAGACCCACCGTACATAAAAGTGCGTCCATTGTTCCTTGTTCGTACCTAGAATTATCACGTCACTTACGCCGGGACATCAGTCCCATAGACAGAATGCAATGAATTTCTTTGGGTCACTCCTTTGAAAGACGAATATTTCCGACAAGGATTTAATAACAATAATTCGAAATTACTTGAATCGTACGTGTTCATTGAGAAGATAATAACGGTGCGAGTAGTTTGTAAATGATATGGTGGGTTCTTACGGTGTTCTTGCTACACTCACTTGGACAAGCGACAATAAAAAGACAACTTTGACAAGTGAAGCTATTAACCAGGGTGTTGGCCAGATATGAGGAAGAAATGCACAAGGAGTGGAATGATTAGAGGTGTGTGTGTAAGGAAACAGTATTCACACGTGAACTCTGTGATGAGCCGTGACAAATCACGATATCTTATTGTCGCAAACACAATGCAACGTACGTGACATTCCGCTAACATTGGAGCGTCAAGTGGGCCCCGCTGAGGGAAACGTATGAAGAAGGTTCCGCCTTGCTTATCTGTCATCGTGGATTCGCATACTCTGTGGCGAGAGACGATCGGGGCCCTACGCACTCCTGTGTGCAGAGTAGCGTTGTGCAGTCGGCACACTAACGCTCCGACTCCGACTCCTTCATAAAAGCTCAATATGTATTAATAACGGTAAACCTATAAGACATTTCATCACCACCACGTGAATCATCAGGCTACTGTTTAGACTTATAACCTATTTTTAAGTATAAGTCTAATGGTTACTGTAGCTATCAGGGCTCTGGGGTTGGAGAATCTAGTTAAGATTTTAGACTGAGATCGGAGTCGGAGTCGGTAAAAATGTACCGACTCCGACTCCACCTAAAAGTCCTTCCGACTCCGACTCCAACTAAAAGTCCTTCTGACTCCGACTCCACCTAAAAGTCCTTCCGACTCCGACTCCAACTAAAAGTCCTTCCGACTCCGACTCCACCTAAAAGTCCTTCCGACTCCGACTCCAACTAAAAGTCCTTCCGACTCCGACTCCACCTAAAAGTCCTTCCGACTCCGACTCCAACTAAAAGTCCTTCCGACTCCGACTCCACCTAAAAGTCCTTCCGACTCGGACTCCACCTAAAAGTCCTTCCGACTCCGACTCCACCTAAAAGTCCTTCCGACTCCGACTCCAAAGCTCCGAATCTTACACCACAGTCCTGGTGCAGGGGCGACGATTTGAGAAACTGTACACGTAGTTGTTCGGTAGTGCAGTCTTACTAATTTTGCTTTACAATTTTCAGGAAATTTCGTTGTGGATATTCTTCCTGCTGCCACCGCAGGGTTCACCACAGCTTTACCGCACAGAAAGCCTGCATCTGCCGGGATATCCCGTGAAATATGCGGTGCCCAGAAAGGCGATAAAGAAACACACTGTATCTTACAAATAACCAGCTAAATAATTAAATAAATATTAAAGTCTTCTGGAGTATTAACCTGTGTTTTGTGTAAACAACTACCGACGTTTCAAAAGACCGCAGTGCCTTCATCTTCAGTTTTAAGCAGTCAGCTTGAAACTTAAGGTGAATACACTCGTGTTGTTCGAAACATCAGACAGTTGGCTACGTGAAGCAGATTAGTATAAACAAAGTTGCGTATCAAATAACTGCGTAATGTCTCCTATTGTCATTTGAGAACCTGCAGAAGTCCTGGAGGAAGCTGGCAAACATTAAAGCCGAGAGCAAAATGGCAGAAAACGTACGCAAGAACCTAACAAGTCTGCCCTAACGACAGCCAGCATGTGAAACGCTTGACAAGGTGCTTTCGAAAGAATTGTACGACGACGATGCTGACGAAGAAACGAGTGACGATTCCGTGATTTAGATGATAGAAAGAAAAAATCAGACGAAGGCAGCAGCGATGGAGACGACAGAAATCATGCGGAAGAAGGCGAGGTGCTTCATGCTGAACAATTATCGGACCTTGGGACTGCGCCACTCGAAACAGAACAGAAAGACGAGGCAACCCCGACTGATGTTCCGCTCCTGAGAAATTTCGTTCGCTTCTGCATGGGAGAGAAGATTTGCTTCTCTAAGGATGCAGATGATTACTGTAAAGTTAGTGTTATTCTGCAGTCCTACCATTTTGTACACCGACATTCTAATACAGTGCTATATACATTTGTACGTCTGACACTTTGAAGAAAAGTGGTTAATTTAAGTACCGCGAGATTTAACATTAAAAAATTCTGCACGCAGGATTTGTGTTGTGTTGTGATATCAGACAAAGATGAGTGATTAATTTCCTATAGGGGTCTAAGTGACTGGTTTTTATAACCGAGGCAGGTGTTTACTGCGCAGTACGACCTAAAGCTTTAAAAACAAATTCAGTTCAATTTTGTATTTATACTTCTAATATGATGTGTGTGTGTGTGTGTGTGTTCTACTTTATGCGTAATTATCTATTCTAATTTCCTTAATCCTTACAATCCAAGCTTTTCGGTAATTCGAGCCAAGTTCTGTACCCCTAACCTCCAAATATCGAAATTCTATTTTAACTGTTTTCCAAACGACAGACGACGAAACTTTAATCTTCAGCAACACCAAAGACAGAACCTAAAGTCTTGCAAGAGGAAACAGCTTTCTTGTACTGGAAACCGAAGCGGCACGCCAGCCACCAGACATGATCCAAGCCACTGACTGCACCTCACGGTATAACCTAACCTCACAGTCACAACAACTCCAAATTCCACAAAGCTGTTGATCAGCAACGCAGCCTGAGTTTGCTGTGATGTTGGCACTCAGAGCATAATTTGTATCGCGGGCGAAGTTTGGAAAACTTCAAACAAAAAAACGCTATTTCGTGTATGGGGGGGGGGGGGGGAATTAATTACATGCAGAAACATACTGAATGTAATTTGAGATGACCTTTGAACTTCAACAATAGCTGCAGCAGCAATGGCATTTAAGGTGTCTAGGCTTGTTTCGTCTTTATAGATGTTAGCCTTTGCATCTTTCTTTGCTGACCTACCGTAAGTTTCTTTGCTGGTTGGAAAGTACTCGCTCGCTCACACGCTGACATGGCAGTACGTCTGCCGTTCATCCTTAATGCACGCCGTCATTTGTATCTACAGTCCACAGTACTTTACATTTCCCTACTGTATGTACTGCTCCTGTTACTTGTTACTGCGCGTGACGACCGCACGATGTATCGTACAGCTGAAATCAAAAAATTTATCTTCCTGTTGGAGTAACTTTTAATTCTCACACCCGTACAGAACGTTAGTAAGTCCATTATCTTACTTAATTTCAACATTTCGTTATTATTTGATTGAAATATGCTTCTAATTTTTTCACCTATACAGGGTGGTTCAGGAGAAAAAGTCAACATTTTGGGAGGTGACAGTATCGGTCATTGTGAGAGAAAAAGTTCATAAGACTACGTGTCTGATTCTGAATGGTTACCGAGGTACAGCTGTTTGAATCTCTAACTTTGTTACGTATTTTTTGGAGGGTTGGATGAAAAGCGAAGTTTTCAAAAGAACGGTGGATGCACGAAACGAATTGTTCGCTCGCATTTTGGGTGCTGCTACTCGCGTAGAGACACTTGAAGACTCACCACTCACGCGGCCAACACGCAATATTTGCACACGAATTTAAAACTGAATTGAGTTTGAAAGTGAGATTTTAGAACATTTACTCTGAACTGTAACAAATTTGTCATTTCTCTGTAGCAAAGTTTTCATTTAAGTATTAAATTAAAATACAGTTAAAAGTAAGCAAATTTTCTTTATTACCATTCGCTATGCCTTTGTGTTTGTGCGTCTCTCGCATTTCCGTGACCTTCCCTTCCCTCAGCTCTACGCTATTTGCATCGTCTCCCTGTCTTCACAGAATCAAACGTTTTCTGTATTTGTATACAGCGATTGTACAGTCATTCTCGTAACCCCACACCTCCGCACTTTATTCTCTGTCTCAACGCCCTATTTTCGTCCCTTCGTCTTATTCTTCTTGTGTTTCAAAGGGCTAACAACAAAACTACGCAGTTATTCCCCGTCACACGTATCTCATTACCTTTGTGCTCGCAGGTCATGGTTGTGTTGCATTACACCAGGAATCAATACACAATTTTCTACGAAACAATTTTCTTAGAAGAGAACTTAATCTCAGGAGATGAATAGCTGTTTTCAGTATTACCTTATTTCTTTTTGGTACATAAATTCCCAGTTGAAAATATATTTACGTTGTTACAGTTAACAAATAATTTCGTCTTTATTATATTCCATCTTTAGCTTCAAAATAACAAAACCGTGTCTGTTGACAGAGTGAAGGAAGATACTGCATAACTTACATCCGACAATCATTAAGCACATTTACGAGAGAGATATTTTTATTTAAGCGAAATTTGAGTACATTCGAATTATACTCACAAAGAAAGTGAAATTTGATCACTTTTTTCTTTTGTCCTTCCTTCACTCTATCCTGTGGAACTGAATTGGCGATTGAGACTCTAAACTGAATTCTGCGCAAAACAAATGATTCACGAAAGGCAAATTTAGCAGACGTGACCCAACACCTTTCACCGTCGTATCAGTGTCTGACAGCTGCCAGTGTCTCCCAGCAGCTGTCAGAAATAGGCGCCGATCCGTCAGTACTTCTACATCACGTCACAGCTTCAGACAGCGAAACGTGTGTGCATCACGGTAACGTGCAGGTTTAAATAGAAAGCTGGAAACAGAATTCAATCAGTCCCTTTTTACGACACGAAAGAATATGGGGAAATGGAGGTACAAATCCACAGATGGAGGTGAGTGTTGCTTTATCCCCGGGGAAAGAGCACGGCCCTTTCGTTTACATTAAATAGGGTGCTGGGTGGGCCCAGATATGGGCTGAGACCGGGGGAGAAGAAAATATCTTACCCCTGCCGGATACTGAGCTGCTGTTCCGCTGTTCTCCAGCCCGTAGCCCAGTTAATATACCGCGCGAACTTACGGAAGGCAAACGAAAATGTAACTTAGTGACTGACAAGTTCTGTAGCGGCCTTCACGTTATGAGAACTCGCAATCAAAGGAACTCGTCGAAGACGCGGTCGCCTTCACTGGCGGTGCCGCACACGACAAATTGGTTGTAGGCGTCGTCGTTGTAGGCACACGTTTAGTGTAACAGAACGGCGTAGCACATACGCAGATTTTCAGTAGTCCACAAATGAGTAAGGTAATCAAAAACACCACGTCTTATCTACTTACGGGACAAAGAGTTCTACAAGAACAGGAAGGCAGGAAGAGTATGCGCACTGAGGGGCCCACAGGACTTCAGGCTGCCACGGTTTTCCAGCAGCACTATGCGTCATATTTCAGTAGTATTATCCGTCATATTCCAGCAGTACTATGCGTCATATTTCAGTAGTATTATGCGTCATATTTCAGCAGTACTATGCGTCATATTTCAGTAGCACTGTGCGTCATATTTCAGTAGTATTATCCGTCATATTCCAGCAGTACTATGCGTCATATTTCAGCAGTATTGTGCGTCATATTTCAGCAGTATCATGCGTCATATTTCAGCAGTATTATGCGTCATATTTATAAGCAAAAAGCAAAATGGCCGCTCCCAACAACGTTTTGCATATACTTTCTGTCTCCACAGTAATTCCCCATGAGGTCAAAATTACTGCGTCCTTCTGCACAGCGACGTCGCCGAGAAACCTGCCTCACAGCAACTGGAGAGGAACTGCCCGCCGTCCGAAACACCAACTCGTTACAGCCAGCACTTATGCAGGCAATTCCACGACTCCATGTTATTCCCATAAATGAAGTGTTACTGCAATCCTGCACTTACTGAGAAGCACAACGAACAAACAGCAGTTTACTACCGCAGCACTTCTCTCGGCTGTCGGCAGATGCAAGTGCTGGCCTGTCCCGCTTCCCGGAACAGCAACAAACAAGCCGCGCTATTTTGTGGTGTATGTGTCGGAATTTTGCCGCCCTTTTTCCTTTTTACGAAATCAGTTGTAACAAAGAAATTTATGAGGATAAAAGAAATGTGCAAATCATAATACTTTTGTCAAATAAGTTTCTCCGCGACTTGCACAGAAGGGCTGGGAACTGAACGCCCTCACAAGGTGGGGACTCCCCGTAATGCTCGTCAGTTCGTCCGACGCATCTGTTGCAGTTTTTTTTAGCTTATTTGCACTGCATTACTTAGACACATCAGACAAGTTGCAATCTGCATTGGGATCATTATCAAGGGGTTACCCAGGATAGAAATATGTAAGTCAGTCTATTAGAGTAATAAAGCACTAATCTTGTTAGAAATGTACACACCTGCAATCAAATAACTCAGGTGCTTAAAATTTCATTCTTTATGGAGTTCCAATTTCAGTCAACATTTCCCTGAACTAAGTTTATTATATAAAATCAGAAATTATGTTTTTCTTATGTTTAAAATATCCATTTTTATTGCAGCTTGCAGCACAGTTTTTTTGATTTAAAGCCCAGCACTGGGCTGAGTTTAAATCTTCCTGCTGTTATCTACCTCTTTCTGTTTTTTGTTTTCGTGAATTTTCGCGGCTAAACTTTTATATTCTTATATATAGCTTCGTTCGTCTCCAAATTTTTCTTGTGGAAAGTTCGTTATTTAATATAAAAATAATTTTTATCACAGAGTAAAATAAAAACTACCCAAGTACGAAAAAATGACTGCAAATGATACTTACACTTCGTTCCGACGTGTTTCAGGCCGGATGCATAATCATCAGGGAGTATGAATTTACACGTTTTCCTCGTGAAATTAATAAATGTCATTATTTCCTACATCAATTATTGTATTGTTAAAATTTCAGAACCTTCCTCTTTACTGGTCGTTACGTTTCTATTTTTTGGTAAAGGCGTGCACTTGCAGTCATTATTCAGGTGCGCCTTGTAAAATATTTACATATTTTTAAGGTACCGTGCTAACACGTTTTTCACGTAGGCACCTTTAAAATCTCATATATTCGTCCTGTGTAATATTATTAAAAACCGAATCCCGATTTGCATCACAATTGTACCTAAAAACAGTGGCTCTGTGTGTTCACACGTTCCACTTGGCAACACAACCCACGATCTTCGCTCGAATTTTTACTTCTCCTGTCCTTCTGTTAAGTGAATACAATGCAACAGACAAGAGATTTCGCTTGTTGGTTGTAAAATACAAGCATACTTTTTCGTACGTTTTCCTCTGTGTATATTTTGTGTGTGTGTGTGTGTAAAGACATATATAGCGCTGTACGTCTGGGAATTATGCGACGATGCCTTTTAATTATTATCATTTTGACAATGTTTAGTACCCTGTCAATTGATTCGTTTATTTATTTGTTTATTTATTCACATTTAGCCTCTCTGTATGTATACCGTTGACATACACACACGTACCTATGCAGGCTGCACACATAACATACCTAGAGGTATATAATAAATTAAATACATAGACACTTACGCACGCTTCTAAGTACACGTGTAAATTAAACAGAAATTACACATTATTCGACAGCATAAAAAGCAAAGGAAATTATTATCAGTCTTAAAACATTGTTCGTATTCAATAATTTTACATGCAACAGGCCTTTATGTACCCAGTTAAACTGACGCTGGGACATACCTTGCACTATTTTTGCAGATACACGTCTGTGTTCGAAGAACCCTGACAGCTACAGTTAAACAGGGCGTCACTCAATACGCGTGTCGGCAGTGCTGCTGTCTTCAGTCATGCGCAGTGCCCTCTAATCGGAACACATTTTCAGTGCATAGGCTTACAGCTCTTTAACCTTTTAAAGCCTAGCGGTAACTTTACGTACCACCAGGTTTAACATTAAAAAATTCTACGTGGTGCCCACATTGCGTTTATGTGTTTTGTACGGATCTCAGAACAAACAGCAACTTTTGCCTTATAAAACATTAAGAGACTGGTTTTTATAACCGAAGTGGAGAGTGTTTACAGCGCGGTACGCACTGAGTCCTTATATAAAACAGATACGCTTCGTCTTTAAAGGGTTAATTAAAGAACACCACAAAAATACGATAACTGACATACAATTAATTTACACAGACACTTTCTGGAAACTGTAAATTGCCTGACGTTAGTTCTGCATCAACGGAACACAGCATGAACTAACGTGGCCACAACTTACACACACACAAACGCATCGCGATGCGTAACTGTCGCGATTAAAGCACGCGGTAACCACGAACCACTTTAAGATAATTTTAATTTTTGAGGTGTTTAAAATATTATTTATTATATTTATTGCCTGAAACAGGACGAATTTCCTACGTAAGTTCCCCTGCCGAGACTTGTATGTTTGACTGCTAATTCTTAGTTGTTCGTGAATCTGTAGTTACGTTTAGCGAAAATTCTTGGGCCTGCTTTCAGAAACTGCTGTACGTTTTCTGCCGCCCCAGGCAAACAAATTTCCCGCCACCTCCACCTCCTTTCTGTCTAAGTTTTTACCCACAATTCTATATATTTTGCACCAGTTTCTTGGGCAGATCAACATTTATATAAAATGAAAAAAAAAATTGTATTTGGTGAAAAAATACTACGCCCAACCTTGCGACAACCCCGACCGTTAAAATGCCACTCCCAGACATGCTTGACTTGCTGGTGCCTACAGCCGGCCCTTCCTGCCTCGTACTTCCACTCTACATTACACTGGTGTTTTTTTTATTTGCCTTTTCAGAGAATAATTTATTTCTCTGTTAATTTAGAGACACACGTGAAGCACGCGATAGAGTGCGCATGTCCGATCAATAGCTTAAAGAAACACGTCTCAGCTTGTGCCTTGAACATTCTAAATGAAAAGAATGCGTACAGATACATAGCATATTTCATGATGAAAATGGATGCGGAAAAGCATGGGAAAATATTAAAGACACGAATCACTGTTTCTACACGCACGCACACACTTGTACGCAAAAGCTGGGCAAATGAAATTAGACCAACTGAAAACCCATGTAGGTTATGGCAACGAATGCAACAGAGAATATCAACATCCAGAGGCCGAAGGCAGGCTCACTCACCTGACAGCACCTGCCACTGCGTTTAGCTGCATTCACTCTAGTCTGCCTGTCACGACGGCTGTCCACACACTGCTTGTTTACCGGAAGTGAAATACATGAGGTGAACATGAATCATGTCAATCAATATGAAGTGCACAGACGTTCCAACGGTAAGGTCGTTCTCTGCCCTGGCCTGAGACCTTAAATCAGAGACACTCCTCACGCAGCCGTCTGTAACAATGTGGTCCTCCACATAACAACTGCAGTTGAGATGTGCGATCAGTTCCGCACACTTTGTCAGTTTCCTGTAGAATTCTTTCGTACAAGACACCAGAGCACTCTGCCTTCGTATTAAAGAAACTAAGAAGGACTGTCGGATGAACTGTTTAGTATAAAATACTATTTGGTCCGCAAAACCGTTAATTATGACCTGAAGGCAAAACAATTAAACCAGTTTCAGCTGCACATCCTTTATGTGATTTTCTGCAGGCTGACGTACGTAGAACAAAAGGACTGTCAGACCCACATGCAGACTTACGCCTTCAGAGTGACTTCAGCTTGTCTTATCGGAGCAACCACAGGAGTAGGAGTCAATGGAGGCAAAGTCGTCTGTGTCCACGCCATGAAGGTACGTAGGGGTACTAGCGGCATAGCTCCACTCATTCTTAACATTGGCACCAGATGCATGTGAGTGGTTAAATTTCGTCGCTGACCGCCTTACTCCCTAGAAACAAACCCAGTACCCCTGCAGTAGGAGGCTGGGTGGGATCCAGGCCGGTCTCACGTTCTGGGGAAAGAAAGGCGTCCCTGTCCCCTGAAGGAATTCAGGCCTCGGATATCCAGGCCGCAGCCTGGTCGCTGTAACGCCTGCGTTACTTCAAAGCAACCAGCAACACATTATTGAAAATCCAGGCAATCAGTATTACAGTCATATAGCGCTGCGCACTGCTGAGCTAGCCCTCATCCTTAATGCAACAAAACGTGGTGTTTACTGAACACTTTCAGCGGGGCAACTTCCTACTGCGCGGCAGTGTTTTATAAAACTCAGGACTAAAAATGCAATTAATATAAATCTCGAGTCCCGTTTATTCTTTAAACTTTATAATTGTTGCTTAATTTTTAATTGAAACTTTAACATCTATAACTAGTGGCTGGATGTCGAACGCTAGACGTTTCTCAACGGTCCTTTGATTTCTGGAAGTACCATTGCCATAAACGGAAGTACCATTGCAATAAACGTAAGTACCATTGCCATAAACGGAAGTACCATTGTCATAAGCGGAAGTACCATTGCAATAAACGGAAGTACCATTGCCATAAACGGAAGTACCATAGCAATAAACGGAAGTACCATTGCCATAAGCGGAAGTACCATAAACCCGAATTGCTTTTGGAACGTACAGTATGAAACGGCCGGATGCAATAAATTTTAAGAAAGGTGATCGGGATAGCTCAGTCGCTATAGTGACTAGCTTACCAGTTGGATAAACCCCTGTTCGATTCCCGGCAGGTGCCATAAATCTTTCTCTTCTCCAAAAGTCCAGATCGCCCACGGGTCAACGAGGGTAAAGCGGCCGTAACGTGAATTTGAATGCTTACTTCAGTCTAGAGCCGAGGTGTAGAAAGACTACAGCTACACCTCTGTCCCCATACGCCTTTGTGGCATGGACAGGGCCAATAACGTTTAACCCTGTAACGACGCCTTACTTCCCCTTTTCATCTGCAGCATTCGCAGTGTTACTCGGCGCTGCTGGCACCGCTTGTTACGGATAGCGATAGCGACGCGATTCGCGTCGTCAAGAAAATCGGTGTGGCTTCGGACCTATTAGAGGGACTGCCTTCAGATCCTGAGTGCGGGTAATTTGAAGCTAAATGATGTTCTGGAAAGTTTGAACAAACAAATCTACACGAGAGGAAGACATATGGAGGCGTGGAGCTGCAGATCCACGCTTTCTTAACCTCGAAACCTGGATGGAGGTGAATGGTCATTTCCACACTCCGACAGTTTTACGCCGGGGGACGTGATGGTATGGAAACACTATAGATTTAAAACTGTCGTGTCTGAGCAACAAACGACTAAAGCATCAAATTTGTAAGACGATGTGTTACGTCAAATTGTCTCGTTGTTATGAACATCGATGTGAAAAAACAAGTCGAAACTAGAAAATTTGGACCCACCGCAGAAGATGTAAGTAGGAGATATATAATCTGTAGTCGTCCCCAAGTATCAAGATATTCCAGGCATCGAATCAAAAACTGTGAGATGAAGTTGAGACGCGGCGCCCACAGTAGATACACAGGAAACGGAAGTAGATGAAGAAGGCAAAGAGCATACATAACAAACTGCACGATCAAAATAGAGAACAGGAACAAGGCAATACATTCCCCTGAGACACAGTCTATAGAAAACTACACGCCATAAAATGCTATAAGATAACACTATCGTGTGATTACCAATTGACAATAAAATACCTGGGCCCCTCACAGTTCTGAGACAAGATACTGGGCAACAGACCGTACGGGATGAAGGATAATAACGGGCGATTGCTGATATCCGAGGTACAAGTGTGTGGTCAGGTGATCTCAGGCCTACCTAGACTGCTGGTGTGGTCAGCTGATCTCAGGCGCACATAGACTGCTGGTGTGGTCAGCTGATCTCAGGCCTACCTAGACTGCTGGTGTGGTCAGCTGATCTCAGGCCTACCTAGACTGCTGGTGTGGGGAGCTGATCTCAGGCCTACCTAGACTGCTGGTGTGGGGAGCTGATCTCAGGCGCACCTAGACTGCTGGTGTGGTCAGCTGATCTCAGGCCTACCTACACTGCTGGTGTGGTCAGCTGATCTCAGGCCTACCTAGACTGCTGGTGTGGTCAGCTGATCTCAGGCGCACCTAGACTGCTGGTGTGGTCAGCTGATCTCAGGCGCACCTAGACTGCTGGTGTGGTCAGCTGATCTCAGGCGCACCTACACTGCTGACAGACGTTCAGTTGTTCAGACACCTCCTACCGTTTGCTCCTTCTCAGGCTTAAATATTTCTTCAGCATTTTATTAACTTTAGCACTAATATTGAGCACCTTTACGAAACTATAGAAATCAGAAAGTACCAATTGACACGGCTTAAATC
This sequence comes from Coptotermes formosanus, assembly GCA_013340265.1. Lineage (NCBI taxonomy): Eukaryota > Metazoa > Arthropoda > Insecta > Blattodea > Rhinotermitidae > Coptotermes > Coptotermes formosanus. Next base: position 102,619 of record BLKM01012021.1, read on the forward strand.
TTCCAATTTGTCAGTCACTGTGCTTGGACATGTAAAATACAGAAGCACTGATCATAAAATAATAAGACATTTTTCGAAGTGTACAAAAATTGTGCGCTTGATTTTGTATGTGAGCAGCTTCAGAACTCATTATTTCATACTCTTCAGCGGTCCTGCATCAGTCCGTCCGGCCTGTTCCGATTTGATATTAACAGAAGGTCTTCCGTGCATTTGTCAGGACTCCTTGACTCACCACAAGGCCCTACACAACAAAAAAGACGCTGAAATATACCGACGTCTTCAGCCGGACTCCGAAACCTCGATTATGGTGTACATGTCTAACAGAGTGGAAGGCCATTTGAGTCGTTAAACAATGAGGATCTGTCAAGTCAGTTCCGCTGGAAATCTAAACTTTCGAAGTAAAATTAAATGCCCTGTAATTTATAGGAGGAATGGTGTAGAACTGATCGCTCTGAAAAATGGAAATAACACAAAATAACACATGGTTCAGACACAAAGAGAATATTTACTGAAAACTTCAAATGTTTCAATTATTATTATCATTATTATTATTATTATTAAATTTTCAGTCACTTCCTGCAACATTAATACTCTCAGGTTTCATCGTAACATAAAAACGACACCTCCAGTAGTGTGAGTGTCTATGTACATGAGAAAATGTCCAGCTGTGAAGGGAACAAACACTTGACTATATCGGAGTCTGCTGACGGCCTCAGCTGATCAGGTCTCCGTTCTTCCGCAGCAGTTCCAGCCGCAGTTCGTGTTCCCTCGCCTTCAACCGAAGAGCCGCGATGCTCGAACTCCTTCTGTCGAGGTCTGGCGCTGGCCCCGGGGCCCCTGTTGTGGGCACGGAGCTGCCCGGTGGCGCCATCGCTGTGGCGGTTGCTGCGGCCAACAGAGCAGCTGCGTGCTGATAGTCGTCTCCAACGGGACTCGAACCTGGCAGCTTGGGGCGCTGTACTGCCGAGATGTTAGCAAGGAGACTCTGAAACGAACTGGCCGCTGCCGAGGAATTGTAGGTGAGGTGACCAAGACTTGGAGGAAGAAGTGGAGGTGGCGCCCCTCGGTGGTGGGGGCCTGGGAAATGGGGCGGCGGTGCTGGATGGTGGCTGAGGTAGCTCCCCGGCAATACGGGGCCCGGCGGCAATGGAGGGTACCCTCCACTCACACGGAAGGCTGCTGCCAGACCTGCAGGACTCGCACCCTCGAACGGTTTCCGGAGGCTGAAGCCGAGATGCGAGAAAGGGTTTGGCAGCGACGGCGCCACGACTGCTGAGGGGGGCGCAGTTCCCCCTGAACCCATGTAAGGGTTGTACGGGTGTCCCTGGGGACCGACTTTTTCCTGTTTACGCCATTTGGCCCGCCTGTTCTGGAACCACACCTGTAACACAAAAAGTTATTGTCAGGAAGTTGCGTGTGTGTGTGTCTGCAGGAACAAGTCGCGGCGGCTGCATCATCACTCAGGCTGGTTGACGTAAGTGATCAGTTTATTGGGGTCACAGAGTTATAATTAACATTAATAACTTAAGCGCGGTTTAAAATGTGATTCTATTAGCATTTTTAAATTGGAATTCTTGGCACAAAGACGTCGACTTCCAACTTACAGCTCAGAGAGGACGTTAAACTATCAAAGTCACAGCCTTGTAGTATGCGAGACCTATACATAATAACGTAGATTTACATCTTTTTTTACAACAAAACGTAACTTGGTAATAAATTTCAATAGAAACGATAGCTCGGAAGACGTAAAAAAAGACCTCGTGTTGTAACAGGTAAAGTGCATTGAGATTCAGCCGTAATGTGCACACTGCAGATGAAACAGCGGGGATTCAGCGGATACAGGCTACGGCCAGACACAAAATCAACTAAGGACGGACGGACAGACAGACAGACACCTTGCTTCCCACACATCATGGCTTTAAAACTGCTTTGGGTTGCGTTGTGAGATATTAGAATATCTTAGCGGTGCAGCAGTCCCATTACAGGCCTGGACAGGCCTAGAGGGTTCCAGGAGGTTCAGGCTTCCAGATTTAAAGACAATCGGCACATGAAGGTGATAATGTTGTCAGCCTTACGCACCGGCCGCCTTTACCCCCAGGAAATATTCGTGGTACTCATTTCTGTTAAAGGCTGAGTCGACCCCAGGGCCATGGTGCGGCAGAAAGGATTATGTCAAATCAAAAATTTCAATGACACCATCGGGAACGAACCCGCGACCTTCCGGCTTGTAGCGCAGTGCCTCAACGAACTGCGCCACGGCGTGCTATTGTTGGGTTGTTTTGTAACAGACAGGTTATGGCAGCGGTGGCTACACAGATTGCTGTCCTCCCGCATGTTACGACGTGTTAGCTGGTAGCAATACACAGAATTGCGTATTATTGTATTTACACACAGCCTGGACTGGCACCTGCCAGCGACGGCGAGACACAGTGCACTTCTTCCTCGCCCACACCGTCACAGAACTGAATCACGCAGTGCAACATGCAGCTCTGTCAGTAACTGCACAGCTTTCGTAAGCCTGCAGTCGCAAGGCCGATTATCAAGCCAAACAAACGTTAATCACAATCTGCTCTTCTCATATAATCCAAGCATTACCTACAGCCATGTCTGTTATCGTGCGCGGAACTTGTGCGAATTATCACCTTAGGATGGAAGCCAAAGTCGTCTTCCTTAAAAGTGAGTGGACAGCGCCACTCCGTGCCCTCGCCATGTCGGCCACACAAGTATCTGGCAACACAGACCTGTTATTCACAAGGCACACGCTTCCCACGTAATTTTCTGTAACAGACTGACAACTCTGAGATGGCTGCAAGTACCCCAGGATCAGATCTGAGGGGAACCGCCACGAAACGTCCCGGAATGTCAGTTCCCATCACCACGTAATTTGTTGATTAGCTAAAGGCTGAACAAAGAGGGCTACCAGAGGACGAGATCTGTGAACTAGAGACAGACAGTTTTATGACTGCCATGCTGTAACATTTGTTACCCTCGAATTTGCCAAATAATGCACCGCTAATTAAAACACCAACCAATATACGCACTTGATAAAACACAATTCAAGACAAGTAGTAAGCTGCTACATGTTTCGGCACCGGAGTGCCATTATCAGTGAGTTTTTAGAACAAATCAGTACCAGTCCAACACGCTAATCTAGGTACTGTGTCGCCCTTATTGGAAAGATTAAAATATTAAAATTCTAAAATGCACAAATTTAATAAGCATAAAATTAAAATATTTCGACACTAAAAGTGCGCCGCTCCAGCTATCAGTTTGCAGTTATTTATACGCAGTACGGGGCACGCACACGCACACACACACGCACACGAACGTGTCTCGATGTTTTATGATCCGAAGAGATGTCGTCCCGTACACGTGAGTTCTGAACGCATGGACACACATTGTCGTAACACAGAACGTGCGTCTGTGTTACACGCTTGTACGCCTGCTCCATACATAATGTGAATAACTACGAACTTACACGTGGAACGGCTCGCTTTAATATCGCATCGTTGTAACGTTACGTTTATTAGCGTTACGTATTTCAGAATTTTAATATTTTAATATTGCAATCGTTTGGACAAGGGCGATACCGTACCTAGCTTTGTGTTTTGTACTTGTCTTAAGTTATATTTAAGTGCATATGTTGGTTGACGTATTGTGGGAATATGCACGCTATGAATAACACGAAAATATACTGCTAAGTACACCATACGCAGCACAGTACCGCTACTTACCAACTGACTTTATTAGTATTATTATTATTATTATTATACAGCAGACGCAGCACAGTACTGCTATTTACCAACTGACCTTATTATTATTATTATTATTATTATTATTATTATTATTATTATTATTATTATTATTATTCAGCAGACNTTATTATTATTATTATTATTATTATTATTATTATTATTATTATTATTCAGCAGACGCAGGACACATGTTAAGGAAGCTGACAGAAGATTATACGAAATGGCGGTTACAAGTTAACTTTGGGAAGATGGATATTTAACCTTGGACTTGGTAGCAGAAATTGTTACAGCAACTGGAAAGTTAAGACGGTTAGTAAATTCGAATATTTAGGATCCATTTTGGAAAGCAACGGTGCAACTGGTTCAGAAACAGAAGCACAAACAAGCGATGGCACAAGAGTTACTGAAAAGTTAGACCCTGTCTTGTGTTGTGCAAATATTCTTAATAAAACCGAGATATTTATGTAACAAACGCCAGGCCAGAGATACGGACACAGCACACAACTGGCTAGTAAACTGCTTGCAGCTGAAATGGCTATTCGGAGACATCCTCGAGGATATTAAAAACAGTACATATTCTACACGACACAACTGCAGCAACTGTAGACTTAGGTAGAAACGTATTAGGAGTAACTGAAGAAAAAGGCGACGACAGTTCGGACATGTAAGGAGAATGTCAGGAGTAGAGTGCCACGGTGAACCGTACGAGGCGAACCGGAGGGAGCACTAAAGAAGGCAAGACACAGAGAAAGCTGGATGGATGGAGTAAAAAGGCGTATGAATAACAGTGGACTGGCAGAGGAGGACACCAGATGCAGGGACATGTGAAGAAACTTAGTTTTTGGTGAAGAAAAGCCATCGTACAGTGGACAATCCTTGGACGAATAAAAATTACTATCATCATCATCACCATCATCATCATCACTACCACCACCACCATAATCATCACCATTATCGTCTTCCTATTACGTGATACTTCTTATGTCTTTGTTATAACCCCTCGCTAACAGCACTAACTCAGTCCCAAAGTTCAGATGACACCTGCAGCACTACTAACATCAAAATTGCCTACGTGGCACTAATTACGGATTTCATTTCGTTATCCACTCTCCGACGCTGTCAGCTCCTCGCACTGTGTGAACACGGTGCAGGTAGCGAGAATGACAGCGACACCTACAATGGAAGGAAAGAGGGAAAGAGGAAAACCAAGTAAAATGGAGGGACAAGGTTGAAGAGTATTTAAAAACAACGGGAATAAAATCAGGCAGACAATGGTCAGAGACCGCCGGGATCAGAGGGGGGCTGTATTGCAAGGCAAGGGCCACAGCAGGCTGCAGTGCTCGAGAAGAAAAAGAAGAAGCAGACGAAGGGGCACACATTTAAAGGAAAAAATTCGTGCTCTACTCGAGGTATTATGCCAGGAAGGGCTCAGTAAAACCGTTAAAACCCTCACCAGGATAGCCGGTATCCCGAACGAGTTCGAACCAGGTAGATCCGTCATACAAACCCAAGTGTTGCCACAACAACACCTGCTCGGCCTGTCGATGTGTTAAACTTGATATCTAATTATCTGAACCTTAAATCCACAGACGTGAGCTACGAAGCCTCTCTGGAAAATGCTGTAAGTCTAGACCTAGTGACGGGTGACTGGTTCATGCCTGTCAGCAGGAGCGCGGAAGCAGTGCTTTCTGCCCATGTTGCGCGTGTGCTGCTCTATGTCTACGTTACTGCAAACTGATCAACAAACTGCAATGGACACTTTGTTTACTTAAATATCATGTCTGTTGAGTCGAACCCTTGTAGAAGTTAGCTTCTATAGTGTGCTACCCTGTAGCCTGCAGGGGAAACTTGAACTTGACAGGTATAATGGCAAGTTGTGTGCAAAACAAATTTGAAAAGTACAGGCCTACTGGCGCGGTGCGCGCGCAAATTGCAACTTAACCAGAACAGTCGCAAGATGCGTGCACAAACCAATTCCAGAGCAAATTAACACTGATAAAGTTGTGGGTAAAGCAAAGGCAAGTCTGAAGTTCTTAGCTTTGTTTTGAGTCGCAGCAGTTGTCGTGACTTCAGTCCCATTCTGCAGGCGACGCCCAAAATGATTGTGTGTGTTGAAAGAGAGAAACACAAGGCGGAAGAAAAGAAAAGAAAAGAAAAGAAAAGAAAAGAAAAGAAAAGAAAAGAAAAGAAAAGAAAAGAAAAAAAAGAAAAGAAAAGAAAAGAAAAGAAAAGAAAAGAAAAGTAAAGAAAAGAAAAGAAAAGTAAAGTAAAGAAAAGAAAAGAAAAGAAAAGAAAAGAGCGTAAAATAGGACAGGTTTACGGAGAGCAAAAGGCCAATTACACGAACCCATTTGTTGGGACACGATCCGAGGGCAGGCTGGCCAACGTGCCAGTGGGTGTCACAATACAGTGTCATTTGATGGCACGGCCTTGATGCAACGTCAGACCACAGCAATCCGATAATGGCACAAGGGGATTGTACGGCTCCGCGAGGTACCGTGCAATTTATTTAATTAAAGTAAATTAACTTACCCCTAACATTTTTCCCCCCTCTTAAGCAACTTCAAAGTTGGCGGCGGTTCTATACTCACGGACAAGCGTCTGGGATCCTACATGGGGCTTCCCTCCAGGGGTGAACAAACCGCCAAACCGACAGAAGGAAACTGGTACATACAGACCAACTGCAGTAAGATTGCTACTGCTTTGCCAAATTACACTTGGAATTGGAAAACTGCTACTGCTTTGCCAAATTACACTTGCAATTGGAAAACTGCTACTGCTTTGCCAAATTACACTTGCAATTGGAAAACTGAAGCGTGAGTTTCACGTTTGTACTCTTAATTGTGTCATGTTCTGCGTGATTAATCACAGCAGCACAGCGTTATTCTTCTTGTGTTTGGTAACGTGAAAAACACCCCTTCGCCGCGATGCCAGGAATAAAGTGACAAACTGGTAACTGCCCTTCTTTCTTGTGACGCAACAGCCCAAGTTGGGCCTACGCCGCATCATTGTTGAGGCTTCCAGATCACACACGCACACGCGCGCGCACACACACCGTAGGACTTTTCTTGACAAGGAACCAGCCCGACGCAGAGGCCTCTACCTAACAACACATAGCACGTTCATGCACTCGGAGGGATTCGAACCAGCAATCGCAGGAAGAGAGTGGCGGCAGAGGCACGTCTTACACAGCCGTGATCGGCGATATATGTATGTAAAAGGTAAAGCAATCCCGTTACAGACCTGGACAGGCCCGTAGGGTTCCAGGACTCCGAGGCGCCCAGATTTTCAGAAAATCGGCACCTGAAGGTGGTAAGGTTGTCAGCCCTACGCACCGGCCGCGTTAACCCCCCAGGAAATATTCCTGGTACTCATTTCTGTTAGAGGCTGAGTCGACCCCAGGGCCATGGTGCGGCCGGAAGGATTATGCCAATGAAAAATTCCAATGACACCATCGGGAATCGAACCCGCAACCTTCCGTTTTGTAGCGCAGTGGCTCAGCCAACTGCGCCACCGCGTGCCCCATATATGTACGTAGAAAATGGAAATGTGGAGAAGACGAGAGCAACATATAAGTAAGCAAAAAATACCAGCTGATTTGTGCCTAGTATATAAAATGTCATTGGGGTAGTTATGGAAAGTCGAATACATTTATCTGTAACTGAAGTTACGAATCCCGTCGTCACAAGTGTGCGAATTTTCATGTAACGAGTATCAGCTGTACGTCTCGACAGACAGACTAAAATTGTTAAACCCCCTCTTTTATTACACCCAACCAAGCACACACCGCGTGAATGATCACCTACTTTGCTGCATTATGGTTTCAAATTTTGATTAGAGTGACAGGTGTCTTTAAAATACTGGTAGTCGCTCATCTAGTGAATAAAATATCTTCCAGTTTGGTCGATATATAGCAACAAAGTATACAAATTCTCTAAATTTATGTACGTCCAGTACATACAGATCCGCCTTATAGCATATGCACGGTTAAACATGCATTGTTGTAAGACAGAATGTCTGATCTTTTGGAGCTGTGCATTTCATTATCGTATTCACAAGGGCCGGCTATGGATCATATTCCGAAAAAAATTCAGTACAGGATCTGGGATCGCATTGCTTTAAGACGCTTTTAAACTGTCTATACGTGAGGTGCACAAATGATCTCGAACCTGCAGGTTCTGTAACCAGAGTTTCTGCATTTGTTACTTGTCTGTGCATGCTACATGTCCCGTCCCTCTCACTCTCTGTTACTTGGTTACCCGGATATTTTTTGACGAAATTTAGAAGCTTCTAATTATGCATGATTTATTGCATGAATTACAAGAAAAAAGATGCAAGAAAGGAGAATGTATCAATAAAATTCCGCATAGCCGGTTAAGGCAAGCTATGTTACGCAGGCAGTCCGGGGGTTACTTGGAATTAGCTGCCACCTTAGCTTCAGGAATCCAGGAACTGATCTCCAGTCACCCAGTCATTATGGAAGAAGACAAATAAGCAGACCGGCAATTACTGCTGAGATGAACTGTTCTCGTACGGCCTCCCGTGTCACTACGGACTGGATTTTACCCACAGTCACCACGTTTACCCACCCAGAGCCAGTCGCTCCAGTTCATACTCTTGTATCATGTTTCCTTCAGATCCGTTTTAATATCATCCGTCTACACCTCTGTGTCCCTCGTTACCCCAACAAAAATCTGATCCAGGACTTGAAATGAAAATCCGTATTGTGCCTATGAATAAGCGGAACGGAGACTGGACAGTAAGAAGGTAGGGTTATTTAAGGGTGGTGTATGAACTCAGTTTCATGAAGAATTCATTACTGGCAGAAAATGCCATTTGGGTTGTGGCTGCAGTGGTGTTAGCAGCGACTGTAAACGGTTGGTTAGGGTGCGGGTCATGGCAACTGCTGTAATGCTACTGGCTGCAGTGATACGGTAACATGCAGGTTGTGAGCAGCGGGCTGTAACAAACCGCCAAATTTCTTTTACGTGTGCTCACAGCATTAGGCAGGCAGGCAGATAGGCAGGCAGGCCGGCAGATAGGCAGGCAGGCAGGCAGGCAGATAGATAGATAGATAGATAGATAGATAGATAGATAGATAGATAGGTTCGTTGAGCCAAGTACACACGATATTACAAAATGCGCCTGCTAGCATCAGCAATTCTGCACTGCGCAGCCAAATCCACCTTCATAACCAGAAACAGGTGTCACTAACGTCCTTCGACCAGTCTACCAGTAATTAACACCGCCATAATATCTCCCTTCTGATCCCCCTAATTGCGTCAGATCAGTAACTCTGGAGCACCTCACTAGTTCTTTAGAGGCTGCTGCTTCGTTCACTTGCAGCCACTTCTTATCCAGCCATTTCTCCCTCCATCTTTGTGTTTCTTAGCAATTCAGAAGTGCGTGAGTGGTACAGTGTCAGAAGAAACCAGCTGCTGTTTCACAGTGCTTTTTAACAACACACAAGTTGCGTTCACTTTTCTTGAAAACGACCAAACATCAACAGCAAGCGTTTGCATTGTGTCCATAACGTTACGGTGCACGCGGTGGGTGACGCAGTTGGTTGAGGCACTGCGCTACAAACCGGAAGGTCGCGGGTTCGACTCAGCCTGTAACAGAAATGAGTACCGGGAATATTTCCTGAGGGGGTAAAGGCGGCCGGTGCGTAAGGCTGATCGTCTAAAAATCTGGGAGCCTCAAGCTCCAGGAAACCTCTGGGCCTGTCCAGGCCTGTAATGGGACTGCTTTGCCTATATGGCTGTACGCGGTTGGCACAGCCATCTTTTAACGCACTGAATACCGTTCTTTAATAAATAAGCCGGCTGAGTGTGCATCCACAGCGGCCTGAAGAACTGTGGCACTCAGAATACAACGTAGTGGCTCTTTAGTCAGAAGATGGCGGTTGGTAAGTTTAGAAGCATAACATTCCCCGTGGAGAGCAAAGCTTTGTGCGTAAGTAGCACCGGTTCAGGCCAAGCGAAACACAAGTCGTGCATATCATTGTTGGAAATTGGTACCCGCTGCTACTGTCCATTAGCGCACCTCTTCCATTACACTCTGCTGCTATATCAGATCCTATTACTTCTCTGCGCGCAGGTCGCCCTGCCTTCAATGCCGCTGTATCTCGGCTCGCTCCAAGCTATTAGCCTGGTCGTGATGGCATCTTAATACGAGGTCGGCGAACAACTAGCAGTCGTGTTCATATACAGCGGGACGTCAACTCCCACTCACTGCAGCCAGACAACAGACGGCGCAGTGTTATTTTCAAAACGTGGGTCCGTAACAATATTGGACTAGGATTCTTAAGAACTGATAAGTGTGTTTGGGTTCTCAGGTTCATCTCTGGTAGGACTACCAACTGTCATACAAGAAAAAACCCTGGATAGGACAATGATTCTGCTTCTCAATATTTACACCATGGAAAGAAAAATAAACTAGATTGTACGTCTCTCTGTTTAAGCTAAATTTTTTAAGTTCAATTGCGAAATCACAGTCCCTATTGAAAAACCACACAGTTATTTAATTACATGATGATAAAAAACCGCAGATTCTGTTGGCCGTGCGGTCTAGGGCGTAGGTCTGCAGCGGCTCGAAAGCTGGAATCTCGGGTTAGAATCCCGCTGAGGTCATGGATGTTCGTCTCTTGTGTTTTGTTGTGTGTTGTGTAGGTAGCGGCCTCTGCGACCAGCCGATCATTCATTCAGAGGAGTCTTACCTTCTGTGTGTGTGTGTGTGTGTGTGTGTGTGTGTGTGTGTGTGTGTGTGTGATGCAGCAACTTTGATATTCCATCCCCAAACGGACGGTTTTATCTGCCTTGCATTACAGCTTTCCTCAGTGGACTTCAGCCAGTCTACGTCAAAAGGCTGTCGCCTTGAAGAAGTCACACAGGTGCCAGCAATTACGCAGCACATGTTCACTGTGTAACTAGAGTGTTGGCGTGTATAGGATATTAACCCTTTAAAGACGAAGCGTATCTGTTTTATATAAGGACTCAGTGCGTACCGCGCTGTAAACACTCTCCACTTCGGTTATAAAAACCAGTCTCTTAATGTTTTATAAGGCAAAAGTTGCTGTTTGTTCTGAGATCCGTACAAAATACGTAAACGCAATGTGGGCACCACGTAGAATTTTTTAATGTTAAGCCTGGTGGTACGTAAAGTTACCGCTAGGCTTTAAAAGGTTAATACCAACGCTGGGGTTATGTAATGTATCCTTTTTTCGGCTGTGGCGAATTAAAACTCATCCTGGACAGTCCGTGTACCTTAGGTCCCCTACTGGCAAGCGGACTGTTTAACTGTGAAACAGCTACAGCAGGTCTGTTTGACGATTTGGGATTGCAACGTCAGTACAGTGGCTAGGCTGCGATCTGGGACATCTGTGGTTCGATCCCTGGCAGGAGACAATTATTTTCCTCTCCTCTTAACACCCATATCGGTTTTGGTGTCAATTCACCTTACCATTAAACCTCTGGATCAGTAGGTACAGCGAACTCTTTAACCGGGGATAAAGCGGCCGGAACGTAAGGCTAAGCACTCGCTTCCAGCAAGTACCGAGGTTAAGAGAGAGTGCAGCTGTACTTCCAATCCTCCGGTATGCATCCATTGCATGTAAGGAGACAAGTTTACCTTTTTCTAAGAGGTTTTTTACCGTGGCAATTAATGCATACTTCAAAATATAAATTACTTTGTCTACACAAATTGCATTTGCAGTAGCTAAACGACCAGGAAATTGCACTGAAAGTAGCCACAGAGTACGTGGCTCCCATTTCTGAGCTAGACAATGCACGTTTTGAGAGATCGGACTCGAGATTACTTCTCAGCGTTTCTTTCTTGTTACGGTCGACAAAAAAGACACATATCATGTGCATGGCTGGATAAAAATCGCCAATCATTGCATGTTAATTAAAGCGAAGACAAAACAACATCAGACTTTCATAACATTTACGACGGCAGGTAGTTAAAGTGCGGCTGAATAGCCAGCACACTTCCTTTTGGAAAGCTCACCCCGTCCGGTCAGTGCTACAGTGGCGTCACTGTGCTAGTCTGAAACACTGCATGCGTGAAATTCTTCTCTATATAACGTTTAAACTTATATTTCTAATTCAAAGTAAACAGACAGCATCGGCGTTAAAATAATAAACTGATGTTGCTTGGAGAAATAAAGGCAAAGCAATTCCGTTACAGGCCTAGACAGGCCCTTAGGGTTCCAGGAGGTTGAGGCTTCCAGAATTATAGACAATCGGCATATGAAGGTGGTAAAGTTGTCAGCCCTACGCACCGGCCGCCTTTTGGGCCCCCCCCCCCCCCCAGAAAATATCCCTGGTACTCATTTCCGTTAGAGGCTGAGCCGACCCCAGGGCCATAGTGCGGCTGGAAGGATTAAGTTAATGAAAAATTCCAATGACACCATCGAAAATCGAACCCGCGTCCTGCCGGTTTGTAGCGCAGTGCCTCAACCAACTGCGCCACCGCGTGCCACGTTTAAAGACATAATATCTCTTTATTCTGAGTCACATAAAACACAAATACATTGTGTCAGCAGAATTCAGAGCCCTTTAATTACAAAAGGTGGTGTACACAAGTATTTACTGTGTGCTTGAAATGGTCACAACATTTCGCTGGTGGTTCCTTGCGCAAAGCAGCTTTCCTGTAAGTTTCTCTTTTCACGGAAACGTAGAGCTTCGATTGTCCAAAAAAAAAAGGCGGATACATTCCGTTCACAGGATTCCCCATCGCAACGTTAATTCGGACAAAGCATCAATGTTTCTAGCTGGACATGGTGTTATTAGCGCGTAAAGAGATAACAACGAGAACTGCATCTGTGAATGCGATGTCCACAGAACACCTGTCGCTCCCTGCAGTCTGCCTGCTGCTGTACAAGCCTGCAACAGACGTGACAGACCGTCTGGAAACTATCAACACTCGCAGCCTAGAAACCTCAAATATTTCGGAGATTAGGCCTTCGTAAGTGGCTGCCCAGGGTCAGGTCGCGCTTCTCCGCTTAGCACTTGAAGACGCAAAGAGACACACGGTCTGAACTGCTGTGCATTTTTCAGCCTGAGGCGACGGAAGTGGCAAAAGTATCGGTCGGGTCTGCTTGCAAAAGTCCGCATTGAAAACTCGGCTCCAACTGAGTGGGTATTCATAAAACTTGAGCTTTCAGGATTTTTCGAAAAATTTGTTGAGAAAGTTCGAGTTTCATTAAAATCTTACAAGAACAACCGGTACTGCACCTGACTACCTAGGTACATTTATAATATCTCGCTGAGTTCTTCCTAGAATGAGAAATTTTTCAGACAAATTTGAAGAGGAAATCAAAACACACATTTTGTGATCAAAACATTTTTTCCGAAAATCGTGCCGCTTATGAGATAATGTGGAAAAATATGGTACAGCCAGACAGTCCACACAGGATAATACAGTCCTGCTGAGATAAGATGAGATTTGTTTGCAGAATAACTGAGGCAAGACTAGAGACACGCAAACTTATTGCTTCGTGACTGTTTAATTACATCTGATATCGTAAAAGTTTCGGGGCACTACAGCCGCCATATTGCAGAAGCACAACACAAAAGAAACAATTAGGCTATTTTTCTTACGCTCTAAGCTGAAGGCTCCAAATAAATAGTTAAGTGATACAATACATTACGACACAAGAATAAGCGCACTCGTGCGTTCAGCCAGCCCATGAATGGGAAAACTCTGTGTGAGAATATCACATCCGATTTCACGCCAATGAACTGACCGCAAGCATTTCCGTTCAGTGCTCGCTGGATCCGCCACGTCCAGTACGTTCAGTCGACCACAGACAAGCTAAATCCTCTTCAAGGTTATGCTTGGATTTGCGTCATATCGGGGTCGGCGAATTCGCGATAGTTTTTGCAAATTAAGGAAATTGTGGCTTGTATGGATTTTAAATACATAAAAAACACATCATGCTCTTTATGGAAGAGAGATTCTCCCACAAAATAAAACCAAGACAGGGAGCGCAGAGTTACAGCTTTTAGTGTTCACTTTGGGTAATTTCAACAGGCTGTTCTCTTTGTGCAAAAATTGGCACATCCGTAATGTCGAAACTTACAGCCAGACAAGGGGGGGTGTCAGTACGAAAGGAAAACATCTGGCGCTGTGGCAGATACCTTTAACCTTTTAAAGCCTAGCGGTAACTTTACGTACCGCCAGGTTTAACATTAAAAAATTCTACGTGGTGCCCACATTGCGTTTATGTGTTTTGTACGGATCTCAGAACAAACAGCAACTTTTGCCTTATAAAACATTAAGAGACTGGTTTTTATAACCGAAGTGGAGAGTGTTTACAGCGCGGTACGCACTGAGTCCTTATCTAAAACAGATACGCTCCGTCTTTAAAGGGTTAAGAAACAAGCACACCGAGCAACACTGAACATTGCGTTCTTTAACCAGTCCGTTTAACCTGCACGAATTATGCAGCATCTAAGGTGCAACGATTCTGCCGATGTATAACTGACGAGGGCCGTAGAAAGAAGAGCTGATACCAGGCAAATTCCCCTGATAAAGCGCTTTAAGAGATTGCGTGAGTGAGTCACACCGGTTGCCACTGACGCCAGATAAAGGCTGTCATGATTACTCTTACACTGCGATCTGTGCCGCAGACACAGTTACAGCCAAAGAGACAGTTTCTGTAACCTGTAATGTTTAAAAACGTTAAACGTGGGCCACAGAGCACAACACAGCACAGCCAAGTGCAGCAGACCTATAGCTGAAACTGGCGCTTGGTTGACATGCAAATAGCATTACGGGCACTTGGCTAGTTTTAAAATAATTTCCTGCAAGGAACAAGAAGAATATTTAGGTTGGACAATCAGCCTTCGAAACAAGACCTGAATCTCAAGGCGTCCCACGTACCGATACTAACGGCAGCGCGAGCCACAAAGTGGATAGCTCGCCTCCAGCAGCGGACGAGCGCAAGGTTCCTGACACAGTTACCCACACTGACGTGCACTTCTGTTAGCAACCCCCATCTGGAAACTGAGCTAGAGGGCATCAGAAAAGCCACACGAACCCCCAACCAGGACAGCTGGCCCTTCGACGTAGAACTGAATTCGGGATCTTCAGAAGTCAAAGCAGAAATACAAATCGCACCCCCTCCCCCAGAGATAAGAACACGAATTTGGTAATTAAATGGTTAAGTTGCTGATCACGGCGGCCGTGCGGTCTAAGGCATAGGCCGTAAGCCGCTTGACTGATGGGGCTGCGGGTTCGAATGCAGCTAGGCTATGGATGTTCTGTGTTTATTGTGCTTTGCAGGTAGCGGCCTCTGCGATCAGATAATGGCTTCTTCAGACGAGGCCTACTGTGCGTGCGTGCGTGTGACATTTAGAGGCCTGGAAACTGTAGCGACCTAGACCTGTGGGCTGCACAGCCACAAAAAAAAATAGTGGTTAATTTTCGGTCCAAATGTTGAATGTGATTTTTGCCAGTGCCTGCAGAATAACTAATGGGCCTATCATTCAAACACTCCATAACCACATTCTGCGAAATTCCTTTTTTCATTTTACTGTATACTGTACTGTCGTATCATTTTATCCACTGTTACAATAACCTCTGTAGCTGAATAGCGATGTTACATAATCCATAAAGTGGCAGCACTATCCGGCACACAAATTATAAAATCAGTTCTTGCGAGGCAAAAAAAAAAGTCAGCGGCACCTTTTCTTTGTTAAAATTTCACTCTTTGTTTTCGGACAGAAAACACTAACAATAAAAACCTTTGTTTTACACCTGTCTCTAACAAAGCAGCCGTATAGTACAGTGTCCGCTTCCAACAGGTGCCGGACACGTTACGTGATTTTATTTTCCTTAACTCTGCATTCGGCCGTGGTAACTAGGCGCCACCTGATCAGAGTTAAACAACATGGAATTAGCGGGTTAGTTTAGTAAAGTCGTTCCTGTCTACGCCATAAAGGCATATTGGGGGCGTACAGGTGTAGCTCCAGTCAGTCTTCACCTCGGCACTAGATACAGGTGAGTAGTCGCCTTCACGCCCAGCTCCTGTACCCGGAGATAAAGAGCCCCTTGCACCCATTCTGTCGGAGTGTATGTGGGCCCCAGTGCCACTCCGGACGTTTTGCAGAAGACAAATATATCGTGCGCCCGGCCGGAGTCTAACCCCAGGTCGTCCAGCCCGTAGGTTATTCGTTATACCGACTGCCCTAATTCGGCTATCGGAATTCTTTCCCCCAAACAATAACTGCTCTTCGCAGCAGAGATTCGGCGAGTCTTGCTGCAGGCAGAGCCGACCTCTAGACTGTGTCTACACACAGCAGTGCGGTCACACCAAGCACTCGCATACCGACCTCTAGACTGTGTCTACACACAGCAGTGCGGTCGGTCACACCAAGCACTCGCATACCGACTGCTTCTTTCTCGTTAAATGCTTCTTCTTTCCTCAGGGACAGCAAATGAGAACTCTTTACCACACAATTTTATCATGAATTTGTTTCTAAGGTTATTTCACGTCGATATTTCAACTGCATGCGTTACGAATCGTGAAATAAATGATGACTGGCACTGTCTGTTACAAACTGTAAAGTTGATCACAGTGTTTGATTTTAAAGTACAATAACAACACATTTGTGACGAGGCTGAGTAAAATCACGGAGACCTTGCATCGCAATTGTTGTCTTAAACCCGAGAACTGAACCTGGCGCTTCCAAATACGAAGTAAGAGCTGTAACCAGCTGACCGTGAGACTGTCCCCAGCTACAGCAGATGTGTCCATAACAGCAATTGATAAGGTGCATTAGTGGCGGTTAGGCACGTTAATTAATTTGTTATGGCCTAAAAGCATGACGTAATGAGGAATGCATATTAATAAAAAGTTGAGTCAAGAACAACTGTCGTGCCTGTTAGTGCTAGTGTTGGTGTTAGTGTTAGTGTTGGTGTTAGTGTTAGTGCTGGTGCTAGTGTTAGTGCTAGTGTTAGTGCTAGTGTTAGTGCTAGTGCTAGTGTTAGTGTTGGCGTTAGTGTCCTCTACCTTATTAGCGTAAAGTCAAGAAGGCCCTCTCATTCTGCAGCAGAGACAAACACCCAATAAAGCTGAAACAGATTGGTTCCATGCACGCAATTACGTGTCACTGAGACAGGGCTGCACAAACGCTACGCCAATTCAGGCCTCCAGTAAGTTCAACGAACGCAGGAGAGGAGGACCTTACGAACGTCAGGTCTGTACACAACCGAAGGGCTCGGGGAGGCGGTCTTAAGTAAGTATGTAATAGTTGGGAAAGAGACTTTGGTGGCTCGTCTTTATGTACTGCCGCAGGGCCAATAGTGACAAACGTCTTCAGAGCGCGTCGTTTGGGAAACTGACACTCGACCCCCCTTTACCTCGGTGGTTTGAAGACTGCGCCACCCCCTCCCCGCCCTCCACGGGATAACTGATAAACAGGAGCCGACATATATGAACATTATCAAATCTTTAATTCTAACAGCAAACTTCCTTCCTTAAAAGAATACACAGAGATAAACAGAATGCTCAATTTACGACAATTACTGCCATCTAAGATGTTACGCCATGTAGAACAGTCTGGTATAAATTTAAATTTATATCAGACTTCACGGCGTCACATCGCAGAACAAAGCGCGTTTTATAAGCACTGCAGGACAGTCCCAAATATCGCCTCTCCTGTCACATGTTCTGACAACACCAGCCTATTGAGTTTCTACCCTTCTCCACCTTTTTCACTGAAATTACTCCCAGCTTTCAAGAATTCTGAGCACCAGTTCGTGCAACAGTAAAGCCCACCTACCGGAGTTTCGCAACAGCACACAAATAACTTCAGTTCGAGTAACACCCTAAATCAGAGGTCTGTGCAAATTAACTGGTCGGTAGAATAATCTCTAATCTAGATTACTGTTGTCTGTGTGCGCCTGACAGGTAAGGAACTGTACGCCCGCTTAACACTGTCACAAGTTGTTCTTTTCATTTGGCGTCCAACATGTCGTTCAAAATTTTCAGCTCAGTCCTGGAGTATCTGAGGTTAAAATTCTAAGGGCTTCTTTGGACAGTGACAATTTTCGATATTGTAACATTTACACAAAATGTTACGGCGTTTCGGACATTACTGTGACACCGTGTTTAGGCAAGACACAGTAGGGAGGAAGGAAGAGCTAACAGATGAACCTAGTAACAAAGGGGCGCGATGTCTAATGGGTCTTAGGGTGTGTCAAACGTTTACATCTGCAACAAAGCACATAAATGAAAATTCTCCTTGCAGCTACGCAGGTCTGCTGGACTGCTTCGAACCCAACATCATGTGTCGGCTTCAATAACAAACGTAAGCTGGAATTTCTCAATGCATTTAACAAAGGTTTCTGTGCGTCGCACGTAAGGATACAGGTAAATTAGAAACTGTGGAGGGAAATCACCGTCCACTCTGCGGCAGAATCTCATCCTTATGGAGATACGGAGCATTCAGATCGGGAGAGCTAATATCGAATATTATGGCCCGACCGCCGTAACAAAGCAACTGCGATGTTTGGGCGCCCCGATCGCAGGACAACCCTCGACTTTATTTAAATTTCTGGGATTTTTTTTCGTTGTCGAAAGTAAAGCGACAATGTAACAGAGAAAATCTAGCCTCACGAAGAATCAACAATCAAACGGTGGCGAAGCTAACCTGTAAAAACTATCCCGTTACAGGCCTGGACAGGCCCTTGGGGTTCCAGGAGTTTGAGGCTCCCAGAATTTCTAGACAATCGGCACATAAAGGTGGTAAGGTTGTCAGCCCTACGCACCGGCCGCCTTTACCTCCAAGGCGATATCCTTGGTAATCATTTCCGTTAGAGGTTGAGTCGACCCCACGGCCACAGTGAGGCCGGAAGGATTAAGTCAATGAAAAAGCCCAACGACCCTATCGGGAATCGAACCCGCGACCTTCCGGCTTGTAGCGCAGTGCTTCAACCAACTGCGCCACCGCGTGCAAAGCTAAGCTGTCGGAATGAAACATTTTAGTTTACTAGGACATTAAATTAACACTTTTAACAACACTGTAAGGAAATGCGTTGCTGCAAGTAACAGGCTCCCAATTAGTTATTAATTATGTAATACAAAATTTGCGTATCTAATTAATGCTCTCTAATTAAGAACATGGTAGTGACGTAATGTTCTGTATCCTTTGTTAATCATCGCTGCATTTATATATACAGACTTGCGTGACACGCACCGTGCTAATCAATGCTCTATGATCCCGCAGCAATAGGCAGAAGTGCTTACCTTAAAACAATGGTCTATTGTGAAACAGATAAACTAGTCGTAAGTCATGGCACATACAAACTGGGACGTCATTAGTTACACTGGTCGGTGGGCGTCACCAGATCAGTTTCACTGGAACTAACGCTGGCCATTAGCGAACTCTAACGAGGTAATCTGCACACTTGTGTGTGAGGACTCAGCATCAACAGGACAGAAGACAGGGAAATACACGTAGTTCGGAAAATAGTCGGTTTTGCCTCCTAGAGCGAAAGAAATGTGTACGTACACCAGTCGCAGCCCACTGCTGACTCCACTCTTACGTAAGCATTGCAATCAAGTTAAAGTTTTACGTACTTTGGACGCCATGTTCCGGTCCCTTCCCTGCAACATTATCAGACGTGTCACAGGAGTGCTTCGTGTGTTATGCTTTGACGTGTTCTGTTACTGGAGTCTCAATCTGGGTCCGCGCACGGCACTGGGCTGCATCAGCTGCCTTAACGCAACTACACAGGAGCGATTTAAACTTAAAAAAAAAAGTTTCTTTTTGCAGGCAGGCAGTAAGTACGAGTCCATCAAAATGTGTGTTAGAAGCGCCTTAACAAATACTGTCAGTGAATTCTACCCAGAAAACAAGGCAAAATCCGTCTGGACACAACTACGTTCTGCTGTTACTCAAAACGACATGTTTCGACAACATACGGTCACCTGCAGGTACACAAAAGATTACTGTGAAGCTGCGGATGACCCACTTTGGTCGAAATATGTTCTTCTGCGTAATAACAGAAGGCAGCTGTGCTGGATGGATTTTTGCCTTCTTGTCTGGTATAAACAGCGCAACAGAATGGCTACCTTTAAAAAAGAATCCTACACAGCTTACTTCTTTAGAAGACAAGTATCAACGGCACATTTATAAATCACAGAAAGTAAAATGACACGAAATTATAAATAATTACGTAGGCCGTGAACAGGAACAATGACGGTTTATTCTAGAATTCCTCTGAAAAAGAAAGAACAGTTCTTGCCGTGTACCTGCCGTGCGCAACTAGACTCATACAGAGCAACACAGACCTGCCGGTTTCGTATCGTTATTGATAGAACTAATCTACGACACTTGGAAGAGCAAATGGAAGACGAACTGACAACAGCCTCCAGAAATGCGCACACCACCAGTGACAACACACAACACTCGAGCGTTTTGCATGCAATCGGGAAGCATCACAGCCTCAGTGTTTCCTGAGCAACAGTCCGTCTGCCGGAACGCCTCTCTGTCTCGTCAACGTAACACTTTAAGCTTTTACAGAACTGTGGTAACGCTATGCACCATTGCTTTGCCATTAGCGACATTTACATTTTGTCCAAAGAAAGTATTTTGGGGGTTTTTAATTTTCAGAACAAAGAAATATGCTTTCCCTACAGCGTGTCCTTGCAATGGAGAATTTCACGTTCTGTGACGTGTGAACAGAACTTGCGAAAGGTACGTTACTTACAGCAAACTTACACTTCAAAGGGCCCAGCAGAACACGGTAAGTTATTTCATTTTCAGTTTTTTATGACGCAACAGCCCAACTGGGGCGCAGGGCGCCTCATTTTTTAAGTTTCTATATCACATGCAATTAGACACACACACTCGGCAGGACACTTCAGAACGGATCAGCCGGTCGCAGAGGCCGCTACCTACGCGATGCACAACACACACAGGAGGCGACCTCCATGCCCCCACCGGCTTTCGAAGTCGCAATCATAGGAATGCAGCCGCCCCACACTTGCGTCTTAGGCCGCACGGCCACCGCCAGTAGTTATTACTTTTGCTCCAGCGATTCTAAATAGTCTGTGCACGTTGGTTGGCCTATCATTTCTAACTACGAATAGTGAATGCATCTTTATACACAAATACTCTGAAAACCACGTATAGCGGAACAAGGGGCCAAAACGGTTTTCCCCTTGCAGGCAGGTCCCGTTTCATACAGACACTTGAAGTTTGGATCCTGGGGACCCCAGAACCTCGGGACTGTAGAAGTTTTCCGATGAAGACAGGTTTCCAATAGATCCATCACACAGGGACCGATACAGTGAATGTGCAGCCCCGGTATCTGCCGTCGCCTTCCCGTGCCCAGCCTACCGGACAGTAGGTGCAATCTTTGTACGTACTTAAAGCACAGTTTCTTTTGAAGACAGAACAAAATTTCGGCTAATCAAATTTAAATTCTCCGCACAACACAGCAGGCCATGAAAGGCGTTCTGTCATTCCAAAACACGCGCGATAACGACACGTTTATATCACGCTTTGGACAATCCTAAATGCAATCCGGAAACTAAGACACTTGCCAGTGTTCAACAGAACTAGTGACAAGGACTGCCTTACACTGACAAACTGAGATGCAGGAAAAACGGTTCTCTGAAGAGCTTGACACGTACTGATTCACCGTATCCAGATCAAGTTGGGTGTCATTAGGTGAGTCACACAACCTGCTGCCCGTCAAGTCGGGTGCAAAATGCGGCAACCGCGAACCTTACTGAACAGAAGGCGGGTGCAAAATGCGGCAACAGCGAACCTTACTGAACAGAAGGCGGGTGCAAAATGCGGCAACAGCGAACCTTACTGAACAGAAGGCGGGTGCAGCAGATACACTCACAGCTGGAACAGTCACAGTGGTTCAGCGCCTTTCTTAGCTCCCCCGCGCCCCTGTATGCTGCCCCCCTTACCCACAAATTTGTTGTTTTTAGGAACCTTATAAAACACAGCTTCGTGTTCTGTTATTATTTACATAAACGTAATCAGTAAGTTTGGCTTGAACGTTAGGTTGCAGCTGTGAGTAGAAAAAAATTAGAACATAAGCGCTAGAATACAATAATAATAATAATAATAATAATAATAATAATGTGAAGCATGTGAACAGCTGGCACCTACCGCGTATACAAAAAGACATGACGGAGTAGCGAAAGCTGTACACCAGAAATTGGCAGAAGCAGCTGAACTAACTGAAGACAAATGCCCATACTATAGGTACAAACAAGCAAACGTGCTGGAGAACGACAGCTTCAAACAATACTGGAATCGCAGCATTATTACGGACAGAACAGTACCTTCCAGCCGACCTGACATAACTTTCACGAACAAGAAAACAAAATGTACCTTCCTAATAGACACAGCTATTCCAAATACACACAATCTCGCCAAAACAATAACCGAAAAACAAAAGAAATACCAAGAACTGGCGAACGAAATGCGCGCTATGTGGAAGCAGGACGCAGTACAAGTGGTCCCGATAGTAATTTCAGCCACGGGAATAATTCCAAAGTCACTGTCACAAAGTTTAAAGAGACTTAACCTGCACCCAAACACAGACATACAAATGCAAACAGTGGCAATTCTTGGCACATGTTCAATTGTAAGAAATTTCCTAAATTACACATAAGACCACCGAGCCTAATCCTGTTGATGATACATCCCAGGATAGGTGGATATTTGCCAGCTAAAGCTGAGAAGTGAGAAATTCGGATAATAATAAACAAAATATAAAAAGTCTCCCATTTAATTCGTAAGGGTGTTTGTGATTGACAATGTGAGGGTGGCTCTGCCTTGGATCTGAGATTTGAATTTCTCGCGGCCGCCACTACAAAGAGCAGTTTCCACTGTTTCTCCATCTCTGCCCTGAAGATAAAGGCAGCACGTTCCTCAGAAGGGCTGGCGAGGGTCTCTCAGACTACACAACACGGAATGCCAGCAGACCGTGTTCATCGAATCTTGGTAGGGTCCGACACACAGCAAAATATTGATAATTTTCAATATCCAAGATGATGTTGCTTTTTCCGAATTAACCTGGTGAAATATTTTAATATCACTCCAGCACAGGTTACGTGTCTTTAAAAAAAGAACATTTTGCGGAAGTGGTCAGCCTCTGAGTGCTTCAGACAGAACTGCCGGAATACAGAGACCAGTTCTTTATGTCCGAAGTGTCTACGTGCCTTCAATATTATTAGTGAAAAATAAACCTAATTACTATTAAAATTAAAAATGACAATTACAGCAACACGTTTCGGCTTGATATGTTAAGCCATCTTCAAGGTCTCTTAACAAAGAATGTAACAAGGAATCACACAAAACTACGTGCAACCCATTACACAGTAAGTGATATAAGTGAGATATCACTTACGTGTATTTGCACTATTTCCATATTCACGGATTACACGAACACGACGTTTCGAAAACACGCTGCTTCCGTCTTCGGGTGCACTAAATTGAGATATCAGCTTTCACAATTTTCCGCATACATGCCAGGATCATCGGTTGCACGTTAAAATGAAAATGATAATCATCCGGCAACGTCATTATGTTACGGCGCTTTGGTACAGCATCCTGGAAGTTATACAGCCAATGAACGTGACGTACATTACGAGAAGTTTAAAAATTTAAATTTCCATTTATCAGTCAATGTAAAACGTATAGATAATTCCGCTTGTTCCACTTGATACAGCCTGAAGATGGCTTAAGATATCAAGCCGAAACATGTTTCTGTAGTTATGACGTTTAATTTTAATATATATTTGCGCTGACAGCTTTTTCATTACTAATATTTCTTACGTAAAAAAAATATAACCAGTACTCAGTTCTGTCTGCCTACCTGACCATAAAAGCCAGATTCTTCAGAGTTTCGATGCGAAACTCACAAAACCGACACTGTTTGTCCTCGTGGGATGTACCACTGAATTTGATTAAAGAAGAACTCTTTAAAATTTTGAAGAATATACAGGGAATGACAGAAGTGGCGGGAAGATGAGGAAGATGAAGTAAGCGGCTACTGGATGACCTTAAGGAAACGAGAGAGTAATTAAAATTGAAAGAGGAATCACTAGAGTGCATTCTGTGGAAAACTCGTTCACCTGTCTTAAGGCAGCCTACGCAGTGAACGCGCATCATATTTGACGGAAACTGTCTAGAAGTCTTGCCCCCGTACGTACGGCCCCACTTGAAGGAATTCATTTGGCAGCATTAACGAATTTGTTTATTTTCTGAGAACTAAGACACTTGTACACACTAAGCAGAGCATCAGCAAAGGTGCCAGCATCAGTAGCCAACCTGAACGAATTTATAAATTAACAGAGCAATTAATTGATACTGCAATTAGAGCGCCCGCTTTGCTCCTGGCCCCTGCAAAGCCTGCACGGCCTTGAACACGTCACCAGATGGTTTTACGAAACCTTCCAAACCAATTAGACTGCCAGTAATTACAGGAGTGGTCAAATAATTAACGCTAAATCCGAGATTTCCTGTTTCCTTCCCAGTACAGTTCAGGCATTCTCTCTTCTGGTATGTTAATTGGCGTAGATCTGTAGTCCGTTAACGATGTTTCGGGACAAACTATCGGTCCAGTCTTCAAGATGGACTCCCTAGAACTGTCTGCAACTGACCTTTACTTTTGCCCACGTAATTCTTACGGAACAAATTCTCGTGTCAAAATGTAACGTCTTCGGACATACTTTGTCCCCCGAAGAAAAGTGCGATTCAGACATTTATACTCGGAATACACGACTACATATTGCTTACATTTGCACAAATTGAACTTTTCTACAAATAATGCTATTACTTATGTACCGACGATCTTTGTGTAACAAGCATTGTTTTACCGCACTTCCCCTCAGGATGCATAAAAATTCCCAAGCAGTACTGTAACCGTTTTCCTTCACGCGTCACGAGGTTTAGCGCCGTTCACTGATACACCTCACGTTTACGGTGGTCGAGTCTTATTTTAGAACCTACACCACTAATTTTAATAATAGTTCGTAATGACAAAGGATTAGACAGAGGACGCTCGCAATGGTTTACTCTCAAACCCTGATACAGCGCCACTGTTTGTTCGCCGCAGTTTGTGGCGCTATATCGGGGGTGGCGGTACACCGAAATACCGCACAGCAAGACGTTTCTGTTCACATAGCTGCACAGGCACCGAGTGCGTGTGACGCTACCACTGCAGGCCCTATATGGGGGGGGGGGGGAGGTCTGTCTGTCATAAGTAAAAAGACGCCCAC
>BLKM01012021.1:127735-154587 GCA_013340265.1 Coptotermes formosanus
TTCTAAATCATCTCAAACGCAGTAATCCCCCTGTACTTTTCCTCTGCATGACCTCGGCCCCCAGACAGCCTTTCTGAATTAAAACTACGCACTCATCTAATTAGCTTTTATGAGATGCTTTTAATCGTTTTAATTATTTAAGGTTTATTTTGAGACTAAGTTATGCAGAGTAAAAATACAGGGTGATTACTGCGTTTGAGATGATTTAGAAGGAAACAAGCGTGGCTTAATTTTCTTGCCTTTGGATGGAATGAATAAACTGTAGGAACTTCGGGAAAGTTCGCTTGTGCCGAGGCAGACTAGAAAGCGGGACCTCACGAACACCAACTGCAACTCCTACCCAATGGAATACGACATGCGGTTATTTTCCTCTGGCACTGCTTATTTGATTTTATTAAGTTTTTGTGATAAGGTTTTTCAAATCTTAAGGCACAAGCCTACGGCTTAAGCAGGTCCTATATTACTAGAGTATAGCAGCTTCTTGAGGACTGCCCAGCTTGGAAGGAGTTCACGCCGCTGCTGGCCCACCAGCTAATACAGAAAGATCACGAAAGATCCACATTGGACGTAAGCTTTTAGGCACAAAATATTTCAAGATCAAAATTGGATGTTACAAAATATGAACGGCACCAGGGCTGTAGACCCAAATTATTCTAAATAGCAGGTCTCAACGCAGAGACTACATAAGTTTCTACCGGCCTATATTACCAGGTCTACATTGACGAGCAGACTAAAGTCTTTCGCAACTCAGAGACGCCTCTGTGTTCACGGTGCTCATAAATTTCACAAATAAGGGTCTAAACACTACCAACTGAACATAACCACTGGGCCCACATATCGGAAGTTGCACGCACGGGAAGCCACAAATGTACAAACGTAACACATTTGCGAACTTTTGCGTTCGTATTGCGGTTTGGCAGAGGCGTTCCTTTTCATGAGATGACATCGCGTTACTGGGCTGTTTCCCGACGTTTCGAGACAAACAAATGTGCTCATCTTCAAGGGTCGAAATATTTATTGTAATGAAAATGGCAATAACAAAACAGGCTGAGTTGCGATTAGATTGGTGTGTTCTATGCATGCAGGAAAGGTAAAGCAGTCCCGTTACAGGCCTGGACAGGGTTCCAGGAGGTTGATGCTCCCAGATTTCTAGACAATCAGCACATGAAGTTGGTAAGGTTGTCAGCCCTACGCACCAGCCGCCTTTACCCCCCAGGAAATATTCCTGGTACTCATTTCTGTTAAAGGCTGAGTCGACCCTAGGGCCATCATGAGAAATTCTAACGACACCATCGGGAATCGAACCCGCGACATTTCGGTTAGTAGCGCAGTGCCTCAACCAACGGCGCCACCGCGTGCCCCTGTTCAGTGCATGCACTATATAAAAAATCCTTTAATTAGCAGGCCTGTCTGTCCATCCCTAATGCGCTTCGTTGACAGTGGCTCAGTTTAGAAAAATAAATTAGTATTTGTGAGAACGTGACGTCGTTAAACTACACAACTGAAATTTGGAACCTCTCCTGATACGGCGCAAGGTTCCTTCCTGTGGCGCAGCAGTCCTGCATGGATCTAGGCAGCTTCACTGTGCAGGCTTCCAGATCACAGACACACCACACGTGTGGGACAGTGTAACTTACAGATACAAAACGACAGAAAATGAATCTTAACTGGTGGTCACAGTTGGAGCCAGATAAACTCTGTGATGACACATCTGTGTGGATGGACATCAGCAGCAGTGACGTAAGGGAATGCCGAAAATACTATTTAAGAAATGTAAAGCAGAAGTAAACAACTGCAACTTTAAGTTTCAACCTTTTTATGTGCCATGGAGTCACGTAGATATTGTGGGGGTTTCACAGAAGTAAAGACTCACATTATGCGTTTCTTGTGATTCTTATGCAGGAATAAAAATTTTACCTTGATAGCTTGGATGGGGAGTCATTTACTTTCGGGTGGAAGCTGCAAAGAAAACACACGTCTGTCGCTTCCCGCTGGTTGCCATTTATTAGGTGTTCAATCAATAACAAGCCTAGAGTTAAATTTATACACAGTTATAAACAGACAGGACAGAACGGAAAATTGTATCTTGCATAACGGAACTAACTCGCCTACACAAGACACAACTGTACTTCTTCTGTCCCCCGTATTTTGAACTGGAATATACCGGTTACTGTTCATAAACATCTGTCTGACTTCTCTCTGCGACACCACTGTCAAGGACAAAGCCAGTCTCCTGAGTAGACCACATTAGTTATGAGGTTCTGTGTTCCGTTAAGCGAACACCACCTTTTCAGGTTAACGTAATACTTCTTTCCATCCTGAAGAAGGAAGCAGTACCTTCCTCAGAAACCACACTACATGATACGGTAACCCATACCGTCAAAATGTAAATTCTTTTAGTCATGAATAACCTATAGCTACAGAACAGTTACGCGCTACTGCAGTGCTGTGCATTACGTAACGCATGCACTTCTCGCTTTATCGGTCTGACGGCAAGCATGGGGGTGCAGAAATAAGAAACCGGGTCGTTTTGGAACCACACGACTGCTTGAAAATCTAGTGACATAAGAACAAGCGATAAATAGGGGTGAATATGTAATAAGGTGGCGATGCGAGTGATTAGTGCAGTCAATACCCGCCATAAAAATAAAAAAGAGAAATAACAAAACATTGAATATTAGTACCTCTGTCAGCGGAAGTTTGAAATTGGTCGCTAACAATATCCGAGGCCTCACAGAAAAGTCTCCGCAAAGGAGCTTTATTACTCGCAGTTTTTTGTTTATAATGTCCGACCTCGCCCGAGGGTAACGTCGGCTCGGCGCGTTCACAAAGCCGCTCCCCCGCGGTTCCCCAGATTAGCTGTGAATAAACTGTTGTGACTGTGAGACGTAATGGTCATATGGCCCAGCCAGAGGTAGGTATCGCCTCTACCTGCAGCTTGGCAGTACTGCTGTACTGAAAGCACTGATTGATTTCAAACGTGTTGTTACAGGTAATCACAAATATGGGAAATGTTACACTGTCTTCACGAGCAGAGGGTCAAAAAAATTTAATTTGATACATATTAAGTGCAGTTGCCTGCCAGACACAATAGCTGTATCTCCAGCTGCTACACAAAGCCAGTCGATACGCTCTTACATGTTTCGGCTGCCTACTGTAGCCATCCGCAGGGAGTTACAGTATTATAAACACACAAGCTGATGTGAGTGATTGTAATGTTTACCGACATACGATATGGGGCACGCCGTGGCGCAGTTGGTTGAGGCACTGCGCTACAAACCGGCAGGACGCGGGTTCGATTCCCGATGGTGTCAGTGGAATTTTTCATTGACATAATCCTGTCGGTCGCACTATGACCCTGGGGTCGACTCAGCCTCTAACATAAATGAGTACCAGGAATATTTCCTGGGGGGTAAAGGCGGCCGGTGCGTAGGGCTGACAACCTTACCACCTTCATGTGCCGACTGTCTAGAAATCTGGGAGCCTCAACCTCCTGGATCCCTAAGGGCCTGTCCAGGCCTGTAATGGGACTGCTTTACCTTTACTGACATATGATACGCTGCTTGTGTCTTTATAACACCTCCCTGATGATGGCCACCATAGATAGCCGAAACACATAAGGGCGTAAATATCAGCTTTGTTCGTTAGTTGGAAATGAAACGTGTGTGTGGCCAGAACAGTTCCTGTATTTGGGAAAGTCCAAGTTTCATTGGCGCCATTAAAATGTTCGGCACCGAATATATTTTGAGCCAGCATATTCATTTACCCACCGCACAGTATGCTTAATTGAATTTTCCCATATACACGTACGTCTCCCAAAAGACCCCTTACCTTGAAAACTTGCACCAACATTTCTCACTTCCTCCCACGCCAGTGTCCTGACTGACATCATGAAGTCACTCCCTACTGCCTCAAATCGCGCTTGGCTTCATTACATTTCAACACACAGAACGAAGAATGACAAAGCATGGCACAACGCTGTGCTTACTTCTGCCTGCCCGGTTGTCTGCGTGCCATATGTTACAAAAGTATACTGATAATACGACGAAAAATGTATAAAAACTGCCATTCACAACCCAGGCTACGGTATCCCTATCTTTAGCACATTTTACAAAACTAATTAGTAACGTAACATGCCTTCCTAAATAAACAGCGTATACGTTTTAAAAATTGAAGGCTTTTGTACTTAAAATGTATCCGCGGATAACATAACACTGTGTTGCGGGCAACATATTGCTGCGAGCTACGGGTTAAGCAGGCCTGACGCATATGCGTGTGGTATTTCACGCTTGCGACAACGTCGACTTGACGACATCGTCATCGGAACGGAGCTCCGTCGTAACCGCAATTATCCGGACGCTGGTTTTCCGGACCGCCAATTATCCGGATCGGCTTGGCCCTTCAGGTAACTTTGTCGAGAATTCTGCAGAAGTAATTTGCCATGAAATTGCCGGTTATCGGACCGATATGCCCGTGACTTCATCAAGTGAATATGTAAGTCAAACACTTTCTCACGGTAACTGCACTGCATCTTTTTTATGGCTTAAATTTTTCCCCCACTTGCCCAATACACACAACGAATTGTCTACCGATGTTTTGTTTGCACGTAATTAAATATGTAGTCTAAATATAGCCGTTTGTAGAAATTTTTTTCCACCTTAAACTGCCAACGTGGCCTATTTTCAAAGAAAGATCCAATTACCCGGATTTTCCGCATATCCGGACGGCTCGCGGTCCCAGTCAAACCGCATAACCGGAATTATACTGTATATCGTTATCGATACATGCCTGCCGTATCGATAAGCGTTTCAAGCAAAAGTTGTTAGTAGTAATAATCCATGTATGTGACGTCACGTACAAAATGGTTAGTTATCCGTCATTTTGTGTAAATCCTTTTATTTTTAGTGCATTGCTGAAGGACGCCGTCAACTGGTGAACTTATATGGTGTTGGTAATAGATGCATGAATGAGTTTGAAGCATTGGTGGAATTATATTGACAGGGGACAAGCAATGTACGAAGCGAAAAATCTGTCCCAATACCACTTTGTCCACCACAAATCCCATATGTTCTGGCCTGGGATTGCACTCGAGTCACCACGGTGAAAGGCCGGCGATTAACCGCCCGAGTCATAGCACGGCTCAAATCCCTACATGTGTAACAGCATGAGATTGGATTATACTGGCAAGTGGCTGTATATTAACTTAGTTTACGAGAATATATGATAGGCTAATGCATCGTAAAGCGGGAATGGATGACACTACTTTTGAGACAGTCATAATGGTAAGATAATATTAAAATGGATCTTACAGAAACAAGCTGTGAAAGTTCGAAATATAGCGGGTCAGAATACTCTAGTGTGGGCTTCTGAAGACGCGTTATTTCTCTAAATGACGCGGGACATACATAGGTCCTTCTTACACGACAACAGAAACAGGACTGCTTTTCAAAATATGTCCTTTAAATAATAAATCCAGACGATAACTAAAGTCCACGATGCCAAAACTACGTGAATATTGTATTAACCGTGATATTTAATAGCCTTCTCTTATACCGCCAATTTCAAAACGTTTCGTGCCGCCATTATTTCCGCATCCATTTCATCACCGTTTTATCAAAAGTACAAAAAAATTCAGACTTGCTTTTAGTGACTTATGAGTACAATTCTACAGCCTGTGCTTCTGTCTGTAACAGTCTGTGTCCTACACAATACGGTCACAGGCACGAGACTTAAAGTTCACACAGACGTTAGTTTAATCACATAATAATAAACACAGCACAGAATTTACATGTATAAGGACAAAACCCCACTTTTTGAAACACCCTATAAGGCCACAGAGGGACTACAACTACTGACCCACTTTCCTTACCACGAAACTGAAGCATCGGCTACGTTCGGTATGGAATGGATCTGACGTCGAACTCGTGGCGCGCAGATCGTCTATAGTGCTTGCAATGCTAAGTGGCCCTGCCTGGTGCGTTACACTTTGAACGAAGAGTACATGCACTGGACTCGGTTACAACGTCACGAATGGGACTGAATACTTTGTGTCGTTATAAACGAGCCGATCCCAGCGGCCGCGCGGTCTAAGGCGTAGGCCTGCGGCCGAGCACTTTCTGGGATCGTGGGTTCGAATCCCACCCGGGGTATGGATTTTTGTCTCTTGTACAGTGTTTGTGTTGTCAGGTAGAGGTCTCTGCGACGGGCCGATCCCTCGTCCAGAGGAGTCCTACCGACTGTGGTGTGTGTGTGTGTGTGTGTGTGTGATCAAGTGAAAATAAAAACCCTCGACACCTGCTGTGAACAGGTAGAGGAGGTACGGACTGGGACGACGATAAACGACTGTTGTTATAACCGAGTAGAGTAACACGGTTAACAGTGAGGAATTCATTGGTACCACATAACATGTGACGTTGTATATGAGGGGTCGCTTAAACCGATGTTGTTATAACCGGGTTTGACTGTATTTCCAAAATGCGTTCGCTTAATTCCCCTACCGGTATTCATGCTCTTTTACTGCTGATACAATCTTGCACTGGGGTAATTGAACTTGATCCTTGCGCAGTCATCAAATATCCCGACAGACATTGCGGTTGTGCTCGTCTGTGATTACAAGCAAATGCTACGACTGTCCCGTCAAGCAAGCCTCTAAACCTTCGCCTTCAGTCTTAGTCACTTCATTCTAACA
This sequence comes from Coptotermes formosanus, assembly GCA_013340265.1. Classification (NCBI taxonomy): domain Eukaryota; kingdom Metazoa; phylum Arthropoda; class Insecta; order Blattodea; family Rhinotermitidae; genus Coptotermes; species Coptotermes formosanus. Next base: position 134,424 of record BLKM01012021.1, read on the forward strand.
TTTTTGTCATTCCATTCGAAAGTACGTAATTTTATAGCCGATACAGTCGTCAGAAGTCTCACAATACATTAGGCAATAACTTTATCAAATAGCCACAGGTAGGTGTCTTCTTCAATCTCTATCGGATAGTGCTGCCCTCTGTATACATGTACAGTCGAACACGCTTACAGCGACATCGGTTTATACGACACTTCGTCTACAGCGTCAGATATTCTGCGACACAAATTAAGTCCTCACTTTTAACCACATCCTTACTCTCCTGGGTTGTAACAACGCTCGTTTATAACGACACAAAATATTTAGTCTCTTTCATGACGTTATAACAGAGTTCGGCTCTACTTTGCAATGGGCCGGTCAGCAGTCCTAGAAGCGCTAAAAATATGTAAGGATTTATACTTCTAGAATCAACAGTGGATCTTAACTGGCCAGATGTTGTAATCCGGAACAGGAAACAGAAAAAGAAGAAGAAAAATTACACAGGACGAAGCAGGAGAAGAGTACAAATGCAGTTCGTCTGTGTTTTACCCACTTCGTCTCTTTAAACTGGTCTTCCACATGCAGCAGAGCCAGTTGCGATATTAAGGTACACCTCTTGATGGCATCTGATGCCGTTCAGACTGGTACACATTTATAGATGTTTCAGAGGATCCTGCTGCATTCATCTACCCTACCAATCGACACGCATTTATATTCCAGAAAACAAGAACTTTCGCGAACACACCGCTCTCAGCAACTCTAATGCTTCACAGTTTCCACAACTTGGTCTTCTGCGTCCTTAAGCAGTGCAGCCTTGCAGATGGCTAAGAACGTTTCGAAGAAACACAACATCAGCATCTTGACGGTAGAAGACGAACAGATTATGTGGTGGGTCTTACGCACCTGCCATAAGCCACAGGAAAATCTTCACCACAGCGAAACCTCAGACGTAGGCTTACGTACCATAACCAGATTCCGCGACGTCAAACCACTATAGCGTCGAGAGATCTTGGAACCGCCAGGAATGTGCATAACTCGCCTCTGTTTCTTTAGCTATCCCTGTCACTGCACACGCAACGGGCAAATGGTTTCTGCGAACTGCTGTGCCTGCGAGGGGCCCGCTTAATGAAGAGGCCGGTGACACGAACTCAGCGGCCCCACATCAAACCGTGATTAAGCTAATATAAATTTACGACATTGAGAAAGAACAGTCGAGAACTCTATAAAATTAATGAGCACTCATTCTGTGTGCTAGCAATTAACAGAAGTGTTTGGAACGGCAGACTTTATTAAATTGATTGTTAATGGAATATCTGAGGCAACAGAACATTACTTGCTGCCAAATACAGCAGGTCTGCAGAAAGACATGCATTAATTTTTCATAACAAGTTATGGAGTTTTTATTCAGTGATTATTGATAAAGACTACAGGCAGCTGTCACGCCTTAATATGTACCAAGATAAAGTACAAACTTCCGGAGAAATAAAGAGCAAACACAACCTTAATGCAATAAAGGTACTTATATTTTATTCAAACGTTGCAAAACGCTTTTTATAGTTTCGTTACTCACATTATGTGGGCTCCAGTAACGTGGCAGAGAAATAGCTTATTTACTTATTCCCACTTTACTTAACGAAGTCTCCTTACTTCTTTGTTTACTTAACGAAGTCTCCTTACTTCTTTGTTTACTTAACGAAGTCTCCTTACTTCTTTGTTTACTTGACGAAGTCTCCTTACTTCTTTGTTTACTTAACGAAGTCTCCTTACTTCTTTGTTTACTTGACGAAGTCTCCTTACTTCTTTGTTTACTTAACGAAGTCTCCTTACTTCTTTGTTTACTTAACGAAGTCTCCTTACTTCTTTGTTTACTTGACGAAGCATCCAATTAAGAAGTTTGCTTACAAAAAACAGATGCCATGGCGAATGAGGAATAATGAAATCTGAAGAATTTTGGAAGGTTTCGAACGGTAGGGCATATCCGAATTTAGATAGCTCAGTCGGTATAGCGACTCGCTACGGGCTGGACGGTGCGGGGATCGAATCCCCGTCGTGGCGACATTTTCCGCAGCCGTCCAGACCTGCCCTGGGGCCCACCCAGCCTCCTGCACAATGGGTACCGGGTCTCTTTCCACGGGGTAAAGCGGCCGGGACGTGGAGCTAGCCACCCAATCCCCTCCTCGTGCCGAGGCTCACGAACGGATAGAGCTGCATCTCTACTCCCCCTCTTGGGCCCTCAGGGCCTGTTATAGGGTGAACCTTTACCTTTACCATACCCGAATTTAAGGTATTGTCGCGGCATATGGGGATAGACTGAGGAAAAACCCACGTATTCAGCCAGAACAGCCGGTGTCGCCCTCATTAGAAGAAGTGTATTAGCACATGGCGGTTCGCGTGCAGTCTATACACTAATTGGAACGGCTACAGTTCTTCTGGAAGAGCTGCGTGTCACTCGGCTGGTCAAGAAATTTCACAACACTTCAGAAAGCAGACGACTTCTTGCCATGCTCAGCACTGTCCGCCACTGCATCGTGTATCGAGCTGGCCTAATCCAATCCACATCTTAAATATTTGAGGTCCACTGCAACGACAGAGTGGATGTGGTATTAAATCTGTGCCCAAGTTTTCAAATTTTTTTCTGCTTTCAGGTTCTCCAGCCAAAACGCAGACACAGCCACAGTGCGTGCCATGTGCCACTCTTATCCTCCTTTACGCAGTCGTTCTGACTTGTAATGCAAACAGCAAACATTATGAATCTCCGTATTACAAAATTTTCCCTGCTTCTGTCTGACTTCTCTATCGCATATCCAAATACTGTCCTTAGTACCTGTTTTCAAACACAGTTTGTTCGTGTTTTAAGGTGAAAGAATGCGTTTTGCTCTCATATAAAACAGGTACAGTGCAGGTATTTGCGTATTTTGATCTTCAGGCAAAAGAAAGTGACCCTGTGTTATTTTAAGGCACCTTTACACCCTAGTGGTTGCTATATTTACTACTAGATTGTCATTCATTCATCCACTCATTAATTCATTCATTCATCCACTCATCCACTCATTCATTCATTCATTCATCCATCCATCCATCCATCCATCCATCCATCCACCCAAGGACTGTCCACCGAACAATGGTTTTCCTTCCCTCAACACTTCCGTTATCCCACATGTAGCTGTCTCCAGTAACACCAGGTTTAACATTCAAAAATTCTATTTTCCGCTCACAGATTGTGTTAGGTTTTGTATGGTCATAGGTTAAACAGCCATTTTTTCACGACACAATATTAAGTGACCGATTTCTATAATCGAGAAGGCGCGTGTTTACTGGGCGGTACAGGCTGAACTTTGAATATAATTCAGGGTTTTTCGAGTATGTTCATTTTCCCCCCGTCAGTATCATTCTACCAACCCCCCCCCTCTATTCATGCACATCTATTGCTGCTCTTAACAGAAAGACAAATGGGCAAAGCCTGGGAACCTTCCGTAATCAATGAATGCTCTTTCGGAAATCGGGGGGGGGGGGGGGGGGGAGGCACTGCAGAGAAAACTGCTTTCACTCGTGTCGTATTTAGGGCTTAAATAAGTGCATAAGGAAACAAAATATATTTGACTGACAGAATCTGAGATGCTAAAGTTGCCTCCCGGATTCAAATGTACACTGGTCATGCTGCGAGGACGTTCTCGGTGCCTAGGCCCGGACTGCAGTGCTCAGAAAGCCGGCCACAACTAGGATTCGCTCGGGCGGATCCTCACTGCCACGCAGCAGACACCTGACAAACCTTCAGATGAAAGACAGTCGTCTCTCTGTGTGGAACCGACCAGCTGGTCTTGATAACTCTGACACACCTGCACCCTGCGAGGCAGGAGCTAAACGTGCAAGTCAGGTTTAGAATATTTCTGGTCTTAAACACTGTACCATGGCTCATAGGGTCAGTTGCCGGCCTGTCACCGCGGAGGCCCGTATTCGATGCCAGGCCAGTTCTTGTGGGATTTGTGGTGGAGAAAGTGACACCGTGATAAGTTTATCTCCGAGTGTTTCGCTTTTGCCCCGTCTGTACCATTCCACTATTGCTCCACACCCGTCCGCAACTTGATACTGCTTTTGTCAGAAGGACATGTGAACACCTTCATACAAAGGCAGGATTTTTCTGATATTGAGAATCACTGGAAAGAAAAGTGCTTTCGCATTGTTTCATATTCTAGAGGTTAATAAGACTCGTTACGTTTCAAATAAAAAAGATGCTGTTAATTCCTCGCTAGTTTCCCAAGCAAGCCAACTTTTTATACGGTAACAGTTTGCTCGCACTGCCTTTACTCAGAACGTGTTCCTGTTCTCAGAAGCCGCAGCCAAGAACACCGGACATGCTGTGATGGTGGCCGAACACAGCAGCAGCAAATTACGGGTCATTATTTAATTAAAACTTTCTGTGAAACTTTCTTCATCGAAACCGCTACGAAGAAAGTCCGCTGCTACTTTAGATTCTTCTTCTTTTTCTTCTTCTTCTTCTTCTTCTTAGGTTTTTGCGGCAGTATTTAACGGCGTCTTATATTCGAAACTTTCTGCACTAAAGATGGCGGCTTCAGTGTATATTCAAACGTTAAAACACCTTCAACCAGAACGCAAATTTGCATATCACGTTGTACAGCTGTTTACATAACGTGATAATGACATAACAACGTGATAAGTAGGTTACAAACATTCCGTCAACTTATTAGACAATTCCCTTTATATCGAAAGGCAGCAGTCCGTCCGTTTCAGACACACAGGCATACCTAAGCCCTCTTCAGAACTGATCGCAGTGAGAAGGATGGATCAAATTATTATATAATAGGACGGCGGCTTGTTTTCAGACCCTTATCAATCCTGTGATTATCGTTATTTGGATGGGCACCTCAGGCAACATGTGGCGGAGCGTAAGCTGCTCTGTGTTGCTTGTATCAGATAATTGTGCCACTTAAGCCTGGTGCAAAAGTGAACTAGATCTCACAATGTAGACACTCCGTGCAGTATAGACCACCACAAAGCAATCTGCTAACTAATTTAAAATGTGGCGCAGGCAGTTACCTACAGGCAAAGTAAAATGTGGCGCAGGCAGTTACTTACAGGCAAAGTAAAATGTGGCGCAGGCAGTTACCTACAGGCAAAGTAAAATGTGGTGCAGGCAGTTACCTACAGGCAAAGTAAAATGTGGTGCAGGCAGTTACCTACAGGCAAAGTAAAATGTGGTGCAGGCAGTTACCTACAGGCAAAGTAAAATGTGGTGCAGGCAGTTACTTACAGGCAAAGTAAAATGTGGCGCAGGCAGTTACCTACAGGCAAAGTAAAATGTGGCGCAGGCAGATAACTACAGGCAAAGTAAAATGTGGTACAGGCAGTTACCTACAGGCAAAGTAAAATGTGGTGCAGGCAGTTACCTACAGGCAAAGTAAAATGTGGCGCAGGCAGTTACCTACAGGCAAAGTAAAATGTGGCGCAGGCAGTTACCTACAGGCAAAGTAAAATCTTGCAACGTTAATTTCTTACAACGTTCACAAATCTTATTTCCAACAAAGAGTTGTAGAAGAAAGTGCACTGATAGGTCTAACATGTAACAAAATGTATTTTATGTGTAAGAATGGGCAGTAAAATGCACAGATAAATGTTCAGTAATAAAACAAGGTAAGTAACAGACGGTACGGTAATAAAATGTGACCTGTGTACAGTAGAACCCGGTTAACAACATCGATTTATGCGACATCTCGACTACAGCTTCACATATCGTGTGGTAAAAATTAATTCCTGACTGTTAACCATTACATTACACTACTCGGTTGTAACAACACTCGTTTATAACAACACAAAGTATTCAGTCCCTTTCATGACGTTATAATCGAGTTCGACGGTAGTTTTATTTGTTTATAGCTTAACGACGCTACCAAACCGTCAGAGTGGGTACTGCGTCGAGTGGCAGGAAGGCAGGTGTGACGGCCTGATCACTTGTACAGGACTTTGAAGGAAGCAGTAGTGGTCTAATTAGAAGTAATGTCCCAACATTTGCCTGGAGGGACGGAGGAAAACTGGGAAAATCATCACGCAGGACAGCCAGTGTCCAGCACCAACCGAACGCAAGTCAGAAGCGCTATTGCTTGATCCAAACTGCGCAGTCAGCATGATCGGCATAAGCGGTGCAGCGATAAAATGCAAAGCGCAGACTAATGCGAAGTAATGGGCATAAAGTGCAGAAAATTTGCACTACTGACGTAACTGCAGCATGTGACGCCATGCAGCCTGGTGTACGTTTTTGCCACACTGCACGGTGTCACACCCTGGGGGAGAGCGCTTTTCAACAGCGTAACTGAATACGCTACAAACACTGTTACTGCGACGTTATATACTGTGCACGCACATGACAACACGATGATGATGATGATGATGATAATAATAATAATAATAATAATAGAATAAAAAGATGAAGTTTTCTTCTCCACACAATGAAGGCATACAGGCGGAGGGGAAGTATAGTTCCCCTTGTTCTTACCCTCGATATTAAAACTGAAGGTGAGTGGTCAGCTTCACGCTTCGGCCACTCTATCCCCTTGAGAAAACCCCAATACCCACTGAGTAGAAGGATGTGTGGGTTCCACAGCAGATATGGACGATTCGGTGAAGAGAAAACTCTCTTGCCTCTACCGCGATTCGAACCCCATACCGTTCAGCCCTGTGCCATTCTACCTAAATAGTGTTTGACGCCCTTTACAACAGCTGTACTTTCACACATGTTGGTTTACTGACGTTACTCTGTTGAACTTTGTCAGCAAATTATAGGCTATAACCATGAAACTGCTTCTTAGACACTGAGGCCTTACATGTTGGTGCGGCCCTAACCCTTCGGCCCCCAGGGACAGTGTCGTCTCTGATAAAATAATCAATGTATTTTTAATATATTTTAATGTATTCGAAGTTTCAATCTCATTCTAGACAATGTCCCCTTCCTACTGAGAAAATAAAACGAAGTGCAGAAACGACTGAAGTTCACATGTTCACATTAAGATAAGCAAGCGGTAACGTTACAGTACGTGGGCCTGCTTACTGTGACAGGTTTCTCCGGCCCGTCGGTTTGCACTACACTGCTGTCATTCTGTAAAGCACGACACAGCACAAGATAACGAAAAATCTGCATTAATAAAGAAATTAATATAAATCTCAACACAACCGTAACTTTAGTGAACGGTAGAATCCATCTGTCTAATTGAGCTTCATGTTTCGACTTATTTTAGGTCGAAACATGTAGACAGATGGATTATGTTGTCTAATAAAGATAAGGCTGTGTTGAGACAGGTGTTAATTTCTTTATGTATGTCATTGACAGGCAACGGTATGTCAAACGTAAAGAAAAATTTGCATACTTTTGGAAGGCTACCGAGTTTACAGAGAGAACAAATGCTGAAGGACATATATAACTGAATCGGTCACTTAGAAGTAGGCACGTTCTGAGCAGCAGGAAGCCTTCCCGCTTCCAACCAAACGGTTCGCGTGAACAAATGCCACAGGCCTAGAAATTTGTGCAAAGCTGCATTCCGACCTGCGCAAAGTTCAGATAAACCTATGTGCAAAAATTCATACATACGTATTTGAACAAATGCGCAGACCTGGAACACGTTTTGTGCGGATCGAAAACATCCTACGGGCCCCCATGGCAGACAAACACACGCGAGTTGGCGCAGTGTTGCCGGGAGGGTCAGCGAGTTCCGCCCATCCGTCACGAGTGACGGCAATGATTGAGTGGGGTTGCGTACGAACCCCACCGACGGCAAATCAACTGCCACTCGGGTTAATTATTCATTACAACACTAACATCCATGTGGAGGCTCTGCTAAATTAAAGGCCATCTCGTGGTTAATAACGTACCCTGTAGCCTTCAGTTTAAGGCTGGGGCATGCGTTCAAAATGGTGTCGGCGCTCAACGTGAAACCGTAACGGGATTTTTGAGCGAAGTTAAACGGTATGCATGTGAGACACACCAACAGCAACGCTGCATGGCACTAACGCACGTCACGTCAGCACGGGCCTTGCAACTGGTCTACAGGAAATTCACATACAGACAAAATGTCTTCAGTTAATTTCCCGATATCGTGAGATGTGAAACCCTGCGAACTTTCTTATAGGTGTAAACCTCTAAAGGTGGCCGGGGCAGCGCAGTCGCTATAGCTGCTCGATACGGGCTGGACAGTCCCGTATTCGAACCGCGGTGGCGGCGAAATTTTCTGCATCCCTCCAGACCGCCCCTGGGACCCACCCAGGGTCCTGCACAATTGGTACCGGGTCTCTCCCGGCCCTGGGATCCACCCATTGCCCTGCACAATTGGTACCGGGTCTCTCCCGGCCCTGGGACCCACCCATTGCCCTGCACAATTGGTACCGGGTCTCTCCCGGCCCTGGGACCCACCCAGTGCCCTACACAATTGGTACCGGGTCTCACCCGGCCCTGGGACCCACCCAGTGCCCTGCACAATTCGTACCGGGTCTCTCTCCGGGGTAAAACAGATGGGGCCAACTGACCACCCGAGTACGGTTCGTCCGCTTTCTGCACCTCCCTTTTATGCCTGCTTGGCACGTTACGGGACAGCTTTACCTTAAACGTTTCGAGGAGTTTGCAGCCTCCATCTTCAGGTTAGTCTAAAAGGAGACAGGAAGATCCCCCTAAAGGCTTATACCTATATATCAAAATATGCAGCTTCATGTCCTAGGAGACTTGAGTTTTCATCAGCACCGCTCTGAGAAACTCACACACACCCTACGTTAACCGACGCATACAGAGGCGTTTGAAAAGCGACGAAATAGTCTCGTTATGACTTTCAAAGCGTCCAACTGCCGCTCTGTCCGTACGTCTGTCCGTCTCTCCTTCAGCATGTCTCGCCCTTTTGTCCGCTTGGAACGACCTCATTCCCACCGGAAGGATTTTCGAGAAATTTCGTAGCTGGAATTTTGACTAAAATTTGTAAACACCTTCTGATTTGGTTTAAAATCCGACAATAACAGATACGTCACATGAATACTTACGCGCATATATTACATCTCACGGTAACTGGAGTTTTTGACACAGTGTTCTCTGTGAGGTACGAGCTCAGTCCAAAAAAGAATTCCCAAGCACGATCGATATTCCGCCGTTTCTACGATATCGGTTAAAATCGAATGCCAAGATAAGAAGAAAGCATGCAGTACGTGTTGCGTGAAACGTGGCAATGCACATTTCAGATTCTCGCATTCCCAGGGGGTTTCATGAAAATAGTCACAGATTTAAAATCTATGGATAATAAGAGAGCGAACGCGCCAGAAGTCTTCCACTGTCCCGACGTTGCGTAACGCGTTGCCTTTGCATTTATACTGCTGTGCAGTTCTAACAGTCACAGCTTAAATTCACGTTAATCAGCACAATTTCAATTAACCAGGCATCTTGTTGTTTCTGATCTTGACGTTGCAACATCATACACTGAAACTTCGCCTGAAAATGACATGCAAGTTTCTCGTGTGAAAACAAAGTTCTGGTATCCTTGATTATGATGCCGCGTGAGTTCTGCAGGTCGTTGGAACGTCTGACAGCAACCTGAAGCCTGTGACACCACTTTCGTACTTCCCAGAAAACACATCACATCTCCATTACAAATAATAATTCTTATGTTTGAGGAGGCAAGGTAGGTTCTTTAAGAACCAAACCAAACTCACAAATAAACTTTCCAGAGAACTTTTTGACAAGCTGGGTGACTACCAGCTTTCCAAGACAAACCCTCCAATAAGTTATTTTTTTCTGGCTGCATTTTTGTTTGTCGTGTTTTAAAAAAGAATGGCAGGCAATCTGGCACAGCAAACTTGCCTTCAAGCTCCTCCCCGCCACGCTGCACACATCGTTGGGTGTGATTTCAGTTTACTGCAATCGCAGATTCACACCTGCTGATACAGTAACATTTCTCCTGTCCACGCCATAAAGGCATGTAAGGGAGCACAGGCACAGCTGCCCTGCTGCTTGACCTTGGCGCTAGACGCAGCGGAATGGTTACCTACACGCCCCGTCGCTTTACCCCGGAAAAGAACCTCAGTGCACATTGAATAGGGGTCTAGGTGGGCCCCAGATCTTGCTTGGACTCCTTGGAGAAAAGAGAAGTGTCGTGCCCCCTCTGGGGCTGGAACCCCGAGCCGCCCAGATTGTAGCTTAGTCTTTATAATAAACAGGTACTTGCGTGCCGTGCACCATGCATGTTTTTTTTGTAAAAAGACACAGCTGTTCGGAAGCAGTGCCATTTTCGGAATTGCGGTCAGTAAAAAAAAATGGAAAATAAAATGTAGACGTTTGTGTCACATCAACAAACTGCAGTCGAATCCATTCGTTTCTGGGGACTCCACACACACACACACACACACACACACACACACACACACACACACACACACACATCAGACACCGCAGCGGGTCACACAGCCCTGGAATGGCGAGGTACAGATCAACAGCCTGCACGGAAACACTTTCACTGCCTGAGGTTTCCCATAGTCTTGTCAAAGATACAAATTGCCTGCTGCGTTAGTAAGTGAAATATGCCGCACCCATTTCCTTTAAAACTGCTATCTGTTCGCAATTCACCTTCTCCAACCTCACCACCGCCTCACTACTGTCGCAAAAATATATGGGAGGTGATGTAAATATATGGGAGGTGATGTAAATAAATCAGTTTGACGCTAGAATGATTCAACTTATAAATTCAGCTCCTATCGAAAAAGTTGTAGCACGAACTTGCACGAAATATGCTACAGGTTCTGGCCATTTAGAATTGGTCTATGAAAGGAAAATTATTGTTTTATGTTCTTACAAATCTTTGATTCTATGGCGTCATGCTCACGCAACAACACCGTTCGTTCAGGTATCGACGTGACACGCGAACAGAAGCAGACACGCTGATTTTCAGATTTAAAGAATGAAGAGTCTTGTACTTGACGGTAAGAAAGAAATAATGCTTACAAAGACATGCGATGGGCACATCGTGTAGCATCCTGGTATCCTGGTATTCCTCGCATAAAAGTGTTAACATAGTTAAAAGTGGGGAAAGAAATAATCTCAAGTACAAGCAACTGCGAAAGGCCGACAATGTGCCAAACTACGTGTACTTTTGTTTAATGAATTATTATATCTCTCTCTCTCTCTCTCTCTCTCTGCCTATCCCTTTCTGTACGGCGCGACAGTCCAGCTCATGCATAGACCGCCTTACTGGTGCGGTTTCTAGATCACACACGCACGCACGCACGCACACACGGCAGGACTACCCTGAACGAGTGACCATCCCGTCGCAGAGGCCACTAACTACACAACACACAACAAAGACAACATAGGAACATCCACGCCCCAGCAGTTTTTCGAACCCGCAATCCCAGAACCGAGCGGTCGCAGACCTGCGCCTTAGACCGCATGGCCACCGGAATCGGTCAGTGAAATGTCATAGCGATAATAATTAAAATCGATCACAAATCTTTCTAAATTCTGACTTTATGTAAAAGAATGTTCAGGGTAGCTGTCCACAAATGTTCCTAAATTCTAGAAGCAACCTCAAAATTCTAGGTGCCGGAAGGGTGACATAAAGAAACGTCCGCACTAAGAGCCCACAAATATTAGCAGCCATTGTACGAAAGTTAATCGGCCGGGTCACCTGGCGCCCGGGATTTTGCCGCCTGTAATAGAATATTTAAAATTTTTATAATGAGCTACAGAGTCGCACCTGAAAGCAGTACTGCAAAGAATTATTATGCATTAGACTAACCTGTATTCGAGCCTCGGTCAGGCCAATTTTCATAGCCAACTCCTCCCTGAAAATAAGAGAAAAATACATTTTACATGAATCAAGACACTGGAAGCCGATCTCCTTCAGGAGGTTGAGTCATGTTGCTACCTCTTTCCTGAGAAATCCAGCGATATAACAGGAACAACATCAAAAGTGACAGCGACATTTGGACAGCTAATTAGAAAAATGGAAAATACTCAGATTCCTCATTAGCTTATCGTACACACTGTTTGACTCCAGAGAGTATAGGTCTTCTCTGGAAGCACATACTCGTCCAGCTCGATCATAAATTTGTCGCCTTTTCCTCTGTTGCCATTGGTCATTACGATGCTAAAAAGTTACAATTTGGGTCCTGCGTAGAGACACACGAGTCAAGTTTTACTGCCACCATGTCTGTTTAAGGTTCAATTTAACACACTCTTTCAAACACACCCTTTTATCCAAATTCCCTCGAAATATCGTCATTAAAATTTTGTATACATATCTCCTGGAAATACTTTGCACATTGATTTTAAGAAAAAGGAAATTTGAAGGAAATAAGGGCATCTAGATGTTTCCAAAATACATTCAGACCGTCAGGTAGTGGGGGCCTTGAAAATAATGTGGATTCACTTTATGCTTGGTGATACTCATCTAATTCAAACATTACGCTGCGTATCGCATTTGAACAGCACACGTCACAATACCTGTCACGGCAAACTGTCTAAGTAACAACACCCCTTCACGCCGCGAGAATAACCCACAATAAACTGATATAAAAATTGCTCGACAGGATTCAGTAAGGATTTGTCACACTTCGCCTCGCCCCAGTTGATGCTGTAAGTTGGACGCAGTTAATTTTGGCACACAGTAGGAAACAAGTAGGTTTTGTGAGTCCCTCTCGAAAAACATCAATTAATATTCTCCCTCAAAAACGTTTCTGTCTCATCCGCATATACAAAATGTACCGCAGTCGCGGACTACTGACTAAGGAAGTGAATGTTACGGGGTTTTTCGCAGCTACAGATAAACATATTTACAATTTTTATTTAAATTACCCTGGCCCCTATTCTTAATTTGGTTCTACAGGGGTCGTAAGGCCGGTCAGAATCACGGATATTGCGTCTCTAAAACTTACAGTATTCTAATGTAATTTTTGGCGCGTCCGCAACAAGAATACAAAAATGCATCTATTAACTTGTGCTTTTCTGTATGTCTATTCCGGTGAATAGATTTATATATTTTTCGATACTGAGTAATTTTGCCAAAATTTGTCAACACATTCCAAGTTTTTAACCTTTCATTGCCGGCGTCGGTGCACTGTACGGACCGTTAATACATTACATGCTGTCGGGCTCGGTGCATCGCACAGCCGTGAATGCATTTAAGATCACTATGAATTAAAAATCCCTTGGTGTTGAGCAGCAGCTGAAACCCCCAGTGTCACTGAAGGGTTCGACATTTCAAACAAAAATTTGTAATCTTCATTCAATTTTCATTTGTACATTGTACGGTATATCACTTACCAATTTTACACACTTACCGAATTTTGTACAATTTAACAACGTTTAAATTTTGCTTACATAAAACGGAAGCCAGTCAAAACATCCCAATTCAACCAACAGTTTAAATGTGGACACCAGTTTACGAGATTTAATCAAAATTCGCCCAGCAGATTAGCACGCAGAGGGACAAAACCTGTTCCTACACACACAACAACAACAACAACAACAACAACAACAACAACAGCAGCAGCAGCAGCAGCAGCAGCAGAACGTGTCCGTAAAAACGGCCTGCAGTAGTGGCGTGCCCAGATCCATCAGACGCCTCTCTGTGCGACACCTGCAGGCCTGCATACCTCATCATCATTATCCGATAAACATCACCATTATCACCGATCCATTACAAATGCATTGCTCAAACAGAAATGATGAAGGCGATCATCAACAGACGGCTGCTTCTGGCTGGTCATTTTATATTCCAAACTTCCACAGAAATGTAAGTTTGTGTTCAGCACGGGGTATTGTGGGTGGCCCAGCGTCGCAGTTTGGAGACTTGCAGAATACTGATGCTATTAACGATCACGTGTCCCTCTCGCCATGTCTAATTTTAAAATAATTAATAATTAAATATACGGAATACATTTATCGGCGTGGCCGCGCGGTCTAAAGAGTAGGTCTGCGGCCGAGCGCTTGCTGGGATCGTGGGTTCGAATCCCACCGGGGCATGGATGTTTGTCTCTTTACAGTGTTTGTGTTGGCAGGTAGAGGTCTCTGCGACGGGCCGATCCCTCGTCCAGAGGGGCCATACAGACTGTGGTGTGTGTCTGAGTGTGATCAAGTGCAAACAAACCCTCGACACCTGCTGTGAACTGCGACAGCACTGCATGTGTAACATTATAATCACAAATATTCAAAATATTGAGGCTCTGTGTATTTATGTACACAGAGCCTCACCCACACGTTCATCCTGAAGAATAAAATCACCAAAATCGTTTGGACAGTTCTGCAGATACGGTATTTATAATCTCCTACCGTTCCACAGAAATAGGCCTACTCAGAGTTTAAAATTTCTTTTAGCGAATTAAGAAAAACAGGTACGTGACGCCGAAAAACTGGCTACAGATTGGAATTCAGAAAGCCAAAATTAACTAAAGTCGCCTGTCCATAGAAAAAACCCAGAAAAAGTTTTAATCTTGCAGGCTAGTGTGACTTGACGACCAGCGTTCGGCTTGTATAGACACAATCAGGCACTATAAACACATGTATAGCCACCATCAGGCACTGTAAACACATGTATAGCCACCATCAGGCACTGTAAACACATGTATAGCCACCATCAGGCACTATAAACACATGTATAGCCACCATCAGGCACTATAAACACATGTATAGCCACCATCAGGCACTATAAACACATGTATAGCCACCATCAGGCACTGTAAACACATGAATCAAGAAACTGTACGTCACACGTTGCGAAAGGCCTTCCCCTTTTAAAAAAGGAAGGCATTTCCCTTCATGTGACGTAGAGTTTCTTGATTATGTTTTTATAGACCCTGATGATGGCTATATAAGCCGAAACCTGGCAGTCAAATAATTTTTAATAAAACAGAGAAAACTGTTGGTTGTGACTGATTGTTCTGTGAGGAACTGAAGCATGACCCTGTGTACACACACCGCCTGGGACCTTCAACATCAGATCACATACGTTATTTCTCCAGTACTGCAGTGCTAACCTGAATGAGGTATTTTGTGGTACTGCTCAGTCCGTCTAGGCACATATCTGTACAGTACCTGAAACTAAGCGACGCCCACTTACCCCCATACGTTTTACACCGGAAGTTACTGTGCACCTGTCACCCCAGTGAGAGACGTCACGAAACCAAAATACAGCAACACAGAGAACTGCTTTAGGCAAATAGATCTGGGCACTCTAGAAACTGGCTGCTCCCGATTGCCTAGTGCGCTGTTTGATCTACAACGCTATTATCGGCTGTGGGAACAACCGGAAAATAACTAGCAACGCCTACACCTTGTTCCGGTTTTGTAACGGGCACGCACAGCTTCAGGACAGGCCACCGGGAAAACACGATATTGTGTCAAAAAAAGGGTACCGGAATTTGCAGCGTTTCAACCAATGCAAATGTGACTGCTAGCAAAGTGAGGCAGAACACAGAACGTTCTAGTTTGCAGGAAAGCTTCTACAGCAGTTTGATGAATATTCTAACAAGGCGAAAGAATATCTGAACATGAATTGGAGGCGAGAAATTGCTTGCTATATTTTCTACAGAACGTACAGTCAGAATCTGAAAAAAATAATGCTAATTCTACGTCCGAAAAAAAGCTTTTACGGCTTGGAGTCAATGTTCAAAACAAGGATATTCTTAACCGAAAGAATGGACCATTGCCGTAAGATGAATCCAAAAACACCAAAAAATTCAAGCACGAATTTATTGAATTGTGCGTGCAAATCCACTTGCTACCTCACAGAAGGCACTCTACATCTCACTTAGAGAGACGGCGGTGCTTGTGTTTAGTGACATGTCACTGTCTGCTCCAAGAGTAACACGAGTCGCGTTATTTTACTTTATGGACAGCAACCGAACTGCCTGCACGTTACAGCGGCAGTGACTCTTGTCGCGCGCTCAGCATACTCGAATGCAAATAACGTGCGTGTTGCTCTGTACAGAATTCTGTGTGTGTGTG
The DNA here is from genome assembly GCA_013340265.1 of Coptotermes formosanus. Classification (NCBI taxonomy): domain Eukaryota; kingdom Metazoa; phylum Arthropoda; class Insecta; order Blattodea; family Rhinotermitidae; genus Coptotermes; species Coptotermes formosanus. Next base: position 150,379 of record BLKM01012021.1, read on the forward strand.
TGTGTATTATATATGTATTATGTAGTATTTATTTATTTATTATGTAGTATGTATGTAGGCATGCACGCGTGTACACGTGTGTGTTCCACAGCCTCACAAAAAATAATTACGGGGCCTTGCACGAATGGCAACTGGCAAATAAAACCGAAGAGGAACATTGCCCAGTGCCAAATCGCATACGGACTGCCCTGGGACTGAATATGGGTGTCCGAGTAGAGCAGAAGGAGACTAAAGGTTTGATAAATGGCGCGAACCTAAAATGTAGTTACATTTAATTGCTAAGCTAATATCTAATTTACCAGTACTGATGGTGCGTCTGATATCACGCAGATGTATGTGCTGGAGAGGCGACCCTCACGCTGGGTCTAGTCTTCAGGAGACTAATTGCGTGAATTGAGAGGCTGCTGACAAGACAAAAGTAACACCTCCACCCCAGGGACGGCACGCACGCACACACACACACATACATATCGCATGATGTGCACAGTGGGTTTAATTGCAGCTGAATCAGTATGGTGTAACCAGACAGCCATTTGTTCCAATTAGCCTGCACAGCACTAACTGTTGGGAATAGCAATCAGAAACCGCTCTAATTAACATGAGGGCCCGCCAATATCAGCCCACATATATTAATTGCCTTTCACTTTACTGCATAAACTGTACTTACAGCCCTAATTTTCACACTAGCTGTGCCATATATATTCCATCCATAACTGTGCGTATGTCTATGTATCTCTATGGCATCCTGAGTTCATGTTTTGATACGTCACCACAAAGAGTTTTGGCCTGACTCGCAGGACTGCTGGAATTTCGCAGTCCAACACAAACACAGAAACATCGCAGATTACAGCCACGGCCCGAGTGGTACTTGACGTTATGTGTACTGCCCCAGTGTCCAGGCAGCAGACGGTATGTGTACTCTCCCAGTGTCCAGGCAGCAGACGGTATGTGTACTGCCCCAGTGTCCAGGCAGCAGACGGTATGTGTACTCTCCCAGTGTCCAGGCAGCAGACGATATGTGTACTGCCCCAGTGTCCAGGCAGCAGACGATATGTGTACTGTCCCAGTGTCCAGGCAGCAGACGATATGTGTACTGTCCCAGTGTCCAGGCAGCAGACGATATGTGTACTGTCCCGGACAGAGCAGGCACTGTGCCTGGCGGCTGTGAACATGCAGGTACACCTACAAGGAATTCAATTGAAAACCGAACCCAGACCCACGGCAAGCTTAAAGGTCTTACATTTCCGCATGAAACTTGCGAGACCGCGCCTTGGAACTGACCTCCTGCCGCACTTTCACCTGCTGGATTTCGAAGGGCCTGAATCAACGGGAAGACCCACTTCGTATTTCCTACGACGCTCGCCATACGAATACTTTCTTATGCGGACATCCACAGTGACAACCCTCTGTATCAAAGTAAACTGCATAACCTCGAACCAAAGAAATGTACGTTACAGCGCGCCTCAGACTACGACACGGACAGCAAATTAAAGTGTAAGATGAGACAATGTACCGTACACACGCCGACATGACTGGCGGCGTGAGTCATGCAGCTGCCGTTAAAGTTGCCGTGAAGAATTTGCAGTTTATCACAAGAACTTCAAACAGCGCCTGATAAACTGTTCTCTTGTGTCAAGCATGTCTCGGGGCTGAGGGTCATTTCCGAAACATACTGCAACATGCGGTAATTTACATTGTCTTATATTATACGATGTCATGTCATGTTATGTGACGTAACGTTATGTTAAGTTACGTTACGTTGTTATGTTATGTTACGTTATGTTATGTTCCGTTACGTAACGTTATGTTAAGTTACGTTACATTGTTATGTTACGTTACGTTATGTTCCGTTGCGTAACGTTATGTTAAGTTACGTTACGTTGTTATGTTCCGTTACGTTACGTTATGTGTCAACTAAGGAAATATGAAGCCGCTAAGCTTGTCGAGCACCTGAGTTCTTTTTTCAATTAAACTTCCCGTATTAATTAATTAATTAATTAATTAATTAATGCACTTTTGGTTGAAATGTCGCAGAGAGGGAAAAACGGATTTTTAGTAGTAAAGAGACGTGAGCTTTTATTCTGTTACTGAACGACGTCAAGTGAACTTCAGAAGACGTGAAATGTTAAATCAGAAGAGAAGATAATCATGGCAGTTTGTAGCAGGCTGTCGACATCTGTGTTCAAATGCCGCGACTACCCGATTAAAGAATATCCTGTATGGAAAGAAAACTGCAATGCTGTATTTCGACACACATGTACAGCCACTTTTTGTGAAGAGCAAATATTGCTCTCTAAACTGAACACATAAAGCAGTGAGGAAAGGCGATAAAAGAAAGCGATTACAGCCATTAAGGAATTAACAGTGTATTATTTTTCGGAAAGGCGTTGTGTTGTTCAGTTCAGAACGTGCGTTGCGTTCCCGTGTTCTGCACACACACACACACGCACACACACATGCAGCAGACACACACACAATTGCATAATGACTGCAATACACACAATTATTGTTCCATCCGCTGTACACGGGTGTAAAATTTGGCACCTCGCCCTAAACGGAAGAGCATGTGTTACAGTGGAAGTGTCTGGGGACGACACACCAGAGAGAATATTTCAGTCGCACAGTGCTGGGGAAAGGTTTCATACTGTGCAGACTGGTGCAAACTTTGTAACTTTTTGATCGGTTAAGTGAAAAAAATATTAAAATTAACGAGAGGCTGGAATCTCGCACGCCACATTCCTAAATGAAGAAACATACACAGTCGCAATTGGTCTCCTGGAGCTCGTTAGTATCAACCTGTTCCTTAATTCTGCTCTGTGCAATGTAAATATATATGCTGCATGCAACACTATCCGCACTCTGCTTGAAACGTGTGTGTGTGTATTTTGCTGTGATCTGTCCACATCACGTCATTACGTGATCTGAATTATTGCTGTCCCAATGCTGAATGATTCTCTGAATTAATCAAACGCAACAACAATACAAATACGTACAAAAAACAAAAAGTTACCACTAAAGTTGTAGCATATATATATATATATATATATAAGAATTGCAAGCACAGCCTTGACAGACGTTTTGAAATTCTTGTTTTGACATTAGAAACTATTTTTTGCTGTTTTGTTGGTAATAACAAAGTATAATGTGGTGACCGTAGCCTGCAGTCATGCGACTGTATCGTTTGATGCATCACGACGCGCTGTCTCACTCGCAGGCAATTAATCTGTATGCCGGACCGAGCCAAAAGCAGCGCACTGTTTTAATCGCCGTCCACCTATTTGAAGCGAGTTAAACTTCTTTATTTAAAGCCAATGTTTTACAGTCTCTTTCAAAAATATTAACTGCTTTTCAATTTGTTCGTGCTTCTATTCAGCTTGCAGTGGATGGATGATAAGTGACAAATAACTTGGAAAGAATGTAACTAATAATTACTACTACTACTACTACTATTACTACTACCACCACCACCACTACCACAACCACAACTACTACTACTACTACTACCGCCACTACCACAACCACAACCACAACTACTACTACTACTACTACTACTACTACTACTACTACTACTACTAAATTCTCAGTTGTTAAAGTGCTAGTTTAGAGCACAATGACGGATTACAAAAGTAGCACAAAACAATTAAAACAAAAATTACACAAACAAAGGAGAACAACACAGCAAAACAACCAAGAAAAATTAGATTTAAAGCTTAAATTGAAATAAAGGTGAGCTAAACAATTAAAACCGTAAGCCATATGAAACTTGCTGCTGGGGCAGAACACCTTCCGAATATCTAATTGTCTTACTAAGTATATCTATGTCACTGCCTAACAAATCTGCAGTTGTTTCACATCTAGCGGGAAGGGAAATTTTGACTGCTACAGAAAACTGGGTAAACTTTCTGATATTACAAGCAGGAACTTCCAGACTAAGATTATCAACCGAGCACGGACAAAATTTAGACCCCAGAAAAACACGAATGAAAAATCGAGTATGAAGGTGACGTCTCCTCGCTCGTACAGTGTGTAACTTCAGACGCTCAGGTGCGCCGGCGTCGCTGTGGGACTGTGGGCGAGAACACCGACAGAAACACAGAGTTGAAAATTTCCGCTAGACGCGTTCCAGCTTCTTGATATCAGGAGTCGTAACTTTACTCAGGCAGGCAGGCAGGCAGGCGGGCAGGCAGGCAGGCGGGCAGGCAGGCAGGC
>BLKM01012022.1:0-30986 GCA_013340265.1 Coptotermes formosanus
CACTGCCTGCTTTGCCCTGCCTGCTTGCCTGCCTGCCTTGCCCAGCCTGCATTGCCTTGCTCTGCCTTGACCTGCTTTCCCGCTGGCCGCCTTGCCCTGCCATGTCCTAATTAACCTGCCGTTCCTTGCGCAGACCGCCCCCCTAACCCTGCCCTGCCTTGCTTGCGCTGCCCGCCTGCATTGCCCTACCCCCTTACTTGCCCTGCTAGCCTATATTGTCCTGCCTGCATGCCTTAACTTCTCTTTCGCTGCCTGCCTTACACAATATGGCCCTGCCTTTCCCCTGCCTGCCTTGCCCTGCCTGCCACACCGTGCCCTGACTGCCTGCCTTGCCATTCCCTCGTTGCCTGTGTTACCCTCCCCTCCCGTCTGCCTTCCTTCCCCTGCCTTGCCTGCCTTGCCCTGCCTGCCTTCTCATGGATGTTTTACCTTGAACTGCCTGCCTTGCCCTGTCTGGCCACGCCTGGCCCTGCTTTGTCTTGCCTGGTCCTGCCTTGCACTGCATTGCCCTGCTTACCTTGCACTGCCTGGCCCGGCATACCTTGCCTTGCCTGCATTGCCCTGCCTCCCTTTCGCTTCCAACCTGCCTGCGTTGCCCTACCTTGCCCTTCCTGCCTGCCTGCCTGCCTGCCTGCCTATCTATCCCTCTTTGGCCCTGCCTCCCTTGCTACCTTGCTCGGCCTGGCTTGCCCTTCCTGATTCCCAACCTTTTCCTGCCTGCCTGCTTTGCCCTACCTGCCTGCCTGCTTTGCCCTACCTGCCTGCCTTGCCCTGCCTGCCTGTCTGCCTGCCCTGCTTGCCTGGCTGACTGCCTTCCTACCTCCCTTGTCCTGCCTGCCTCCCTCCCTTTACCTGCCCTTGCTGCCTGCCTTCCCCTGCACTGCCTGCCTTCCCCTGGCCTGCCTGACTTGTTTGCTCTGCCTGCCTGCATTTCCTGCCTCATTGCCTGCCTGCCTTGCCCTGCCTGCCTCCGTTGCCCTGCCGGCTTGCCTGCCTGCCTTGCCCCTCCTTCCTGCCTTGTCCTGCATTCTTTGCCGTGCCTGCCTGCCTGGTTTATCTGCCTGCCTTCCATTGCTCTTCCTGCCTACCTGACTTACCTTGCCTTACCGCCTTGGCGTGCCTTACACTGCCTGATCCCTGCCTTGCCCTGGCTGCCTGGACCTGCCTGTCTCCCTTTCCCTGCCCGCCTGCCTTCCCCTGCCTGTCTGCTTTACCGTGCATGCCTCCATTGCCCTGACTACTTTGCCCTGCCTGCCTTCCATTTAGATGCGTGCCTTGCCCTGCCTGCCTGCTTTGTCCTGCCTTACTCTGCCCGCCCACCTTGCCCTGCGCGCCTGACATACCCTGCCCGCCCGCTTTACATTGCCCACCTGCCTTGCCCTACATGCCTGCCTTGCCCTGCCTACCTGCCTTGCACTTCTTCCCTGCATTACCCTTCCTCTCTGCCTGATTGTCTTGCCCTGCCTGCCCCCTGCCATGCTCTGCCTGCCTGCGTTACACTGCATGCCTGCCTGCCTGCCTTGCCATGCCTTACCATGCCTGCGTGCCTTGTCCTACCTTACAATGCCTGCATGCGTTGCAATGCCTTACCTTCCCTCCCTGCCCTGCCCTGTATGCCTTGCCCTGCCTTGCATGCTTTGCCTGCTCTGTCTTCCTTGCCCTGCCCTGCCTGCCTAGCCCTGCCCTGGCTGCCTACCTTGCCCTTCGGTCCTGCCTTGCCCTGCCTGCATGCCTTGGCTTTCTTTACCCTACCTCCCTGCCTTTCCCTGCGTGTCTCCCTGCATTGCTTTGCCAGCTTGCCTTTCCCGGCCTGCCTTCCTTGGCCTGCCTGCCTGCTTGCTTCCCTTACCGTGCCTTAATGCGTTCCTTGGCTTTCCTTTCTGCCTGCGTTACCGTACCTGCCTGCCTTCCCCTTCCTGCCTGTTTAGCCCTGCTTTGCCTTCCTGTCTGTCTTGCCATTCTTTGCCTTGACCCTGTCTTGCCCTGCCTGCCTGTCTTGCCCTGCTTGGCCCTGCCTTGCTGTGCCTGACTTACACTGTCTGGCCTTGCCTTTGCCCTTCCTCCCTTGCCCTGCCTGCCTTGCATTGCCTGCCTCGCCCTGCCTGCATGCCTTGCCATGCTCTGCGTGCCTCCGTTCCCCTGCTCTAACCGCCTGCCTACCTCGCCCTGCCTTGGCAGCCTGTCTGCCTTGCCCTGTAGGCCTGCCTCCCTTCTCCTGTCTGCCTTGCCTTGACCTGCCTGCTTCCCTTGCCCCGCATGATTTGCCCAGTCTGCCTGACTGCTTTCACCTGCTTTGACCTGCCTGGCCCTGCCTGATACTCCCTTCCACAGCCTAGCCCTGCCTTGCACTGCCATGGCCTGACTGCCTTGCAGTGCCTGGCCCTGCATAGGTTGCCCGGCCTTCTTTGCCCTGCCTGCCCTAACCTTCCTGCCTGCTTGCCTTCCCCTGCCTTGTCCTGCCTTGCCCTGCCAGCCTGCGTGCCTGTCTTGCCCTGCCTGCCTGAGTAGGCCTGCCTTTGCGAAGCCTGCCTGGCTAACTTTTCCTGCCTGGCTTGCCTTTCATCCCTCCCTGTTTCGCCCTGCCTGCCTGTTTTTCCGTGCCTGACTGCCTGACTTGCCTGCCGGCCTGCATACCTTACCCTGCATACCTGCCTACCTGCCTTGCCCTGCCTGCCTACCCTACCCTGCTTGCCTGGCTACTTACCTCCTTTGCCCTTGCTGCCTGCGTTACCCTACGCTGCCGGCCTGCCTGCCTTAACCTGCCCTGCATGCCTGCCTTGACCTCCACTGCCTGCCTGCCTGCCTGCCTGCCTGCCAGTCTTGCCATGTCCTGAATCCCTGCCTCCCCTGCCATGCTTCCCTGCCTTCTGTCTACCTGCTTGCCTGCCTGACTGCCTGCCTCGAACTGCCTGCCTTACCCTGCCTGCTTTCCTGCATGCCTTGCCCTGCCTGCCTGCATTGTCCTGCTTTCCTTGCCCTGTTTTACTGCCTTTCCCTGCCTCCATTCCCTTGCCCTGCGTTGCCCTGCCCTGCCCTAGAATTGGAGTGTGTACACGTCGACATAACCACTAAACTGTGGCCGTAATGGCATCTTGACAACCAGTAAAACAGAAGCTAGTAAGTATTTTACGCATTTTTGAGGTGTTAATCCATTGTATTAGATAATAATAGAAATCCACGCAGAAGTCTATTGAGGCAGTAGAAAAGCCTGATAAATGTGCATCGATTTAACAGTTATTTTCAACTATATTTGGAAATGCCTATGTAGAGAGTGAACAGGTAATTACATCCTTTTAGCGAATACGAAGGATTTGTGGGTAAACCTGTTTAGTCATAACAGACACCTAGAAGAGCACGTTTGTAGCAACTAAGACACCAAACGTACGGTGGTGTACATATCGCCAGTATGACGTGATTACGGAAGCGCCTATATTGCCAATAGAGCAGACATCTATGCCTGCATTTATACAGGGTGTTTTATGGGTTATGAACATGATTGCAGAGGAAGCTTTCCTGGGTATATTTCATAAAAATATTTAATGTAAACATGCGTACAATTTTCAAAGATTACGGAGTTACAACGGCCTTAATTTGAGAATAAAAGGTAAGGATTAGTGAAAAAAATGGACTAAAATAATATACTCGTATGATGATAAACATGTATCATACATTGTGAAGAATTTTATCATTGTAAACAAACGTATTTTGAAGCATGCCTCTTGACGTTTAAACCCTATTGTTACGGTACATGATACAACATGGAAACAAAAAGACAAATGGCTACGTTGAATGAAATTCCATGGGAGGCGGGAAGAAAGAAATAAAAGGAAAAGCAGAGAAGGGATGAGAGCAGGAAGAACAAAATGTCGGAAACGAAAAGAAGACAAATATGGAGATGGCTGGAAGCATGAGGGGAAGGGTAGGAGTGTGGTAAAAAGGAAGGCAAGAAGTACAGAAGACGATAGCAATAAGTATACCAGTATACTGCTACAGTCGTGTCCTAAATCACTTTTTATACGCTATGCACTCGAAGTAGCTTTTATTAAGCAGAAAATAAATTGTTAAAGCTCATGTTGGTTTCTGTTATACAGAACAATTACATCCTAACTCCGATGCTTTATTTACAATACCTCAGTCTTCCATTTTGTATTATGCATCGTCTCCGTACAGCCAAAGAAACCAGTGTCAGGTTCGTGGCACAGACTTTCTAATGCTTCACTCAGCCTCTCAGTGTGTGTAATGTATTCGTGGTGCCCGCGAGCGCCGCATTCAAATCACAGCAGAGGGAAGCGACTTGCAACCGCAGCCACATCTCAACCACAAGACGCGCCTCCTACTCTGAAATTCAAATTCGAAACGTATACAGTGAATCCTTTGCGTTATCCACATCGTGTGTAATAAAACCATCCGTACGTTTCCTCTTACACTCTGTACAAAAGACAGATTACTGGAAACTAGACAAATTACACACTACCAAGAAGATAAAAATCATCATACATCACACAAATGCTGAAAATTTCTTAGTCATGTGACATTATGGTGTTTGTTCCCCGAACAGTCACCTTACGGCCGTAACAGTCCAGAATTTGCATGAAAGTACAAATGTGATATATTGATTCACATGTGAGTTGATAAGGTGGATGTGTTTTGGGAAATGCGTTACGTTCAGTGGATTTTGAAATAAATGATGTTTGGAATTGACTTCATAATGATTAATTTTAACCAAAAGGTGTGGTCAGAATTCATACTAGTTTATACAGAATACTTTATGTGGTGTTTCTTAATACAGCAACTCATAGCTGTGGGTTTTGGATTTTAAATTAATTTGCATCAAAACACAGCGAAAAGCATCAAGCACACGTAAAGCGAAGTGTATATTTAGGTATGGTCCCCATCATGCACGACAGAATTATGGTGCAAATGTACCTGATATATGCTTCTTAAGTAATGTAAAATTAAAAATATTTCAAACAAATATTAGGAACAACGGAACACTTAAATTCTTTACGATGTCACAAGAAAATTTTGCTCTCATTTTGTTCTTAAAAATCTATCTTCCTGCTTCGTAACTAAAATTTTAATGGTAAAAGAATATGATTCAAATTAAATAATAAGATTAGAATATACCTACGGTAGGCCTAGGATCTCGACGTTCCTGAGACTCGATTTTCGGGATTTATACATTTCGTGATCATCCATCTTAATACCTTTTTTGAACAGTCGTGACTGATTTCTTACATTCGGTATAAGGCCAAGTGACTGGCATTCGACATCCCCCAGCTTCCTGCTATAGCCTAGATCAGTCTCACCTCAGTCAGTTTCTGTCTTTTGCCAAGTGAAATTTATTGCTTTCATCCTTTGTAGAATTTGAACATCATTGATTTATTCAATAAATATGACGATTCCCAAAAGTACTTGTATTTTATTAAAAATTAACCCTTGAGTTTGCTTATTATTTTAATTTCTGGTATTTTCCTGGAGAAAATGGACGTTTTACATTGAAAATTAATTTCAATATTTTATTACGGCTTTGTCGTTCCCAATTATTTAAGAACATCGAAATTGTACTGCACAGTCCAACATATAATTTCATAAACTGCATCATATAGACGTGAAGAACAGTCTGTTATCGTAAGGGAAGAACAAGCAGGTCATAGTGCTTGAGAATAAAAGTATGAGGCGAATATTTGGACTTTACAGAGAGGAAGTAACGTGAAAGTTGAAAAAACTACATAATCAAAATGTTAAATTTTTTATGACTTACTATTATGAACACGATGTGATATCAATAATAGTTCATTCAAAATGTTTTATAATTAAATTTGTGACCCGGAGAGGTGTTTGTGCCTTCTATTGTCAAACTGGATCTCATGAAAAAAATGATTTATATTTAAATGAGTAAATATTAAATGATTAAAATACCAAATGGTGTTAAGGTTTTCAGCCGATTCCAGGAGTCGCGAGGTCTAAGGAGAGAGTCTGCGACCGCTCGCTTGCTGGGATTGTGGATTCGAAGCCCGCTTCGGGCATGGATGTATGTCCCTTGTGAGTGTTGTGTGTTGTCAGGTAGAGGTCTGTGCTTCGGGCTGATCACTCGTCGAGAGGAATGTGGTGAGTCTGAGTGTGATCGTGGGGCTCCTATAATAAGGAGGCCCTGGCCCACGGGGGGCTTTTCTGCCGCTGCAAAAAAAATTAAAGTTGTCACGGCTATGACGATTTAGAGTTTGGTTTTACGATGTGTGAAAGCACGGAGTCTAGCACCTTTACGGTTATATTGCTGAATACAATAATCCACACTGTCTGTATATTGAAAATTAATTAAGCAGAATTGTTCCAAAATTTAATTATGTGTTACTAATATAAGACGATCCCGGTGGCAGTGTGGTCTAAAGCGCAGGTCTGAAAACGCTTGATTGCTGGGATTGCAGTTTCGAATCCGGCTGATGGCATGGGTATTCGTCTCTTGTAATTGTTGTGTGTTGTTTAGGTCGTGGCCTCTGCGACGAGCTGATCACTCATTCAGAGGAGCCCTACTGGCTGTGTGTGTGTGGGGGGGGGTGTTTTTTTTGTGATCTAGGAAGTCAAAAAGGGGTGGCCTAGGGCCGAGTTGGGATGTTGCGCCACAGTAAAGAAAAAATTATTAACACAAACGTGTAATCATTACAAAAGTGCAGGCCACTTTGTATGGCATGTATACTGTGTACAACACACAATCATAAAAATAAAATCCATTGAAGATTTGACTAAACATATTGTTTAGTGCTCATCGGAATATCGGTCTACAGAAATAAATGACCTGTGGTGCGTGCAATATAGTACTAAATTGGGTCTCTTCAATGCGGGGCTAGATATTCCCAGCCTAAGCACATGTGACTGTTTATTTCCTTTGTGTTCGCATTAGCCTGGTTACAAGTCTTTCAAAATGAAATATCATATATTCAAAGAATTAATACGGTAATTCCGGGAAAGATGCCACACTTTTTGCAAACCTCGTTGTACGTAACTCAATCCGAAAATCGTCAAAGCGGCTGAAAATTTATAGATATTATATTTAAGGCTTCTACTTCTACTAAGTTGTTTGTAAAATGTCTACAGAAGTGAAAGTTTCTGAGATAAAGGGCCACGAGAAAGGGTGCCTCTGCGGCGTCTCTCCCGGACATGTTGGTGCAGACGGCGCCCTTTGGCAGAGATAGATGCCGCTATATAGAAAGAGACGCAGCTCTTTGAAAATATCCTGTGAATTCGAAGAAGCAAGGTCTGTAAATGAAAACTATTGAACTTTATTCAAAGCAAAGAAGCAATATCAACATTAAAACAGAAAATATCTCCTAAGTAAACAATATTTCAACCCAATGAGCGTAAGAGTTTAAGTTGTAGTGAAGGAAACATTCTGCATCCTCTTCTGCACCTTGCTGTTTTTCTCCTGCAGTAACTTTCTGCCGCATTGAACGCATTTGTCTTTGCATGGAGAACAGAATACGTGCAGCCAGTTTCTGCAACTCGCACTTTCGATCCAGTCATCTTCCTTGGTTGTGTGCAAGTAATTTTCCCAGCATGCACGGCATTTCGTGTCAGAATCTTCGGCTGTATCTTGATTGTGATTATATTTTTTAATTATTTATTTTTCAGCAATATCTGACCTTGTAGACCTGAAGTACTGGGACTGTTTACACCTTCAATTTTCCTCTGCACTTTGAGTTCATTCCCTTCTTGGTTCTGTCCCTTTTCCTCGGCATTATTAGCTTCTTCAGTGGGAATAAAAGAGTTGCTTTTCTGAAATTGAAAACTTCTTCGGTATTTTCGGTACTGGACTGATCTTCAAAAGTCTGGAATGACTAGCTTCTTCAGGCGAAGGGTCAGAGTATTTAAAGACGGTCCTTCCGATTTAGATAACACATTTCGAGAGTTGGTACCTGACGTAGAGGGTGCACAAATCGGAGCCATATCTGGAAATGTTTCCATAAAAGTTACATTTTCGCTGGTAACAGAAATGGAGCAGAAATATTCAGGAAATCTGTTGCGGTTCAAACGATAAATACCCGTCGCCAACAGCACTTATATCAACACCCATGGAAGCAGCTTTATTCCAAGCAAACCCGATGTACCGCACCACGTGATATCGAGCGATTTTCCTTTGTGGATTCTGCTTCATCCAAGCTATGGGTTCGTTTTCGAAATAAATTTTTAAAAGCCCAAAAGCACTAATCCAAAGGCCGTAAGGCATGAGTACAGGGACTCGGTACACAAACAGTAGTGACATTATTTCCAACAGCAGCCTGCAGCAGCAAAGGGGAGCCCCAGTGATCTCTGTGGACATCTAAAAGTAGAATGATCTTCCCTGAACCATCGTGTTTGAGCAAATATTTTGTGAACTACTTGATGAAAAAGTCGGTGCTACTGTACAAGTATTTTCGGTTCGTTTAAACCAGGGCGAAATATTATAGAATAGAACAGATAATTTTTAGTACTACATAACGTATATGCACGATGTTTCCAAACTGATTTGGAACTATTTAAGTGCGGCATCTCTCCCTTATTTTTTGCGGTGTTTCTCCCTATCTTCAGGAACAGGACCCGCAACCTCCACCACTTGCCAAACGGAACGAACAGCCTGGCGGCTGCATGATATGAAGGCAAGGCCAGCAACGCCGGAAACTTCTAATGTATTGTGATTGCATAGGTATTTCAATTGGGACTAATTAGGACACATTACGTGAACACCAAAAAAAAAGTTTGAGCATAAAATTAATACCCTCGCCCCATAAAATCAGTCATATAAGCCTTGAAAACCAGCACCGTCCTTCACCACGTTCACTCTCGACAGCTCTCTAGACTCACTGGACAAGCACATGTGCTGGGATCTGCAGAGGCCTGCCAGAACCCACCAAACTGAAAAACGCGGCGTCTCTCCCGCCGCGGCAACCCTCACGGAATATCTATACCTCCAGAACTAATTACGAAAAGAAGCAAGTTATAGGGAATAATCAGTGAAAGCTGAAGCACAGGATAAAGAGAAAGGTGAGGGGATGGGGAAGAGTAAAAGAAGCAACTGAAATTTGCTACCGTGATATTGCAGACGAACGTAATCTACAAATTATTGATGACGTGCAGACCGGCTGATACAAGGAAGCAAGGACAGAAGGACAGCAGACGACGAGGCAAATACAAGTGGCAACGGAATGGGTCACGGAAGGTCAGACTCCTTGACAGTTTGGAGATGCTGATGATGTTACGAACTTCCGTTACTAGAGTCGGCTACTCAGCAGCAAACTAAAGTTACCGAAGTTAGATTTGGTTATGGCGTCCATGTCAGATGAAGTTTCTAGTCAATTACACATAAGTACAACACCAACCAGCTGCAGATCAATCAGACTCGTGTGGACTCTGCGTAGAAGCATTTACAGGGTTCCATTTACAAACACAGTTGAATGCAAGTGCTGAACCGAACTTAGCAATCTAGCTGTTAGCAACCACGCTTAGTATTTGAAGAGTTCGTAGTTCATATCTCCGTTTGGAGCTAGATTGCCCTAAGGATTTTTGCGGTGTTCTGAGCCACGTAAGTAAATTTTCAAAATAATACCTACATTTAAAATTAGGCCGCCACCGCCTACGTGCTCTTACTTTCAATTTATTATGCAGTGTTACACTTTATTATTCGACACTCTTTCATCTGAGCGGATGAAATAAAAAGGGAATACAATATATTACAAATATCACGTAAATTAAACAAAGATTCTGTGCAATGTATCATGTTTTAAACACAGTTGACAAGGAACAGAATGGCTGCCGTATGTTTAGGACTTGTTATGAGTACTTAGTGGGCACCTTTCCCCGAAAAAGAATAAAGCTCTCTTATCTAAGAATGGAACAACAGAAGAATCTGGTTATAATTTTACACATCAAATTCGCCTTGTCTTCAATAACATGTCTTTAAAAACTGACGTTTTAGGATTGCGAGTATACTGGCACGATTTCATAAGTTTATAATTCCAGTTTCGCAAAGTGGAATTGGAAATAAGTGAAACAATTCACAAAGAAGCTGAAAGATACTTCCTAACTATATAGACCGAAAGTGTTCGTTATTGACTACACTTTTTATAGTGCTTACTTTACGACTAATTGTATTAAAAAGCAAACAACCGAATAGTAATTTTCCCTGCACACGATTTTTCCATTACTTAAATTGCAAAGAAAAATACTGGATACTTTGTTGTTCATTACAGTCTCTAAAATGTTTTATATGTGTTATGTAAGGATGTTTTCATTTGCTAAGTGTATATAGCGTTGTACAGGATGATGGGGCAACCGTCAAGAACAGCCCTAGGGCCCACCTAGACTCTTGTAAAATGGGTACCAGGTACCGGGTCTCTTTTATGGAGATAAAGCGGCTGCGGCATGGTGTTAACCTGCCGTCCTCATATACTGCCAAGGTTGAAGAAGTAGAGCTGTGTCTCCACTCCCCGTCTGGACCTTCACGGCCTGTTCTAGGTTGAACTTACAGACTCAACAATGGCTGAACTAACACGAGTACATAAGAGTATGACTTCCGATTTGCATTCTGCTCGTCACCGTGCTACTTTACGTGCTGTGGACCTATCACAGAACAAAGGGCAGTGTTACGGCTTTCACTCCCCATAATCTATTTCTGCCTCACAGAGAAGAAAATGTTTCCCCAATACACAGTCCTCTGCATTAATGCGTTTTGACAATCCCAGTTTATTCTCAGAATTATATGAAAGCTATAAATATATTCTGTGGTAATTTTACATCATTTTTATCGATAAGAGCAGGGTCTGGCAGCAAATGGTATCATTCAAAATGTTTAATGTATGAGCGAGTAACGAGATGGATTTGTGTTTCTGAAGTGTCATTACTTCAACGTTAATAACGTGGGGGCAGTTTAGTTTCTTCTCATTTGATACCATATCCAAAAAAAGAATACTTTTTAAGTTACATGAATGAACTGTAATTCAGTGATAATTTACAAACATAGGACGTGTTTATTTTATTGCTTGTTTGATTGATGAGGTATTAACAAAGAAAGCAACCATATCTTCTAATTGCAATATACGTTCTCTGTATCACAAGATTCGGAACAGCCTAGTCCATGCCGAAGTAAAGAGAAGTTCCACACACATTCCTTGCACCTGGTATTTCTCTGTACTCCTAGCCGTTATTCACGATTTTCATAAAGGCGCTAACAATATTAAACAAATTTAGATATCATGGAATATTTAAACACCTCCAGTAGTGTCAAATTATATCGTATGATTGAGGTTTATTCTTTCTCCGGAGAAAATAGTTCAAATTTAAGACATAAGGACAATATTCGATACATTTTAAATGATATAACGCCGGATTCACGCGCACATTGTCACAAGTTTAATCTTACTCTAAGAGGACATTTTTCAAAATACGTCACATTATATTGGTATTATTATTATTATTATTATTATTATTATTACTTTTGCTGTCATTGCTTTTTTATTCTTAGAGGAGACTGAATGTTGAGGGCATATTTTGCCTATGTTAATTATGTAGCAGGATAAGAGAAAATATCGTATCTTTCTACTCGTATGTTTCTATTCCTTTCCTTAAAAGAAGAGTTCGTACAGAAATTGTGTGTAAGATTATGCCTTTTCTTTTTCGAAATTCCGGACGGTTAACTCTAATATTTCTACAGTTATTTACAAAGGAACGAAAGTTGGATATAAATTTTGTATATCGTACACTTTTTTTGTTTTGTATCGTATAAGAACTGTCTGAACACCGTCCACATTTATCGGAGCCGGCCTATCTTATATAAATTGATTTGAAAATATGCCTCAGAATAGGTCAGTACCGCTTCCTTCCACATCCCTTTCATTCCGTTATTCTCTATTGATTGGATCATTTGAAGCTTGTGCTATATCCTGTGATAATGAATGTCGTTAAAGGATACATGAATAAAATAAACACGGTAATGCTTCAGTTAAGAGTGATAGCATTTATGCTGTGGTATACAATGTTATAGCACTGCATAAAACTTAAGGTTTTATTGTTAAACCTAGCTGCACACGTACTCATGACTAGTCTTCAGTGCTTTAATGATATAGCCTCAACAAACGGAGACCCCCTGAGCGTTCTACTCTTCGCTCATACGTGCGGAGAGAGTTTATGTGTTGCGTGCTAGAAAGCGTTCGTTAGGGCTGTAATACAGGAAGATTGCTTGGGTTACAGGGATTCCGACAACCATTTGCGCATCCTAGTAAGCTTAAGGGATGTTTCATACTTTGTTTTAATGATTACATGATGCAAATTATCCGAAACAAATTGGTTAAATTAATTACAAATGCCGCGTAACCGTTTCGTTGTATACTGTATTTCGTATAACTTGCTCTTTATCCGCAAAATGTTGATGAATGAAGGATAGAGAGGAATCATTATAACCCGTGTGGAAGCAATTACTGAGAAAAATCACAACAGTGATTGATCACAATGGATGCCCAATGTAAAGGGCCTACTCTATCTGACAGCTTAAATACTTGAACCACTGATTTGTATTTCGGTCAGAGCTAAGTGGATGTAGGCACGTCACTAAAATCGATGTTCCGCTTCCTGTTTCTGACATTCCTTTTTCAAATACCATCTCGGAGATTGGCTACTATTAATGTAAATTACCTGTTTCTCCTCAGTCTCTCCAAGGAAATTACAGTAGGGTACTTGAAAATAGCGACGACCACCCCCAAAAACTTGCCACCCCCACTTCATTATTCGCTGACGATTAACCCCAGATTCGTAATAACTGAACGGCCGTTCTACAACCTCGGCATATCAGAGTGACAAATATCCTTTTTTCTCTATACACACAGGTAGTTTAAAACTCTACAGTCAGGTAAGGACTACACAATGTCTACGTGATTCACTGTGAAGCCGTTAGGCAGATGTACGCCTATACAGCGAAGATGGAAAATAATACACTGAAATACGATAGGAACTTAAAGTCTGTGACAAAATTTGAACAGTGCAGTTCCTGTCCAATTTAGGATAAATGGACGAAAATAGCAGGAAGTTGAAATTCTACAGTATGAGGAGAAACAGGGACACCAAAAAGACGCTGGACAGAAGTTCTTGAGGCTGGTAAAGTCTTTAACGTTTATACTATGGAAGACAGGGAAAATCCCACACAGAGGGGTAGAAGAGTGAGTGTGTATTTCCCGGAAACTATGCAACAAGCAATTACGTAAGCATTATCAAAACAGAAACACCTAAAAGTTGCAACACCCATTAGAGTCACCTAGTATTCTATTATAGTTTGGATGTTAGCCATCACTCACCTATACCACTGTATTCTGCATGGACACGTCAGAGTCGGTGACTAAAAGAGGCACGCCAGCTTACGTTAAACATTTTTAAATTATTTGTTACTTAATACTCATCTCATATCAAATAATACTAAAGAAAAGATCTGCAATTGATATCCTGGTTAAATGTTACACAAACGACGGAAATAACCAAAATGTAGGCCTAGTGCGTGTGTGTAATTATTAATTTTTATCTTTTACCCTGAGAAACATTTATAGTTGCAGGATCTTTGAGAACATGACACTAAGGTGGATATTTGCGTCTAGGAGAAAAGAAGCAAAATGATGTTGATGGAAACTGTATAAGAGTAGCGAAGAATTTTATAGTTTTTACGTTTCATCAAACACGTTATTGTTAAAGTGATCAAATAAAAGAGGTATAAATGGATGTAATACGTATGGCATTCTGGCTGAAGGAAAATACAAAAAATGTTAGCCCTAAATGCTAAGGAAAGAAAAATCTTGGGAGACACAAGCATAGAAAGAAAAATACTCTTAAAATATAATAGTCTTCATAATGTGGGCCGAAACTTACTGGCTCGTGACACGGCCTGGTTCGTGGTTTTGTTAAACACACTATGAAATTTGGGATTTGAAAAAATGGTGCACTTTTGGACCAGGTTTTAACTGCAGTTTAGCGCACAAAGCTGGGTTACAAGAAATATGTTTCGTGTAATTAAATTTTAACAATAACTCTAGCATAAATATTCCAACCTGAAATCAACAACGCGATAAAAATCTACCAATAAATCAGTCTCATGCAATTTGTTAGGCTTCCGCTGCGGTGCAGTTCAGGTCTTTGGTTTTTCTGGAATACAGCGCCCTGTCACTGGGAGAGTGGCGCCTCGAGCGTCCAGCAAGAACAATAGTCTCATTTGCAAGGCTTTAAATTTCTGCGAAGACATTTCGACTCTTGAAGATGAGACCACCAAGCTGTCGCGAATATTCGGGCACAAATCTCTCGTTCTTCGGTTGTCACTAATTAGTTCGAAATGTTCCATTCATAATTAATTTTGAAACAATGAATCTCTTACATGCATTATAAATCAGGATAGGCTTTTTGAAGGGTTCGATAAACACAGGAAGTCAAATCACAAAAAAGAAGAGAAAAATATGTCACGAGTTGGGTTTGAACCACAACATGTTAGTTTAGAATGATCTTGCAATGAAAGGTGCCGAATCAACAATGATATATATCTGTTCCGTTCTGTTCCAGGTGTAACTCTCAGAAGTTTGTGACAAATTATATTCATGCATCATGTGATTTTGAGTAACTGCTGGCATATATTAAACTCCAGTAGTCGCTTGTTTCCAAGCACAGCCTTACAATTAGCGGTCTCTTCGTAAGTCACCTACCATCGAACTTGTTAGAGCATCATGTAAAGTGTGGCCTACATCGAACAACAAACTTGCATGTGCAAATTTCGAAGTGTTAAAACAGAACAGGTTGTTGGTTGTCTTCCACCTTTCCTTGTAATATCAGTGCAGGAGTCCCATGAATATCGGAAGTTGGCCACACAGGAAGTTTAAATTCCCATGCATTCAGGGAGGGTTCCGTGCCCGTGCATTTCTCAGACATTGTCCCCTCAACCGCGGACATGTTTATATTCCCTGTTTATATGGGAGCCGCGCTGTGTGTATTACCTTAACCTATGACCGGTACTGGTTCCATTCACGTGTACAAAAACACGATGTCTGCCATCAGTCTCTCACAAGAAGCAGACTTCCGAAAGAAGTCAGTACAAGGTGCCATAATTTGACAACACATTCTGTACACCTACTAAGGAAACAACATTTTTTGTACATAAACCAGAGCAGCTGGGTTCGCTCGCGCAACATTCCGTGCGGAATATGTAGTAAAATGACATAAGGATTTCTTCGAGCATTTCAGATTTTCCCTTCTACTTCCCATCGCAACAACGCTTCACATTCATGACCCGGGGAAGGAGCAGTTGGCCCGTGAGAGACTGTAGGCCCAAGGGACATTGACTCTTACCACAGCAAAAGAAAAAGAATGCGTTTATATTTCTATTTTATGTTATTATCATATAATTTCCACAGTGGACACACGGAAAGTCACAGTCGAGGGATAGCAATATATCTTGGTACTGAGGAAACCCCCGTTTCAAGTCTCGACTCTGAGACCGGCCAAACGTGTTCGTTGGTTTCTTCGTACCCTCGAGTCGTATGCTGGTGTGGTGCCGGAAGTTATATCGTGACAGCTTCCGTCATCCTTCCTTCCTACTCACAATTCATTGATCACCCTCCCATTGTATTTTTATAATTCAGTTACTGAAGCCTTTTTAAAAATAGACGAAACAAAAATCAGTAATTCTAGTTGCACAAGGAAAGGAAGTTTCCAAAGTTGCTTGTTTCGAAGTTGAAATCCTTAGTTATGTTAATTTATGTACTTAGCTTAACCAGATTTTCTCTTGTGTCTCTTGGCAGAAAGACGTCACCCAAATTTCAGACGAAAAAGGACTTACAGGGTTGTTTTTAGCCGTGAGCCTAATAACTGAATTCCGCAGTGCGTTCACAGGGCGGTACGAGCTGTGTTTTAAGGTACAGAGTAGGATAAATTCCGTATTCAGAGGGTTAATATTGTAATAGGCGCAGAGCTGTTCAGGACATCATCACTACTGATAAGCCTAGAAACTTCGTTACCGTGTTTAGAGGAGTCTGCAACTGTGTTTTATCCAAGGCCGTATGAATTTAGTTAATAAATTGTATCGTCTTTCCTTTACATGAATTTTAATATAATCTCTCATCTACGCCTATTTTACTTAGTCACCTCTTTTCTTTAGATTTTCTGGCTAACAATTTTACTGTGTTTATCATATTTTCCATAAGCTTTACATATCCCATTAATCTCATTTTCTCCTTCTTAACTTTTTAATTCCAATGATATTTCTTGACGTCTACAGTAAATGAACATCTCGCCACGTAAACGGACAAACATATTCTGCTTATTATTGTAAACAGTTTGTGTTAAAATCTAACATAGCTTTGGGGAATGAAACTTTAGACTATATGTGAGACTGTTGGCATTAACATGGTGATGGTATAAGACTATGTCGAGCACTCGACCGTCTGGCTGAAAACTTAGCTTGTTCGTATGACATCATCAGCCTGATGAATGTAGCGTCATAGGGCCAGGGCTTGGCAGGGCGCGATAAGACTGCAGCCATCATCTTCAGCTTTTCTGATTTATGATCCGCATCATACGTGATGAAGGATGGGAAATCTACACCAAACATTTCATCTACAGCGCTGGGCACTATACATCCCGCGCCCGGGACTGTTAATGACATTTAGCTAAGCCTTACCGCCTGCTGTGGTACGTGGATGACTAACAACCTGCATACCTAAAAAGGGAATCTTGAAATTCTTAACACACTGAGATTTAATTTGTCATAAATATTTAGTCATACCTTAAAAGTTTCTATTTCCAACTGAACATTTTTTATCTAAAATTGTGAACTACAATGGTTGTCGCTCTACCATATATTCAATTATTCACTAACTATAATTATGTTACAATTGTCTTTTTTATGGGGATCAGTAAATGTATTATTTACCTTTTTCGATAAGAAGGTAATTTCCATTATGATTAAACCTTCTAAATTGTTGAATAATTTACATTGTACCGAATTTAATCTCTTGAATTAGAAATGATTAGATTCAGTTATGGGTCGATTACAGAACCGAATGCAACCTGGGATATTCGCTGAAAATTGCGGTCTACAGCATAAATTTTCAAACACTCTGCTTCCAATAGGGAGGTACGGAAGTGCAGGACCTAGTGAAGTTACAATCCTCAAGTTCATTTCTAAACAAATTCCATTACCTTTTACAAAATAATCTACACGTATATTTATACAAACACGTATATATTACCACGTTCCATCATAAGACTACTTTTACCCTCGAGTATTATAACTTTTCTTAAAATATATTTCAATGTGTTTTAGAAAATTCTATCTCACATACGAAATACCTGGATCATAAAAGCATGTCAAAACAGCCGCCAAAATATTTATTATTTTATTTTGTCGATAATGGAGAAAACTCTCCTGCCATATATTTTGATTTACGTTATGACTAGGGCATATTTATGCTGTTTTATATTCCACCAAGAGCACTAACTAGATAGGAGTCTGGCCGTGTCTGAGAGCCAGTCTGTACATGGCTACAACAAGAAGGGCGCGTACCTGTGCCTGCTACCGAGAATGGAAAGCCGGCCTTCCAGTCCCTAGGCAGTCTGCAAGCTTATCCTTATGACAGCAGTGGCGCTGTTCCCTGTATTTGTGCTGTGTCTGTCTCCAGGTTCTGAAACAGGAAGAAACGTAGTTGAACAAAGCGAACTGCATTTGTGGCGCTGCCGTCGAAGATGCAATATGAATGAGGCGTCGTGAGTGGGGAGCCGTGTCGGGCAACGCAGCAACACATCAATGTTTCAGACTACAGGGCCAGAAGTAGTGACTCTTCAAACGAAAATACCCCCGAAACTTTAAACATTTTTAAGGTCGGCTTGCAGTCACATAAACTTTTACGATATTCTGTAGACGTCATTCGTACTGCCCTCAGTCTACTGATCATTGTTCCTTTTATTCGCTCATTTGAACTTTATGCGCCATAAAGTTTTCATTCAACCGTCCACTTCACGTTACTCAGAAACATGTGTATGATTACAGTGAAGGAGAATCCGAAGAAGAAACTGTTCTTAAAACACTCTATTAGACAACTGCAAATTTCCGGTTTTCTATTTGTCTTTGACTCAATTTCATACAGCAATAGTGTAGACGGACTAACACATAATGACCTCGCTCTTCCGGGTTTTTACGCAAAGTATGTTGGTAGTTCACGGGTCAAGTGATCTTGCTAAGCACTAAAATATTTTTTGACAGTTGAAAAAGTGAATAATAGGCTGTCCCGAAACGTCGGGAAAAATCTAGCAATATATCCTGCGTAACAGCCCAGAACAGTGCGGACCCCCTCTACACCGCGCAGGAAGCCTGAAATATTGTATTGGTACGTATTTGTAAAATGCAGTAATAACAGTAGCCTATATGTCTTGGGATGGGATACTCGGAGTCTCGCAGTCTTTTTTAACTTCGTAACTTTTTTAGTTTTAACACTGCTAGTGATTTGTAAACGCATTTTAACTGGAATTAAGTTCTACAAATTAAATCAAAACTGGAAACAACTTCACAGAGTTGTCTTTCACTAAGCACTACAATACACGCTAATTGCATGGACCATATTACTACTTAAGCAAAACTGGTCAAGAAATTTCCACCCTTTATGAATCCTGAAAATTTACTAAACTCTTCACAACATCCTGCCACTCTATCCTTTCCTGAGTCAAAAGAATTTAGCCCACCCCCTCAAAATGCATTTCTTTTACAACAATTTTAAATGTATCGGCGTGTCTACCCATAATCCTCTCCAGTAGTCTCTTCACAGCAATTTTCATGACTAAAAATTTGTACGAATTTTCATGTCCCTCATGCACGTTGCCATGTCCCAACCACTTCACACTCCTAACACTCTCTTGAAACAGCATAGCAGGAAACACAGAAGTAACAACTTAGTTTTACTGCCCGCAAGGCAGTTTAAGAATATGACACAAATGTTGGGACCACAAGCCATACGTTAACAGCCGTAAGCAGCTCGGATCTTGTGATTTTTCTTGAAAAGGAATGAAGTAGGGCTTTGACGTAACCATGCTGCGTGGGCGTGTGTGTAGATGTGTGAGTTTGGGTGTGGATGTATAACTGTATATGTGTTTATGTGTCTGTCGTAACAGTCTTCGAAATATTTAATTAATATTCAAAAACCTGTTATGTACGTAAGACACAAACGACTTTCTTTCAGTTCACTACGTTGATAATAACAATATGGTAACCGCATCATATTTTGAGAAGGGAGTGACATGAAGACACTTCATTCGAGATGTAAAGTGATGTACGTTACGAGATGCTGGACTAATATTGAAGTCCTCTTCGTGGTTTATGTCCGTAATCTAAAATAACAAAGCGGCTGTCGTGCAAAAATTTTAGTTTTCTGGTTCTTGACCTTAAACATTGAACAACTGTTAACAGGTACGTGGAATGTAGATCATATGTCGTAAATTAACTTAAATGTAAGGCAAGAGATAATTGTTTAAAAACTACAACTACAGTCGGCCGTGATGCCAATCTTTGGGTTCATGACAGCCAATTATGACGTGTACTGAAATTGTAGACTTGCCTATTTAACACGTTCTTCACAAAAATAAATAACTAAAACAGTATTAACACAAGTATACACGCCAGACTACGAAAATATTCAATAGGAAAGTAGGTTTCGTGAGTTTGGTTTCAAATTGTTACCTTAAGAATAAAAGTTTACGTTGCGTTTTGCAAAAGAAAAATTGTTATAAATAAAGGAAAATGATCAATAACCTTTCTTAGAAGTTGCCCAATAGCTAGTTTAAAATATTGAAGGGACCAACGTCAGTCTGCTGCCCCAGCGTCGTAAATTTTTTATACATTGGCGTATGCGACAGCAGCTTTTTGCACTAACGAATATTATTAATATCAAACTAACGTGAATATTATAAATGAAGCAGCTTTGAAGTGTCACCACCCGCTCTTTGTGCGATACGAGACGGGTCATTAATTTTATACCACTACTTATGTCATTGGTGTAATGTAATTGCGTGGAAGTGAGTGGATTAATCTGACATAATAGACTCCATAGACAGGCTATTGTAAAACAGTGATTAAAATTTAGTGTCCATAGAAGGAGGTGATTTTTGCGATTAAGTTAAGCGGCTCTCAGCTTCCCAAGAAAAGTTCGACTCTCTCATGCTGTTGACTAAAGTTATTAACTTTCATATGTTTTGTGCCTGAAGTCGAAAGGTGTATTATATTTCAAAATCTGAGATTCCTTTTGAATAAACCATCACGTCTCTCTCCCTTTCCAGTATGTGTAATATCAAACATGAGCTACTAGAGGATTGAGGACCAGATCAGTGACCTATTCTATATAATGGCGTGTCTGTTGTAGCACATATCATTCAATTGTGTGAGTCTGTATATGGTATATGGTATGAATGGGGCTGAACACTGCAAGAATCCGACCTTCCATTAAAGGAATCACGCTGTGACAGAAAAGCTTTTCAGTAGCCGCTTTTCTAAACTCAGATGGCAAGATAAAAGCCAAGTCTTGATAAATGGAGAATAATCGACTGTGATTACCTTTATATGATGCTGCATTCATGAAAAACATTGGGAAAGGCATATTCTAAAGTAAGCACGTGTCGAAACTCTACACTGATATATAAGAGCTACCTATTTTTATGATATTATAGATAACTGAAAAATTCCACGGATTAATTATGAATCCTGCACACTATTCTAAAGACCTGATGCCCGGTATTTTGAACAAGTATTTCTTTACTTACTTAAGTTCATGTTTAAAAAGTATAAGGCAGCAAACCGTCCAGTTCTCTGTCATATGTAGCTGTGTAGATTACGTATCAACGGTTGTTGCTTCCATCTTCATGGTAATCTTACTGGACAATCGTGAAGAAGCAAGCCGTAAGCTAGTCCGGAGCTTTTTCATCAAGACGACACTGCGTCATATTCCAGAGAATAGGAATCTTCGTCAGCCCTGTGAGATTATGAAGTCTCCTATGCGTTAGCAACTTCATATAGATCGGTACAACTTTCTTGTAGGCTACACGCTTTCCAGTTCCCATATACTGTTATTTTTGCACTCAACTCTGTAGAAGCAGGATAGTTTAAAAGGCGTTGTTAAATACATGCAAGCACAAAAGAACTAGAATTAACGCCGCTATAAAACAAAGTACTATATATTTTTCGTTCAACGTCAACGCAACCTGTATTCACCAATTATTCTTACAATCCTAATTTTCGTCGTTCCACCATCATCAGGTGTATAATAAAAAAAACATTCAATACATGGGGAAAGAGTAAACTTTTTGTGAGCTTTCGCAGAATAATATGTTGTAAAGTATGCGAGTGAAAGTTAAAATTGGATTTTCGTAACATGTGCATTCTCATTAGCTGAAAAAATCCAATTTGGACGCTCACTCGCATACTTTGTAACATATTATTTTGTAAGATCTCACAAAACTTTGCGCTTTGCCTTGTACTGGGTGTTTTCATATTATACACCTGATGATGGCCGAACGACCGAAACATGTAGTGTAAGAATAATCGATGAGTACAGGATGTGTTGAAAAGAAAATATATAGTGGTTTGCTTTGTTCGCTGCGCACAGTGTGACTATATTAAATTAACATCGCTATGTCAGCTACACTAAAAATCGAGGCGGAACTCAAGATAATATCATTCGAAAGCGTTCAGCTGGTGAATCAGAATTCAGAATGCATGTTCGAGCCTTGTGGATATTTATGGAGCTTAATCTGACTAGCTCGAGGAAGTGTGGTTATTTGAAAATGCAGCCCGTATGTGAATCTTTGTTGATAATTCTAAACTTAGAGGTTTTAAGATTTGAATTTTCTCCTTGCTAAATTCCGAGATACTTCTGCCTCTTAATGTGGTCTACATTGAAGACATGGTGACCAGGAAGGTGTATTTGCTTAGGGCCATATCTACGTTATATTAGCATATATTTTCATGTAGTGAATGTGTCCAGCTACTTGAAACAAAGTTATTCTTCATCAGCTTATAGTCTCTCAATTGGTCGAGAACTTTCCTTCCTGATACGGAAAATTTACCTTCTTCAAAACTGTCCGCCGTTAGAACCAATTCCGAGCCAGCTGATTCCAGTGGCCAACCTCTTATTCTACTCCTTTAACATCCATTCTAATATTATCCTCCCATCTATTTTAGGCTTCAGAAGTGCTCCTTCATTCGCCTTTTGCAAGTGCAACTGTGTATGTATCTTGTAATGAGTAACACACCACAAAATTTTATTTACTCCTTATGTCTGTCCCTACCCTTGTCACTAACAGCTAAAATTTCATTACTAAATAGGGTACTCAGCAGTAACAGCACGCGTGGATTCTGTGCCACTTGATAAAGCTCACCAGCACATAACCACAAGCGGTGCTGCACGCTGTAATCTCACTCCCCGTGATCGTGTCTCCTCAGACGTGGTGTGCCGTACTGTTGGTTTGACGCAGTGTACACGCGTTTTGACTTACACTGTATAAGAAGACGAACGAGTCAATTGTAGTTTCGTGTCACGTTCTATTGGCAGCACTCAAAGGACACCTGCGCTCGCGACGAATTTAAAATTAACTTCTTCTTCCCAAGGCATTATTATCGGCTGTCGTATACTTGCAACATCCTGTCCTAAGATAAGCATCTTCAATTTTGAAATGGCGAGACTAGCAGCCAAACAGCTGTGCCTCCTTCTTTGATGGATCTCAGCGAAACTTCCAAAAAAAGTCCAGGAATAAAATTTAATTAAGTTATGAATATAATAGTCTAAAGATTTGTATTACTGACTAATAATACATAAATTACCTAAGAAAGGGCAGTATAGTTCTGTAAAGTAACTGAGTGTAGGATATATGTAAGAATAAAATAAAACACCTTCAGACAAAACACCACTTTATATTGCACAAAAAGTATATAACATGTGCAATATGTTATATACTTTTTATGCAATATAAAATTGTGTTGTGTGTGACGGTGTTTTATTTTACTCTTATTTAAAAAAACTGACAGAACGGGATGGCTCAGGGCAAGTTTGAGTATGGGATAGACGAGCTACCAATTCCGATAGGGCTCCCTGAACTCAGTTATGAGCTAACTAGTAGTGTATTCAATGCTTCATCAAACTAATGTGCCCCCTGTTTCCCTCACCATTATAAATTTACTTTATAAATGAAATTCCTAAATGCTCAGAATTGTTAAGTAGCCTCTGACCCTCCTCGTCAGTGATATTACTGTTTGATTTCATTAAAACAGTATAAGGCTAGATGTAATTCAAACAACTACATCATTAAACTGTGAAAGCAATGTAGTCTGTTGACTTATTAATTTGTCATACTTGCCTTGTGCATAAACTTCTTTGTTCATGATTACACTGAAACTGATATTTTACATGCTTTGTTTGTACTGTTATGCACCACCCTATGTTTAAGTGAAAATCCTTCGGGTAATTAAAGTGAAAGTAATTAACTGCCATGCTGCAAAAGTGAATGAAGTATGATTTTTTTTCATGGCACAACAGCCGCTAGTGTGCCAGGGCCTCCTCATTATCGAGGCTTGACGATCCCACTCAGACACACCACACTCGGTAGGACTCCTCTGGACGAGTGATGACGTATGATCTATATACAAAATAAAACGTAAATGAAATTCTGTTTCAGTGAAGCTGAAAGTGAAGAGTTTCACGAAAAGAGAGGCACAACTTCCACTAGAATTGTATAAAAGAAAAAAAGCTGTCCCATTACAGGCCTGGACAGGCCCTTAGGGTTCCAGGAGGTCCAGGCTACCAGATTTCTAGACAATCGGCACATGAAGGTGGTAAGGTTGTCAGCCCTACGCACCGGCCGCCTTTACCCCCCCAGGAAACATTCCTGGTGCTCATTTCTGTTAGAGGCTGAGTTGACCCCAGGGCCATTGTGCGACCGAAAGGATTATGTCAATGAAAAATTCCAATGACACCATCGGGAATCGAACCTGCGACCTTCCGGTTTGTAGTGCAGTGCCTCAACCAACTGCGCCACCGCGTGCCCCACTAGAATTGCATATGTTCAAATATTATAGAGACTTCAGAATTACAACTGACTGACACTTTGGGATTTTTACATGTTGTTTGTTCTTTTAAGCATACTTCAGAAACTAATTCTGTTACCATAACTAAGTACTATATCAGAGTAACGTACTTATATCACTGTCGCCGCAAATCCTTGAAACGTCCTTCTCCTTCCGTCTAGGAATCCAAAATGTTTATCGGCTCACTCCGAAATTCGCCTTTATTTATATCTCAGAAGAGAAACAAAATGCGCAGGGCTCTGTAGACCAATTTGGGCAACGCTACTGTCAAAGCGTTTCCTTGCTATGTTTTGTATATATTCGCCTACACATTAATTTATTGCACATAAAAGCCAATAAATAAACGTATACATACAAACATGTTGTTGCAGAACTAATCATATTAAATATACCATCACGTACAAAATTCTAACTTACAAGAAAATTTGCATATCGTTAAGTAATCACAACATGAAGATTGATTTGAGCTATTTAGCAACAACAAAATTCAACTGCAAATTACAAATGTCCAGTTCATAGTTCATAAAATTTCATTCCTTGGTTTCGAAAATTAATATTAGGAAGAACAAACACGATATCCGAAATATGTTTTCATTTTATGTACACTGTGAAAATAATGCTTAAAATCGGCTATTCTTCCACACATGTACGAATCATACTAATGATCGGGAAGAATTACAGTAGGGGATAAAACCCCGAGTGTAAAGTTGCACATATTTAGTAGCCTGAATTGCAGTAACAAATATAATATTTGGTCTATCATATATGATTGTGGGAAAATGTGTCAGCCGCTTGTTGGTGTGACATAGAAACCGGAGGATATGAGAAGTTTTCAATACGCACTAAACTGAGTGTCTACAGACACCCTTTCAAGTACGATTGTAGTATTTCTTTAATCGTAAGGATTCGAAGTATCATTAGTTGCAAATATACCACGTAAGTCTTCAATCATGTATCACTGTATATATAAGCCTCATCTCATTATTTATAAAGAAAAGCAGGCAATAGCATCATGTATCTGTGCATACATTCCGATATAATATTTTAAGAATTTTTATAAAAATGTATAAAAATATATTACCGACAGGGGATGTACTCCCACTAATAATACCAATAGGGCGACGGCGCACTTCTGGCATGCAGAGGCATTCTTCCTAAAATATTTCGTGATCGTAGACATATATTTTCGAAAAACATTTGTTAATATGTTTTGCACAAAGAGAGCTACTGATTAAGTGAATTATAATCACATCCTCTGATTTTATCCTGTTCAGAGAAACTTCTCACGTCGAAAATCCTCCGCGGCAAATCTACTGTCTACTTAGAGAGCTAGTTTGATGGTAACAACAAATGAAATACAGACACCAAACATTATAATGAATAGAACAAGTGCACAAGAACATATATTGTGCGCTTGGAACAGAGTTTCTTCTGAGAAGCTGAGAGTCGTTTTCCTGCTCAGCAACTTCCTTGCCTTTCATGTGATCGGAATGTTCGACGCCAGATTCGCACGTCTGCACCTTCACAATATTCCAGCCAGGCACTCTAATCCTGTAGCCCTAATTTAATGTTATACTCCTGTTTATACCTGCATCTCTTTCATTGAACCTGTTTACACGTTTGCAGTTACACACAGTACAAATTTTAGGTGACATACGCAAAGCTTCCTGCAGTCGGAAACTAAGCTATGGAAAATCATGCATAGATTTTTAATTAATTGTTGTTGACCTTGCCAGAAGGAAAGAACGTCATATAAATTTTCTCGTTCATGTATAGCTTCTTTGCATACAGCTTAAAATAATGTTTCCTTATCTAACAGAGCATTATAAATCTTATCTCAACATTTGAACCTTAAAAATAAATGTCATTTGTTCTGAAATTATTGGATAATTATAACATGAAGTTATAATATATTTATAATGTATTTCTATCTTTCTGTCCTTCATATCAAAGTGATTTAGCTTATTAAATATTCAACTATTTTTTTCTTCTCTAACAGGACGAAGGATATACGTTATTAACCTTTATCCTGCTAATGTGGAATATAAGGTGAGCTGCTAATAATGCCAACACCACTAATGTGTAATATTTGGCGACCTACATTTGGCAACGCTGAAAGGAGCCGCTTTGTCTCTCTCTCTCTCTCTCTGCACAATGTCTCAACACTGAATCAATCGTGAAGGATGTCCTATGTCATATCTGTGTGCACACACTTACTCGGCTACCAACTAGGCCCTTAAGGGCCGAGTGTTGAGACATTGTGCAGAGAGAGACAAAGAGGCTCCTTTCAGCGTTGCCAAATGTAGGTCACTAAATATTGCACATTAGTGGTGTTGGCATTATTAGCAGCTCACCATATATTCCACATTAGCAGGATAAAGGTTAATGCAGTGTAACACATAATTTTATCTCTTGTAAATTATTTCTTTAAAGTGCAAAATGAATAAAAAGGATTGAAAGTACTTGCACAGGATTGGTGAGGGTATACATGGGCATGGAACATCCGGAAGTGTCCCTCGTCTTTAAGACGTATTAGGTCAGCGCAGTTTCTAACAGCTTCACAAAGGAGAAATTAATTTATTTAATTTTAATGTAGATGGTCCCTTGAAATTTATAAATCTCATTACATTAGTATGGATCGTACAGACCTCCGTGGATCCCAGTTTCCGCGCGGTCTAAGGCGTGAGTTTGCGGCCGCTCGCTTGCTGGGATTGTGGGTTCGAACCCTGTCGGGGACATGGATATCTCTTTCGAGTGTTGTGTTGCCAGGTAGAGGCCTCTGCGTTGGACTCATCACTCGTCCAGCGGATTCCTACCGAGTGTGGTGTGTCTGAGAGTGACTGTGAAGCCTCAATAATGAGGAGACCCTGGCCCGCGAGGGGCTGTTGTGCCATGGAGAAATTTAGGCCTCTGTGGACATAATAACAACTGCGAAAGAGGGGTAGATGCAGTGCATTTACTAGAACCGTCTCATGGGACTCCTAGAACGTCTCTATAGGAAATACGTGCTGCCGATAACTGTTAAAAAATAATTTTATCTCCCTTTCATTTTCCGCACTCCCTCATTCAAATGACTCGCCAGAATGTGAGGAACGTTCTATATGCCTTAGGTAAGTCTATAGCCTCCAAATTATGACAGAGTTTCGGATGATACTTGGTGCTGAACCGCACGCACACATTAATAACCAGAATAGGATTCAACACCAAAACTCCAGCTTTCGTTCTAAGACAGTAGCCTACTGGCTTTGAATTACACTAATATGAATGATGGAACGGATATGCAAATCCGTCATGCTTGAATATGTCTAGGAGTCTGTGGTAGAACAATTGTGTTCTCGCAAGGACTCAGTTTCCAGTTACCAGATACAACGATTTTCACGGTCGCTTGGTCTTGAGTGTCAAGTTCTGTGTGATCCATTATTGCTGTACTACAACGGGCGCATGTGTATTGAGGAGTCTGTTCACACAGCCGTGGCGCGGCGCTAGTGCTGCTTTACGTAAGGAGAGAATGTAGGCCTACAGTAGTCGTGTAAGTTCGTCGCGACGTATGTCGCCGTGTAAAGTGGGCGTCATGTAACAGGATCATGTGGACCGGCGTCGTCACTTTCATTACAGCCGCCACCACAATCGTAGGTAAGTGTTTAATACACAAATCCGGAGCAGTAAAATTGATACAACATTAAAAACCAACTACACGAACATTTTACGTATATTAAAATATTTAAATTATAATCCCACATGTTTCGAACCGATAACTGGTTCATCTTCATGGATGTCACGAACTATAATCACACATACAATTCAGCAATATGAATACAACTCTTGAATACAATTGCTTAAAATACAACTATTGTATAAAACTTATATTTTAAGTCAAGGCTTAAAACTTTAGCTTTGGCAGCCGTCGACTTTTGTGTAGCGGTTCCAAACGTACTTTTTTGTGGCAGGGTGTATTGCCGAATTGTTTGTGAAAATATAGTTTGTGACACCCTGAAGATGAACTTGTTATCGGTTCGAAACATGTAGGATTATGATTTAAATATTTTAATCTATGTAAAATGTGCATGCAGTTGGTCTTTAATGTTGTATGATTCAAGACAATGCAGGATTTGATTAATGCAAAGTTGCAGTAAAATTAAATTTTTACACTCATAGTTACGTATAGCAGAATTTTGCCTTAAAATTAAAATCCGACGTCATTTATTTATTGTCGATTTTTGTGTGGGTCAATCGACCTATCTGGTTTTGCTTTTACTTGAAAATAGATTGAAATTTGTAATGAATTATACTTGAATCCGTACCCAGTTACCCTGGTACAATTCCGCACAAGACAAGAATTTAAATATACATTTTAATTTGTTTGTAACAACACTCGAACTAGCTATTATGTATGACTGGTTCTTTTAAAATACTTTAACGCTATTTGCGTTTAAGTTCTTATTTTTTAACATCATAATTTTATCACTAGGACCTTTCGCAAAGTTGCAAAAGCAACAAATAACTTCGTTGTATCTCTGAGTCTGTCTCTCTGTCTATCCGTCCGTCCGCCCGTCTGTCCGTCCGCCCGTCTGTCCGTCCGCCCGTCTGTCCGTCCGCCCGTCTGTCCGTCCGCCCGTCTGTCCGTCCGTCCGTCCGTCTGTCCGCATGGAAAAACTCAGCTCCCACTGTACGGATTTTCATAATTTTTGTATTTGAGTATTTGTGGAAAATCTGTCGAGAAAATCCTAATGTCATTAAAATCTGATAAGAATAACGGGTACTTTACATGAACACATATGTACATTTATGATAACATCCCGCTCAATTCTTCTTATAATGAGAGATGTTTCAGACAAAATTGTACAGAAAATCAAAACACATTTTAGTACTCAGCAACGTTTTCTCCGAAAGTCGTGCCGTTCATGGTAAAATGTGGAAAATTATTGTAGAGCCAGACAGTCCACAGATGACGATACAATAAGGCGCATGCGCTTTGCGTGCTGGATAACTAAGGCTGCACACACTCAACATAAAAGACTTACTGCTTTTCTAGGGCAAGAATTGTTACGCGAACGCGTTACGTTTATGCGTATATTGGTTCTCATGTTTTTCCTATCATGTTATGCGTTTTTAGCCCTATCAGAAGCCCCGTGTCAGAATCTAACGTCTGGACGAATTTTCCATGAAAGGATGAAGCAAGTGTTTATAATAATAAATAATCATAGCATTATAAGTACTTATTTCATAAAAATTAAAATCTAGATATAAGCATAAAATACTCATTTTACTTGCAGTGTGAAACACCATTTGAAAACATAAAGAGGAACTTATAAATAGCATCTAAAACTGCATTTTCGAGATAACACTGCTGTCGATTTACTCTTGCACATCAGTGACTTTCAGGGAAAATTTGATGCTATTGATTGTTTAAGAATATACGATGTGAATTTTAAAACCTCTGAAAGCAATATTTTATAGAACAAACACGCATAACATGTAACACTCTATGTATGCCTCTCTTCGAAAAGGAATCACTAATTTTCTCTTTATTATCACCTGGTGTGAGTTTATTTACTTTGTGCCAATTTAACGCAATATCACTCCCCTGAGGAGAGCCATTATTGAGTGGCTCAGTTAGCCAGCTGGTTAAGTTGTTTCCCGTATCTTATAAACTAGAAGTTTCATTGCCCCATTCACAATAGCCACCGACTTCGCTTCTCCTAAGTTACACCAATCCAGTTCGAGCTCTCTTCACTTACATAATTACTATCCTCTTTAAAGTTCTGGACCGAATAGTGAAAGACTTTCCTGAAATCAATATTCCCTTAATTTCTTCAAGCCCGCAATTATGGTCAGTTATTGTTGTTCCATATCTTTGAACTTTGCAACAATTTAGAAGCCTTATTAGCCATCTTTACGTTGTAACTCCGTCCAGCATTCTGTTGACGACATATGAACAGGTTTGTGGGTAACCCAGCATTAAGTTTATAACAATAAACATTTGTACCACTGAATACATCCTCCAAATACGTGATATGAGCTTATTGTCTTTTGTCTCCTAAACAGTAAACCTCTACAAAAATTATTACCACTTTGTATTGCTCATTCCGCGCATCGTCCATAACAAATTCGCAACACTCAACCAACAAAATGCACAACATTGTGCACAATATTTATACTATTATACGACTCTGAATATTATACACATTTCGATCCGCAGTGCATCATGATCATGGAACCAACACCATACTGCTCAACACCAAATTCTCCACTTTTATACACATTTCACGTGATGTAAAAGAGTCAAATAGTTAAAATGTAGAAAATTCTTTGTAGAACAGTGGTATGAGTTTGCTGGATATTGGTACAAAGGATCTCGGCGGCAGCCTACATATTAACGAAAGTTACCACCTTCTTTAAAGAGGACACAATAACTTGAAATGGTAAGCACTGTTGCTGTGTCAAACAGGGGTCAGTTTTTCGGCAAAGTCGACATTATAAGACCAGTTAAAGCATAATACAAATAAGAATATTGTTGCCATCTGGTTTTCTTATAAATATGAATGATATTTGTATTTGGTTCCTGTGTTTTGTGTTTTACGAATAAAACTTTTATCTGGTTCTTGTGGAAATGAACGAAAATCTCTGACACACATGAAACATCCTCTTTGGAATACATATTAAAATATGAACTTAATGCGTTCCATGTCCGTGCACTATATTATACAAAAACACTAGTCACCAACAAATGCACAAAGAGAGTTTTATCATCAATTATAACACACTCCTACATGTTTCGACCCTGCTGGGTCATCTTCAGGGAGAACTTTTTTGTTACCTTTACACTAATGTTGCACTTTATAGTTGAGTGAGAATGTGCTGTTGACTGTGTACTGCG
>BLKM01012023.1:0-11363 GCA_013340265.1 Coptotermes formosanus
AGTGCACAAAGGTACCATTGTACTTGTTATCTGTATGGATGCGAAGGGCTGTTCTCAGTGAAAGGGAAGATCATAGACTGAAGTGTCTGACAATAGTGCGCTGAGGTGTTAGGAGAGCACTACTGGGAGGGATGAGGTGGTCCATAGTTATAGTGGTCATCTTATATTGGTGTACATAGTACGATTGAGATGGTTAAGATATGTGGAATGCACGGGTTAGGAAGAATGTACGCACAGCATTTTCGTTTGAAAATTTCAAGAGGAAATATCGCTTAAGGAAAAAAGGAAGGTGGAAAAAAATAGAGAAGTAGATCCTATGTAGGAGGGTGCGAATATGCGTGCACTAGAGAAGGTATGTAGGTGGGCTTTCGTTAAAACTGTAACGAACATTTCGATTCCACGGATGCACAGATTTACTTCCCCAGGTCTGTACTATTTGAAGTTTTATTAAACACTCTGTATTGTGGCGTTAATTGGTTTCCGTTAAATAATAATGATACATATAATATACCAATACTTCTTTATTTTTGTATGTTTATTATTCTTTTGCGTTTCTTTATTTTATTTGTTTGTAGAATATTTTATATTTCTGACTCTTTTCAATGGCGACCATATGTCCGACATTCTGTGGTCGACTTCTGAAAAGTATGCGACATTCAAGTGTTCCACATCGTGGGAGTTGAAAGTTCTTGTCTGCTGGGATATTGTGCTGTGTAGCGGTAATTTAACGCATTCCAGCTTTTCCTACGGCCTACATAGCCTTCAACATAAAGGCGTTACCTTCCTTCGAAACATCAGAGGAACCTGAATCTTCTGAAAGGTACTCCCTGTAGAAATTAGGAGAAGGAACTTTATTAATCTTCAAACAGCTGGACCTAGTACTTTGCACGTAAAGTTATGTTACTTTTTATGTAAATAATTATTTAGACAATTATAATTGATGGTACAGCTATAAAAAATGCACTTTTCTAATGAAAAAGTCTTTTTTCTGTTCTTGTCAGATCAAAGGACAGAAGCTTGCTAACCCCATTCAGGTTCCGTATGACACGATTGTGGCCACGCTTGCGCAAAACACAGACCGACATGTGGTTCAGTAACAGTGGTGAGCAACCTTGCCTTGCGCGTTGTCACATTACAACACCTAGAACATTTCGGCTATAGGAAAATAGAATTGGTACAAAGTTAAGTTGAATGAACTTTTTCTTTTTCCTTCATTTAATAACAACCACTGTTAACATGAATACTTACAAATACACAGTGCTATAGGACTACTGAATTATCTTACGACTAAACCTGCTTTGAGAAGAGAAGTTTGACAAATTTTAGTAAAACTCCCAAATATGAAATTTCACGTAAATTTTTCTGATGGATTTCGCATTGTTCTTTGCGGACGGATGGATAGACATGACGAGACTGGTAGTCGCCCTCTGCCTTGCGAAAGCGTCAAAAGTAAGGATCATAAACAAGTGGTTTTTGAGGGTGTGAATTGTGGTAGGTTCCATTAGCAAGCTGACCCGGATATGGTAATGCTCCTTCTGATTCAGTTCAAGGCAATGAATTTCCTGATCGGTTCGGCGACTACTAGCTTCTCAAGAAACATTTTGCTGTATTCTGTGTAGTTATTGGCAATTAAGAAGCGCTGTAGCTCGAATTCGATCGACACAGCCTTTCGTGATCGAAATCCCAACACCATTTCCTTTCCAGTATAACACATGATCTACTCTTGAAGATAAAGACAGGCAGTTGAATTGGCCGTCAAAATGCGCATCTATCTTTAAATCGAATGGCGCTTCAGAACGATGGAGCCCAGGACCTCTTGGTTTTCTGGGTCTTTGAGTCTTGACCTACGTATTTGGTGTGACTACTTGGACGAATGGTCGGCCGCTTGCGAGTTCTCTATCTGCACAAGACAAGCCGCAGAAGAAACGTAAACTCACATCTGTGCCGTTGCTGTGACCTAAATCCGCCATTTCAGGACTCGAGCGATGCGGCAGCTACCAAAAACAAATTATTATGCGCAGTCATTCTTTTAAAAAGACTGCAGAAAGTAGAGTTGAGCTCGGTTATAACGTCATGAAAGGGACTGGATACTTTGTGTCGTTATAAATGAGTGTTTTTATAACCGAGGAGTATATTTTTATGGTTAACAGTGAAGAATTAATTGGTGCCACAGAATATCTGACGTTGTAGACGAGGTGTCGCATCAACTGATGTCGTTATAACCGGGTTCGACTGTATATATATATTCCTAAACGTCTAAACGCCTGCAGGAGGTAAATTCCCTCTGTAATGAGTCTCAGTGTGCTGATTGCCGCTTTCTCTACTTCGTATCCCATACAGCGTAACATGGCAGCACGCCTTAGTAAGCATGTATAATAAAAGAAATCGTAGCCTATTTTACGTTACTGTTTTTGATCATTTTCGTGTACCACGTGCTGATAAACACGGTAATCATCCGTTTGAAGGTCCTCAGTGAAGATTAAGAATTGAATCAAAACGTGTCGAATTGTGTCCGAAAACTGCGCGTAATTAAATGACGCGTAAGCCAAAGTATTGTATGTTTCTTCATTCTTTCGCAAGACACAAATACATATGCATGCTAATTACTGAAAGTAATTTGCCCTTATTCCCTAAAACTCAGAACATTATAGACTGTTAACGCCGACAGAAGTTTCACTCCGCACATCATATTCATGATTTCACAACTTTACTGCAGGCAGTAGAAGTTTATTCTTCAGAGACAGGCCATGAAACTTCTATCCGCGTAGAGACTGAAGAACTTAGAAACTTAACTGACATAAGCAAATAAAGGTGGTGTCAGATAAGAACATGTTCGTGCTGGATATTTGAATAAAATGAGTTTCTCTCTAAGTATATACTGTATATATATGTACAAGGTTTTCAGAAGAACCACTTAGTAAGTTTGTATTTTCATGGGCATATCGCATTTGGCCACCGCGACGACATTACTCGCAAGGACAAACTGTGAAGATTCTCATTGCTTACATTTTCCCCTCATTCTATTATTTCTTTTCTGTTAGCACCAAATAGTTTTCTCGAAGACAATAAATCCGAATTCTTTGTTACCATTTGTCGTTAACGTTTTGCAGGCCTGACTTTACAAAATTCAGTAGGAATAATCATTGAAAATTCTGTGAGCATACAACAGGAGATTTAAGTAAACACAGGCCTGTTAGTATCTATTGCATTATGTTTAGAGCCACGACAGTCACCTACGTGGTATGTAAAGTCTTGTGTAAGACGTTCCGCAGAATGAAGATTTAAATTTGTTGTGTGTTTTTCGTCGCACTTTGTGGGACTTATACCGCCACAAAGTATTTATGTCACTGCCGTAGATACAATTGATGTAACTGTCAGCTGCTTGTGCATGTGACGCTTGTTGTTACGGGTACACAACTGAATGCCACATCTAACTGCATTCTTATGACTCACTGTGGCAAAATCTTGATGGAATTTCGAAAGTGCACGCTGTTAGGACTGTGCGGTGTTTCTGCTAAGTTGTGTTTACACCACATTTAGGATGTCTTAGGAAAAGAGACGCTAGGAAAAGAGAAGCTATTTACTAGCCTCGCTGTGGG
The DNA here is from genome assembly GCA_013340265.1 of Coptotermes formosanus. Taxonomy (NCBI): domain Eukaryota; kingdom Metazoa; phylum Arthropoda; class Insecta; order Blattodea; family Rhinotermitidae; genus Coptotermes; species Coptotermes formosanus. Next base: position 3,600 of record BLKM01012023.1, read on the forward strand.
TGGGTGTACATATGTTCATATTCACTTCGTAGTGGCTCTCTTTCTGTATGCCTTCTCATCCATTAACTGAAAGCAATAGAAGGAGACTGACTGAGGAAATATAAAATATCTACTCATCTTGTCTTAAACTTTTGAAATTTCTGATCATTTGGTGTCCAAGTCTGTTAAATTTTCGGAATTAAACGTCATAGAATCTGCATTCTTTTCACTTTTATCGTTTCCTTGATGATCATCCCGCTTGTTTTTGCTCTGGTACAAAACGTACAACAGTATTTTTGTGCACTGATACTAGACAAGCTACAGTAATGTTGTTTGTGCATTGTTACCAGCTACGTCAAATAATGTTGTTTGTACACTGTTAGAAAACAACGTACAATAATGTTGTTTCAGATACCCCGATGGCGAGACTGCAGCTGGGTTCATCTCTCAACCCCGACACAATTCGGGAGGGTACGGATGTCTACTTCGACTGCCTGATTCAGGCGCAGCCTTCAGTATACAAAGTAGAATGGCGTCATAATGTGAGTATCGGATATCAGAATTCTTACAGCGAATCGTTGCGTCGTCTTTGTAAACCACGCCAAGTAACCACAACACTTTACAATGCAGTATAAGTAGTACACTCAAACACACAGTATTTGTATAATATTGAAATAAGCCTTGAAGCCAGTTATTAATATAAAGCTCCATTTTCAGTAAATTGATATTACAGTGTGACTGCTTTCGAGATGACAGAAGATAATTTGTGAATCCCGCACAGATTTTGAGCATGATGTTTAGGCAAGTCAGTGCCGTAAAAACGCTAACCGTTGCGGAGCGAGACCAGACCGTCTGTGGATAATTCTTTTGGGCAGGATAGCACTTGAGAACCTGTTGTTTCCTTAGACAGAACAGAATGAGAATAGTGCTCTTTAAATTAGTATGTAGTTTCAATTTAAGGTATTTAAAATTTTGCGTTTATCATCCCATTTTGTTAATTTGCAACAAAGAAGGATATAAACACCGTCAAGCGCAACCAGTTTGCATTATGTACTTTATTGTGGCAACATGTTTCGACGTAATTCGCTAATTTTCAGGCCATTAATATGAAACTCAAATAAGTACTACACACAATTTTATTAAATGATATAATAATTTATATCTCGATTTTACAATTAATATATGTTATAATGTAACGTACCATCTGAATCTGCAACTGTATACAGTACTTTTACGAGTTCCATATTAATGGCTTGATAATGACCGAATTACGCCGAAACATGTTGCCGCAATAAAGTATGTAATATCCGTTAGTTATGTTTGACGGTATTTATATCCTAATTTGTTAAAATACTAGACTCTTAATATGAGCCCGTTAAGCTTAGCCGGTGTGCTTACTAGACAACGAAGCGGATGATCCGGGGTTTTGTACCTGACAAGAAGGTCTGCTGTTCTGCAGAATGTGCACAACGGTTCGGGGTCCCACGCAGTCTCCTTTTCATTTGGTTCCAAGGGTTAAGCGCGGCCCGGACGTGAAGTTGAACACTGACATCCATCTAGTACAGACGTCAAGAATGAGTAGATCTGTAACTCCATTTCCCCCATATGCCTTCGTAAAGCACAGATCGACAAACTTAACGCTTTCTTTTGTTAAAATGTCCACATAGAATACTATCTGAAGCTGTTCACGTCCGTCTGTGTTTCAACCTTTTGTGTTCCGGAAAACAGGCGGGAGAGAGAAATATTTAGTGATTGTATCGAATAAATAAAGTGATCTTGAGCCACAAGGCTGCTAGGCCGCGCAGTGTAAGACAGGCAGGACGCCCCACCCGTCTTGCAATCAATCACAATCACATGCCGAATCTGTCTCACGTGGCGACAGCACCTGACGCGCAATAAATTGGAAGCAGATAAATACAAGGGTCGGGTGGACGTCAGATTGGCAGTTCATTTCGGGAAGTTTTATTTTTAAAGAAAGATTCCAGTTTCAATAAGGCTAACAAAGTTTTAGGAATGAACACTTTTGGCAGAAACAGGGTGCGTTTAATTTCTGTACTACTAGGGAGTTGATTGTTTAGTTGTACTGGCCAATTGTGTCTGCAGACACGTCAGATGGAAATACAAGATTTCGGAGGCCTGAAGCAGAGAAGTGCAATTATTTGCAGAACGCGTTAATTTGCAATTCAGAATCTTCTGTATTCCGTGTTGCTGCCTAAAATCCCTAAAGCTTAAAGCCTACAGAATTTAGTTTATCCTGTTGTTTTACATGGGTATGAACTTAGTCTCTTATATTAATTTGGGATCGTAGGCTGAGATTCGAGATGATGATGATTATGAGGAGGAGGAAGAGGAGGAGGAGAACGATATTGGAAAGTAAGAGAGAGGTATTCACAGGAGGCTGGAGAAAATGAATACTATGGAGCTTAGTGGTTGGTACTCCTCAGTACATATTCTTTCTTTCTATGGCAGAACAACCCGCAGTGGGCCAGGGCCACCTCATTATCGAGGCTTCACGATCACACTCATTTAGACATACCACACTCGGTAGGCGTCCTCTGGACGAGTAATCAGCCCGACCCAAAGGCCTCTACCTGACAACCAAAGCTGTGGAGTCGGTACACAAAAGCTCCGACTCCGACTCCTCGATTTTTAAAACTCCGACTCCTTCATAAAAGCTCAATATGTATTAATAATGATAAACCTATAAGACATTTCATCGCCATCACGTGAATCATCAGGCTACTTTTTTGACTTATAACCTATATTTAAGTATAAGTCTAATGGTTACTGTAGCTATCAGGGCTCTGGATTTGGAGTATCTAGGTAAGATTTTAGACTGAGGTTGGAGTCGGAGTCGGTACATTTTTACCGACTCCAACACCGACTCCACCTAAAAATTCCTGCCGACTCCGACTCCACCTAAAATTCCTTCTGACTGCGACTCCGACTCCACAGCCCTGCTGACAACACACGAAGCTCACAAGAGACGAAACATCCGTGCCCCCAGGCAGATGCAGACCCACAATCGCGGCAAGCGAACGGCCGCAGACCGATGCCTTAGGCCGTATGGCAGTCGGGATCGGCCACTAAGTATTATTAGGGTGATAAAATCGAGGAATATGCCTTAGCAGGGCATGTGGCTCTTGCGGGGTATGAAAAATGCGTGCGGGAAGTTAGTGGGGAAAACTTAAATATACAACTTGAAAGACCTAGGCGTAAATGGGAGGCCAACATTAAGACAGAACTCGAAGAAATAACACGCCTGAGCTTGGACTGGAGACGTCTGGCCCATGTTGGGGACAAGTGGCTATCTGTTGTGAACACAGTAACGAACTTTTTCCATAAAATGGGGCGAATTTTTTCGGTCATATGGGGAAATGTTAGCTTCTCACTACAATTACTCAGTCAGCCAGCCAGTCGGTTGGTTGGTTGGTTGGTTGGTTGGTTGAGATTTTTACACATCTGTGACCTCAAAGATAATTTGCTAGTTGCAAAAGTACAGTGTTCAGAATTCAAATGCATTTTCTCGGCTACTCGTAATTGTTGAACGGTGATTGATCTGAATGATCTACAGAAACGTGTGTTCGAAACCCTGAAATATTATGAATGCAATTAGCGGTTCACTCAATCCAAGTTATAAGAGTAACCAAGGTGTTTGACTTGAAGATTGCCATGAACTATTCCCTTACATTTTGTTAAATGTTTATCACATTAATTAACACTTCGAACGAAAACAGTAGAACGTCACCGCTTTTGTTTTAAATCGTTTGGGTATCAGTTTATATTTATTAGATGTGTGTTATGAAATCGCTAACCTAAATATAAGCTTCGTGTGTAGATTTTGCAGGATAGATACAATCCAGAACGGAGACCTTTAGACGATGTTAGCGTGTGTCTCTAGTAACAGTACAAAGTTTCGGCTAGATCACTTTTTCACTTCAGTGTTTTAATAAGTGGAGAAATACAGGCGAACTCGGTTATAACGCCATGAAGGGGACTGAATATTTTGTGTCGTTACAAACGAGTGTCCTTATAACTGTTTTGTTTAACAGTAACGAATTAATTGCCACCACAGAATGTCTGATGCTATAGGCGAAGTGTCGTATAAACCGATGTGTTATAACCGGGTTCTGCTGTAAGTTGTCACGGCCTGACCGCCATGCTTTTCCTGGTATACTTTGTGCAATGAACGCACGAAAACTCTACTTAGATATTTCTAAATATTGCACCGTCGATTGTTTTATTGTAAGGCTTCTGTACGGATTTCATTCACGCATATAAAGAAGAAAGATAAATCAAAGTGAATGCTGTGAGGCGTCTGAAAAGTTATTAATATTTAGAGGCTACATCCAGCCAAAAAACAGAAATTACATCCAATTTCGCTTTTCCGAGTAGAAAGTTTGTTTCTGACACACCCTTTCGTCCCTCGCTACATCCTGTACACCATTTCAAGGAAGGGGGAATTACCATCCTTCCACTTCTTAGCTCAAGGGTGCTTCTGACAGGCATAGGCGTTGAGAAGGAATTGTGCTGCTTTGGGTCAATAGTAAACTTTGTACTCTAACTCTGTAAAGATACAATTTAGCCCAGTAACATTACATGAAATTGCATTCCAAAGGTTGCTGCGAAGAAAGTGTGCGTGTGTTTATCGGTTTGAAACTAAACGCCAGCCTTGCAAAAAGAAAAACATTAATTATTGGCTTTCAAAACTTTACTTCAAGAAACTTCAAAAATACGTGTATTTTTTGCATATTATAGGAATGATATAAGACCCTGCATTATATATAATGCCTAGGTATGATACAGGGTGTCTAAAAACAACAAGCAAGGTAATAGAATTATTATGTTATACATATTTAAGCAATGCACAATTTGTGACTGCGGCAAAGTTTTAGTCACGTTATGCGGAGTGAAACTTTTTTAGTCTAATCTGTCCTGTTAATCGCTGCTTTTATAGGGACTTACACCCCTTCGCTGACAGTAAATTTAGTGGTAAGTAATAATAGACTTAATAAGTATATGCATGTTTGAATAACATATTTCCCCACTGGGCATATGGGATATCAACTACGCGTAAGTTTGTTCCGACACGTGAATAATTTAATTAAGTTGTGTAACGCTCACTGTAGTATTGCGTAATAGAAGAAATTAGTTTCAGTGAAGGAAAGTGACACATTTGCCTGGATCAGACTTGGAACTCTGGGCAATTCCTAGGTAGTACGTGTTTTTGTAGGACCGACATTCAAACCCTAAATTTAGTGTTAGTTGGCTCCTTTGCAGCGTACATTTTTCTACCTTCCATATGATTGCGTAATTATGTATCTGGCCACATACCTATCTATCTATATGCCCATTTTACTTGCTTGGTTTTGCTTATGTGTGTTTTAATCTATCTATATATCCATAAATATAAATTCGTGTAAGTTTTAGGCCTAATATCAGACCTTAATAATCTCTATTATTATACTTCATTGCTTCTTTCCTTTCTTTCTTCTTTAGGGACGTACTTACTCTGTCAGGTATATAATGGTGCTCACTGTGTAGTAGTAGTAATGGAATTCCAAGTGCCTTATGATTTGCCTGGATGCATCAGTCCCCCTTGTAATCGCATGTCGGTTTGCTACAGGGCCATCTGCTGGGCCACAATGTGGCGAGAGGAGTTATCATCAGCAATCAGAGCCTGGTGCTGCAGGGTGTCAGTAGAGACAGCGCTGGTAACTACACCTGTGTAGGCTACAATACCGAGGGAGATGGCGAGAGCAACTATTTCTACCTCAACGTGATGTGTGAGTGTCAGTATGAGGCTAAGACAGCTAACCGAACGTTGCGCGTCATATTCGTTATTCTCGGTTTTGAATCTAGACCCCGACAAGGGTTATTTTGACCAATGTTTTTAGTCGATTCCCTCAGTTCTCCCCTTCAAAGCGTGCGATATCTTAAAAACTGGCCAAGTTGCTTACTTTCCACGTCTTTCCCATATCTTCATCCTGTCATTCGAACAGCGCAAAAGGCAACTTATGAAGTGTTGTTAAATAATTGAAAAGTAGTAGCATGTAGCTTTCTTATGGGATTTTTAACAATAGAGTGGATTTGCTAAACTAGTCCCGTACACGTTCTTTCAAGAATCCTGCCTGTGTGATTTCTGACACATTAATCTCGGATAACGTGATATTGTGCTTTCTCAGACCCTAACCAATGTCAGTGCTTAAATTGACACAAATTATATAAAGATTAGGCACTCCAGCGTATAAAGTAAAGGATGGATTAATTTTTTAGGGATACTGATCGAAATTGGAGAAAATGTTATGCCCAGGTGTTGTGAAGTTTCAGATTTACGCGTTTGCCAATTTGCTCTGGCAAATGCCCTAGCGTGATAAGAGTGCTCCACCAGTCAAACGGCAACCTGAGTAAGTAAAATCCTTCACCTAGTGAAGGGTAATTATAAAGGCGTGTTTCCAAATTGGACATAATAGAGCATTCCCATTAACTAATTAGATTTTGCTATTCCTAGACGACTTCCTAGTTGTGGAAGGAAGGAAGGAAGGAAGGAAGGAAGGAAGGAAGGAAGAAAGAAAGAAAGAAAGAAAGAAAGAAAGAAAAGAAAGAAAGAAAGAAAAAGGAAGGAAGGAAGAAAGGAAAAAAGAAAGAAAGAAGGAAAGAAAGAAAGAAAGAAAGAAAGAAAGAAATGTACTCTTATCAGAAAGCAAGAGACATAGAAAGGAAGAAAGAAACGACGGTATGAAGGCGCGTATATTTATGTTATTGTCAAAGAGTTGCCATGTTTCCGGGTGTATAAGATATATATTAGGTTTTTCCTCTCATGACTCGACAGCCCTAGTAGGCCTAAGCCTCCTCTGTGAAGTTCCACGATCACACTCAGACACAACCAAACTCGTTTGGACTCCTCTCTACGAGTGATCGGCCCCTCGCAGAGACCTGTACCTGACAACACACGACACTCACAGGAGACAGACGTCCATGCCCCCAGCGGGATTTGAACCCGCAGTCCCAGCAAGCGAGCGGCCATAGACCCACGCGTCCACTGGGATCGGCATATATTTGGTTAGGGAGCATAAATTAAGAAATATTTCTTGTACATTTTTCTGTTCAGCAAACACAGTTTGTTATTTATGAATGATGATACATTTACATATCTTCGAATGTAAGGTTTAACTTACGCTTGCTGGATTTGTATTATTAATTCCCCATGCATAAGGCTCACTGCCACACTTAAGGCCATTTTAAAGGTAAAAACTTTTACACCGGGATATATGGAAATTTCGGCAGGTGACTAATATTTTATAACAGGTTTATGATATCGTAAACAGATATTTGTCATTTCTTTCAAAATGTACATTTTTAAAACGTAAATGTACGTCGTTGCTTTCAATATATTATGCGCAGACTCTCCAACGTGCAAGGCGAACCAGACGCGGATACACGGTGTGGCGAAGCAAGAGAAGGCCAATATTTCATGTGAAGTAGAAGCGAATCCTCCCGACGTTCAGTTTCGGTGGACGTTTAACAACTCTGCAGAGAGTCTAGATGTGGCTGCAGCCTACATTGCCAGAGCAGGCACCTCTAGTGTCGTTTCCTACACCCCAATGACTGAACTCGATTATGGCACACTCCTGTGCTGGGCCACCAACCGCATCGGCCACCAGCGAGTGCCTTGCGTCTTTCACATTATCGCAGCAGGTAGCTAGTAGTAGTAGTAGTAGTAGTAGTAGTAGTAGTAGTAGTAGTAGTAGTAGTAGTAGTAGTAGTAGTAGTAGTAGTAGTAGT
>BLKM01012032.1:0-30977 GCA_013340265.1 Coptotermes formosanus
TATATATATATATATATATATATATATATATATATATATATACACAGACATATATAATATATATATGTATGTATATGTGAAAGGTATAAGGGACACGATGCAAGTTACATAACTTCCCTTCTAATAGTCGAGCATGTAACCTGTATTTGATTAATAACAACTAATTTTATTTTCCACCGTTATTACGCACGGTCAGACATTTAAGTATGCGTTTGTATATGTAGGTGTGTGAATGTATTGTTGATATGTGCCTCAGTTAATATAGCCATCAAAGTCGTATTTTAATGGAGCACTGCTTTAGAAAAATACAGAAAACTATTCAGTGCAGCCTAAATACAGTCACGTCTCTCAACCCTCGACAGTTTCTGATATCAGGCATGTTTAGTTGTTTCGTTCTTATTGGTATGAAAAAATCTTTAATTTCAGGCCTATGTTCGTGTTATGTAAAGAGTCACCACTCCCATGAGAGTATAGCGCCGTAACTGACCTGATGTGTTTTTATTCTGTTGTGGGACGTGCCAGCAAACTGGTATTATAAATTGAGCGAGATCATTTTCTCAGGCCGGATGTAAAATACAGAAGCATTGGTGCAATAGGAAGGAAGGTGTGTCGAGCTGAATATTGATAAATAAATACAAATATGGTTACACTATCTAAATCTTCTAATGACTGTACTTTGTATCGAAACTCGTTACATCCTGTGAAATAATAATTGGACGGCTGTAAGAAATAACAGGGGAGAAACCATTATATTGATCAAGTTTAGATATGAAGAAGTCTTGAGGCTAGAAAGATTATTATTCAAATATCTCATTCACTTATGCAGATTCGAGCACTTGCTGAGATTTTTTACATCAAGGATCCGCAATAAGATGTTTAAATGTTCTCAAGCATTTGCAGACAAGTACGTTATATCTCAGCCTGCAATCAGTGACAGCAATGAATATACCCACGTAAGGTTTATATTATTCATACCGTGCATAGTTGCTGATGAAGTACAAATGCATCCCTACGAATGCACTGTTATTATTATTCAATATGTTCCTACATTACAGTATTTATAAGTTACTCAAATATGTTTCGATCGGTGTTGGGATCATCCTCAGGGATACTTTGTGATATGTAATTTTCACTGTAGAACTTATCCCTGAGGATGATCCCATGAGGGATCGAAACATGTTGGAGTAATTTATGAGCATTGTAATATAGAAACTTATTGAAAATAGCAGTTCATTAGTTGGGATGAATTTGTACCCACGTAAGGGTTAAGTCAATCGTCGGCGCCCATTTTACAGGAACTTCAAGGAAAACAATATGTAGTGCTTGCAGTAGCTCCCGAATTTTTTTACCACCAAACGAAATTATTCCCTGTAAATTTAAATTACATGAACCCCCCTGTAAGATACCGTAAATTTTTCCGATACCATCTGTCTTACGTGTGTCGCCGTCTGCTGCTTGACACCCACTTCTTCTGTCCCGTCCCTCTGCAGCCAAACCTTTATTCAGTGATTCACAAACAAGCTGGGGGCCATCGTTAGGCTGAACTTGCATCTTTAACAAACTGTGAGAACTTATGCCTTTAATCGTTCGTACAAACGTGTTTTTGTGAGCCTTTCTGAACGTCATATCTACGCACAAATTTCGCCATTAAGCTTCTATGGGGCGAACCCGCAGTTACGTTTCTTCACCTCTGCCAGGACCCTGAAAATCACAATTTTTAAAACGCTGCTGCAGGGAAACATCACAACTTTTGTTTCGTTGCTACGTTTTATCAAATGCACTGTCAAAGTCTAATGCCTCTCCTTAAATGACTGGTTCATTACTTATTCGTTAACGTGTGACGGAATAGCAACTTTGTTGGTATGACTGTGCGCGTCTGAGATGTGGTGTGGGAAGGAGAGGTCGTGGTTTGACTAAAACCGTGATGTATCTGGGGCTTTGTGTATTCCTAGACAAGGAAGAAGCTTCTTTGTTTCCCGGTTCGTGCGTTGTTTTACACCGCTATGTCGACAGATATTAATGCGCGAGTAATATCAAATGACATGCGGGCAGATGACTCTGGGACAGGAACTGTGAGAAAGTGGCGCCTGTTACGTTTAATGTAAAGGTTTGTCTGGGTGGAACTAGGGAAAATTGTGAAAACATGTGGGTTAGCCACTTTATGGCCGCGACTGTTATCAAGTTATGGATTTATTTATTTTAGTTTTAGTTTGTTTAATGCTTGTGTATCGTCAACATTGGAGCGGGGATGTCGTCGGTATAGTGATCAGTCTATGGACTGGACGACTCGGGGTTCGAATGCCAGTAGGTGGAAAAGATTCTTCTCTTCTCCTAAATGTTCAATCAGGCTCTGGTGTCCAACCAGCCTCCTATTAAATCGGGACCGGGCTTATCCCGTGGGGTAAAGCGGCCGATGTGTGAAGGTGATCACTCATCTCCATTCAGTTCCAGGTTTAGAAAGAATAGAGCTAAATATCCACTTCCTCTTGGAGTCGACAGGGGCAACTTTAGCGTTATCATACGATAAATGATAAGTAACGAAGAACTAGACAGTGGGGGGGTGGGGAGGGAAGCTATCACAGCGTAATGTGGGGTACTACCCCGGCAGCTGCCTGGCGGGATTAACCTTTTAAAGCCTAGCGGTAACTTTAGATACGCCCAGGTTTAACATTAAAAAATTCTACATGGTGCCCACATTGCGTTTATGTGTTTTGTACGGATCTCAGAACAAACAGCAACTTTTGCCTTATAAAACATTAAGAGATTGGTTTTTATAACCGAAGTGGAGAGTGTTTACAGCGCGGTACGCACTGAGTTCTTATATAAAACAGACACGCTTCGTCTTTAAAGGGTTAAGAGATACCGCGAAGTCCTGGGTAAAGTCACCCGGGGTTTAGGACGAAGAATGAACTCTGGTCTCCCTAATACGAAGTAAGAATAGTACCTATTTTATCTCGATATTTGGTGTGACGCGGTGCGACAGTATGGCTGCTATATGAGAGCAAGGTGCCTCACGCTGGCGCAGCCCTGACTGTTTACGTACGCGTCTGCGGCGCTCTGTTAGACATTTAGACTGACATCAGAATACACAGTGGAGAAATCTTCACAGTGCGATTGATATAAAGCTCTCACGCCAACCTCACGTAAGAGTTATTACATGGATTACTAAACAGAGAAGAGCAGACAGCAATCTCAGGATTGGCAACAGACCTGATGAAACAATGAAGTTCATAGAATGAAAGAAATATTCTCTGTCTGTATATTTTCATCATTCCGTGACACCGCCCACAAGTCGCAAATACAACCTACGGCAAGGTTCATATTAGTGTGTCTGTAGCCTGGAAACAACATAATTCATAGAGGGCAAGGAAAGAAGAAAGATTCAAAATGAAGCAACCGAGACGTCTGTCCATAACGCCACGTTACAGTGTTTGTCCTTCTGTCACTTTTAGTTCCTTCACGGTTATGGTGCGTTAAAGACGTTAATAGCTTTGATTACTGAGAGATTTTTAAGTTCTGACAGCGGCATTGGTGAAGATTTACGTCTTCTGGGATGTTACGCCGTGTTTACTGGTAAATAGTTACCGACGTTTCGAAAGACCGTAGTGCCTTCATATTCAAGGTCATTCAGTCACAGAAAAGTAGTCGCGCAGGAAGCTGTGTGTGTATTACGTGTATATACACGTAGGTAAAAGAAATTTGCGTTGCGAAAGAGCAACAGGGGCCTGACGAAGTGGTGGGGGCCGCACCCTGGTGGACGGGCTGTGACCCTGGCAGTGTCGGAGCTCGTGTAGCAAATATAAATCTAAATGAGTTGCCGTTAGCAAATCCACATTTATTGTTGGGGATTCATTTCCAGGGAACTTACTAGGCTGTTACCAATCAAACTAAGTTTTAAATTAACTTCACATTCCTCATACAAGTGTCTTTGGAAAGCTCAGCTGTTGAGTTTTTAAGGTATTTGACGTATGTCCTGAAACGGTTTTCCTTTGTTTCTAATATTTTCACTGAAATGTGCTTCATAGCATTTCCATCAATATTTAATAACTTCGTAGGCTACCAGTGTGCTTGTAATTACCAGTTCATAGGTCTCTATATGGCCATTTGATATGGGTGAAATGTTATTCCATCACATGTGGTGTTTCCATAGATTTCACCTCACACTCAAGGTCCGTTGGCTGCTTAAATCTTCGATTTAATCTTCAAAGATGATAACAGGTAAACGAGTGACAAGTGGCTGCCTTTTTCTCTTTGATAAACATAAAGCTTTATACGAGTACAACCGCAGCTGACCTTTGTTATTTTCCATAATTTCAGACTGTATCCTGTAGATTGTAAAATGAATGTGCTCGCCAGGACACAGCAACAAAATTCTTTAAACACGACACGTCATAACGCAGTCATTGTTCCTCTTAATCACAACCTACGTACAAGACGACTTGAGATTTTAATTTTTAAATCTTCATGTCTAAATCTGTACTAACATGGCGGTAACAGTGAGTGACTGTGATCATGATTGCTTTACTTAGTCCTTCCCTTTTCTACCTATTTGTTCACAGCAGGTGTCGAGGGTTTTGTGATTTCATTTGATCACACTCAAAAACACACATCACAGTCGGTAGTACTCCTCTTAACGAGGGATCGGCCCGTCGCAGAGACCTCTACCTGACAACACAAACACTGTACAAGACAAACATCCATGCCCCCGGTGGGATTCGAACCCACGAGCCCAGAAAGTGCTCGGCCGCAGACATACGCCTTAGACCGCGCGGCCACTGGGATCGGCAGTCATGATTACTACTTTGCATAAAGTGTTTGAAAAATCGTTCAACAGCAGAAACGCTTAAATCCTAGAGGCTTCTGACGGCAGTTTACCACCACTGGCCTTTTGGACCCACTCCATCGTCCAGTGCATTTTTTGTAAACGGTGTACGATAGACCAAATTTAAAACTTGAGTGGTTCTGAGTATTAACACTTCTCTTGTTTGTATTCAAAATTCTTCCTCTTAAGAGTTAGCCAATGTGCCAACTATCATGACCGTTTTCGTAACTTTCCCTTTTCACTCTAGGCAAAAGCAGAGAACGACAGGCTGTGCCAACTGTCGCCTACATATATATATATATACACATATATATACACGCACGCACGCGCGCACACACACATAATATCATCTGGTCAAGTCAGTCATGTGTGGAAGCCAATGCGATTCATACGTAAGATCTATCATACCTCACACCAGTGTTTCAGTTAAATGCAGGTGCATAATTTTCCTATTTAATTTGCGTGTTACGTTCTTCTCTCTAATCCAGAACTAAAATTGTACTGAACCATAAGTTAAAAGCTGTAATTACAGGTATACGTTCTTTTCGTCCACACAACCACACATCATCAGGTTATTTGTACAGTTCTTTTGACGTGTGAATTCTGAATTGTGCATTGATCAAGAATTGTTTGCTCAGTTAATTGACCATTAATATTACACTGTATGAAGTAAGTAATAATAAAGTGTTAACAGTATAAAATACGTGACTCTTAACGTTAAATGTCGATGATGAAAGAGTTTTTTATCACAGTCGCTTCTGTGTTTTTACAGTTATGTTCAGGCTGCTTTATGGGCCTTTAACTGGGTTTGAAGTAGGAGTATTTAATTTAGTTTCTGTATCAGCGATTTCATGGCATGTTAGAAGTCAAGTAGCAACAAAACAAAACGAAACTTAATACAAGGTCACTAAAAAGTAGAATTGCCGATCCCAGTGGCCGCGCGGTCTAAGGTGTAGGTCTGCGGCCGAGCGCTTGCTGGGATCGTGGGTTCGAATCCCACCGCGGGCATGCATGTTTGTCTCTTGTACAGTGTTTGTGTTGTCAGGTAGAGGTCTCTGCGACGGGCCAATCCCTCGTCCAGAGGAGTCCTACCGACTGTGGTGTGTGTCTGAGTGTGATCAGGTGAAAATAAACAACCTCGACACCTACTGTGGGTAAGTAGAAGAGATAAGGGCTACGACGACGAAAAAGTAGAATTATTAAAATACATAAATCAGTTGGACAATAAATATGTAAATGACAGCCAAAAGGAGTGCCGTATATATCTCACGCTTAGAGAGTTTTCCCTTCTTGAAACCAAGGGGAGCGGAAGGCATGCAAAAACATCCGCATTTGATCCGCCAGACGTCTAACGTCGGACTTCCTTAATATCAAGTCTTCGCCTTAATCCATAACCAACAGGTCTCCTGTTTGAAACACAAATACAAAACCTTCCTGGCCTCATTATACAGTATGGGAGTGTCACCAAATTAGTACAGCGTAATGATACATTTGAGACGGCTCGTTGTTGTAACATTCATAAATAACACATTCTTGCGAACATAATAAAAACGACGGCATTCCCGCGTTATAATAACAGTTACGTATTTGTAAACTGCAGTTACTTTGGCTATCCGATCATCAACTGACGAGAAAGATTTAAAGCAGCCCGAAGTTACGGTAGACATATTTAATTTGTAGTGTCTGTAACGGTATGTAATTCCATAGGTCTGTAATTAATGTATATTGCAAGGAACAGGAACATAGCCTTAATAAAATTAGTTAAATTATACGTTCACGTGCTGATAGACGCCCACGCTTGTCTTTAACATTCTCTTTTCCTGATCAGCATCATGCCTCCTGCCATTCTGTTTGTGCACTAGTGCATTAATAGAACGCATTTCAGAAGGTCGTATTGGTCCGCCATGCGTTTCGTCTCTGAGGACATGTTACAGACTTCCGTGGATTTTTATTTTGGAGATTTCTCGTAGAATTTTCGAGAAAATTCCGTTTTGGTTTATGTAATTATAGCTCGAATCCCAGTGGTGAAGTTATTTCTCAAAGACAGCTCGTAGATAGGAGGAAGTTACAAAATACCTATCTCATTTATATAAATAAACCGAGTGTGATTAAATAAATAATAAATTAATTAAAATATCCCTTGACTTTTAATTTTCGCCCTCCACTATGGTGTATAATAACTTCAACAAAATACGGGGAAAATATATTCGATAGCGTAATGACGCCACTGTATGTTAGTACAGTCAACTGTAGACAAAAAAATAGGACTGTGTGCATTGTAAGTTATTATCTGTGCCCTTAATTAGTTTTGTTAACTACAGCTGAATAAATGAGTGTCAAACTATGCACGTAATTGAAAACTCGTCTGAAAACCAAGGCAATATTATGCAATGCATAATGTAGCCTAACGGTGAAGAACTCATTTTGAAACTCGAAACTTGAATACATCTTTCCACTCTTTTCCCCTAACTTCTTCGTAAATAATTCTATTGTTGGTACGACTCGTGCTACGTAATGTAATTCCACCCTCATCCCTAATGCAAATTCACAGCTCTCTTCCCTCACCCCAGCTCGTCTGAGACCGTAAGTTTTCTATCTGTTTCGGTAATATCTGAACACTCACGAACCATTGGAAGGCAGTCAGACTGCCTTCGGCAAACAACTTGGGCTTGAGTTATAATTTGATGTAGTAATTTAATCAAGAGCGCGCATAAGACCACATGAATACTAATGTAGTCGCAGTAGCATGTGGTCACTAAAGAATAAATTATGTATTAAATCTTACCGCGGTAATTCTGAACACTAGTTTATAATTTATATGCGTTGAAAGTCACAAGTATATTTGTCATTCAACACATAGGAGGAAATTATGCTGCCAGTGGCTTTATCAGGAAACAAAAGGTGTCACAGCACAAACAGCCCACCTTTCTGAGCGAGGCATTTCCTTGCACGTTGAAAGTGGCCAAAACTTATCCATCTCTGCAGAACAGTATTACGTAAATGTACCGCCTACTTTAATATGTAGTAACTCTTAATTTGACCCGCAGGTGGCTTTTGTGTGATATTTATTTTCCTAAAACCTTATAGTCGATGTAGCTATTGTGGATATGAGAGTTTTTTCGTAAGTTTGAAATCGGTTTTAAATGTGTCGTGAAATGACTTAGCCTTTCAATGTATGGCGTTAAGGCGTAAATCATTAACCGTCTTTAATGACTAAATTTCGCACTTCTGTGTCACTATATATTTCTTGTGAAGTTGCACGGAGGCTCTGTCTGACAGCTCATTAACAGAACTCTACTACGAATTGTCTACCACATATATCGAAGACAGAACTTGTCATATGTGGCGGCGCTAGCAGCAGTAAGCCATTCCTAGTATCGTAACTGTTTAGATACGACTGTATTTGGGAGGTCCTGGGTTCGACATTTGGCGAGCAGCCAGCTATCTTGAGATTTATTGTGGTTGTCGTTAGCCTTACTGGACAAGTCCACGTATTCAATTTATTATACCAACTAAATCCACATTATTAGTTACACATGAGCGTTAAACACGTGGCTCCAACATGTTCCGGTACAAGCACACCATCTTCAGGGCGCGCAATGTGACAGGTTTTAAAGTAACTGTCAGTGACATGGCACAACTTTATACACAAAGGAGGTAAACAACGGAGCCTCCTACTGACAGTGGAACCTTGTAAATAGTAGCTTGTCACTGACAGTTGCTTTAGAACCTGGCATAATGCGCGCCCTGAAGATGGTACGCTTGTACCGGAACATGTCGGAGCTGCGTACTTGACAGTCACATGTAACTTATAATGTGAATTTAGTTGGTATAGTAGCTTCAATACATAGATCTAAAAAATTTACGGAATGGGCAACCTAAAATTAATTGCTAGACAAGTTATATGTTATATGCCTCTCTTAAAATAGGCCATGGTCTCTTCCGTCCACATTTTTCCCCATTCTTTGTATGTGACATATGATATCCTTTCGAGATCCTTGCTAATGCTTCTTTATCCAGATCTGCCGAGTGATCTCTATTCCGGGTTTCCTAAAAATTTTGGATGCATTAATTATCTCTCCCGGACATTTTGCATACCAAATCTGTCTCTTTCGCGGTGATGACGCTAACTCTATTCTTCGCACTCTGAATATGGCGTTAGTTATTTTCAAAACAACGTTTCTACTTGATCGGTTCCCTTTTATTAAGCACTACAGAGCACAGCTGCCCTCCATACTTGCCGACCTTTGACCAGTCGATATGTCTTTAAAATCGTGGAGACAGACGAACGGACAGCGAGATGTGACGACTTGTAGGTCGGTTGATGCTGTATGTGTCGAGCAGAGATCTGAACCCTGCACCATAAACTCGAATTGACTTGACCTTCCACACTCAAGTATGACCCTTACGGTAACGTGTGAAGTCGGCGATGGGCTGCCGTACGTGGTGCAGTCTAAACGTCTGACGTATTTTAATAGGACTAAATCGTGCTTCAGAACTGCAGCTTAGCCTGACAGTAAATTCTGGGCGGGTACGATTGCATGTAGCTGCTGACTAGAAAGCTTTCAAGCTGAGGCTGACGAGGTCGATTATGTAAAAGTTTTATAAATCTAGGCGTAACTTTAAATTTTTAGAGCCCTCTGTAACCCTGAAGAAGGGAGCGGTATGTTTCTCCGAAATATTACCAACATGCAAGACTACACGGCGTCATAACCCAGAATACAACAAAATGAATGTTCACCGCCGTGAAAACCTCAAATATCATTTACCACAGTTAGTTTAGTTAACTGTGAGATTTCAGCTCGTCAGCAGAGACTGCCATTGCGTCGGATATAATGTGAGAATAATTGTGGATGGTTGAAAAGTAACGAATGAAGGCGATCTGGCCTGTGTCAAGATATAATTCCGCTATTTGCCTGCAGAAGTGGCAAGTCCCACACAATCTTCAGTTAGAATATCTGGTGGCCCAGCCGAAAATAAAGTCGTATACATCCCGCGTATATGCATATAGTTTTAATACTACACCATTCTACTGTTGAAGTAATCTGTTGGACCCTTTAAACCGGATGAGTGGTTAGCCTCTGCTGTCGCAGGGTAATGTAGAATGGCAGCAGAAAACACTAAACGTTTCATATCTTGAACGTTATTTGAATCTGCGATCCTGAGACTTCAAGCACCTGCCACTTCGCGATTACTGGAGGCCACTTTAGCGTTCTTGCAGCTTCTGTTACGAAGTTTGGGTAATTTAAAATGACAGAACAGCGGCTTCGAGAAAGCTGTATTTAAGCGCATCTTAGGTGTATTACCAAGAACTTGTGAAACCCTCAACCGACAGTCGTGACTTAAATTTTGGACATTCCCATCATCTTAGAGTAAAAAGAAATCCACAACGCTTCGGAGGCCACATCTGCTTCCGTCTTTAGGTGGAACAGGGGAAGTGGAGAAATTACTGTGATGGGTTCGTTATAAGGCGCTAGATTCAACACCAGAACCGGGCCTGACACGATATAAATTGTTCAAAATATGAATCACAAGTATAACCGAGACCTTCATCAGATTTCTTTAAACCTGAAACTACATTTGTGAAATTTTGTACAATGGAAAATCATAATCCTTCTTCTAAATTGTTTATCAAGCGTTCGGGACAAAGTGTGAGTTTATGCATGTGAAAATTTCAAGGATGGGAGCGGTATTTTCTTAATTCATAATTTCTTCTAACCACGGTGTACAGATAAGCTTTTAAGGTTAAGCAAGTTCATTAGTTCTTCCCAGCTGTAGTTGCCTGATATTGTTAAAATAACGTTAGCCATTGTACAGTTCGGCTTCACACCCTTAAATGATGACTGTCAGCGTGTATGTAAGCGTGTCATGTTGTCCTTTCGTATGTAATGACGGGCGCGTGAAGATTGGACCGACAGAAACGAAACAGAAATGACCCCAGTGTTCTAATAACATTGGGTAGATTGTCTCGCGTCATGACAGTATGAGTTATTGGATCTCATGAACTGTAATCCGGCCATAACTCAGAGTTAGGACGCCTGAGTGGGAGTTGCCGTGAGCAGTTGATCTTTTCTTGAGGTAATGGTGATTGTAATGTGTTGCAGAGGCCAGTTGCCCGCCGTAGCAGAGCTCAGCTACTTAGACAAGGTGAAGTGGCTTGAAATGTACGGCGTGGACCTGCATCCTGTTCTGGTAAGTAGCTACAATCGCCAGTGGCGTATCGAAGTCTTCCTTTTGGAGGAAGAGGTCCGTCTGTTTTGATAAACGCCTTAACATGATGAGATAGTGGTTTTATTTGGGTTTCTTCGCCACATAGTGTTTAAATGTTTCAGAAGGACGTATTGCCTTCATCTTTAGGAAAACTTAGTTGGTTCAAAGAGTGTAACATGAGAGAAACAACAAAGATCGTGAAAGATATAATAATATTGAAAGACAGAATAGTTTAGCAGAATTGTCAGAGAAAAGCTGATTAGCACTTTATAGGGAAATGAACTTATCTCGGGGCAAAATATCATATACACTGTAGAATTTTTTCAAGGAAAGAAAGAAGTGGAATAGCGTGGTTGTTAGCAGGGGTGTGGCAGTTGAAAGGAACAAGAAGAAACACAGATAAGGGAAGATGCCCTTTTTGGTTAGGTGAAGAGAATGTCAAACACATATTAGATTGCTTGGCAACTAGAAATTGGAGAATGATATTTCAAAATGCAAAATAATTAAATTGAGTAAAGCGTAGATTACAGGAAAATATTAAGATGAACTAATAAAGATCAGATAAATTTAGGCAGATATTCAGACAAAGCCGAGTATAAATGGTTTACTAAAACAAAAGAAATGTACTCGTAAGTTTATAAGTATCAAATGGTGATGGGCTACCACTGTGACAATCCAGTGTTAATCGGAAGGCAGCCTCAAGAATTGTAATAAATATTATTATTATTATTATTATTATTATTATATTAGTTGGTTCAAATAGGTGCCGAAATGATACGGAGGAAGAATTGGCTGTGTTGATTATGTAGGACGGTTTCAGAGTATTTGGCCAATCAGCTACGTTGAGGATGAAGGCAAGATGTTCCGCGGAAACGTTGGAGCATTAACGACTACGTAGTGCAGAAACCCGGAAGAAAGCCATTCCAACCGCCTTGAAAGCCCGAAAACTTATAACTTAGCAATATGTATGTTGTATTGCCTACTTCGTTTTCTCATTTTATGACGTCGGCAGCTTATGCTGTTGTAACAATCCTCCACCACTTTCTGCCCAGTTGTTACAGTTTCACTAAACGCAGTTATTACCTCACGTCATTCAATGCCAAATGATTGTTGTAGTTGATACAGCGCCATTAGGTAACCTATGATGGATGCGTCTTATTCTTTGGTACCATAATTACACATGGTGCAAACTTAAGGCTTCATTTTATTTTGGTTTTCACTTAACTTGCCGTGTTCACAAGTACAAATAACCTGCACGATTAAGCCAACTCAAACAAACCGATCGGTCATTCTTCTTAGCCTTGTAGTCCGACTTGAGTCTTGGCCCTGTCTGTCGTACCGCGCCGTAGGTATTCTTAGGACATGTGGTAGGGCCCATGGATTGAGAATAAGACAATTGCAAGGAGTCCAGCACCACAGGACAGTGCAGAAATAGGGCAAAGAAATATCAATACTATAAACGGGATTCGAACTCATAAATCCTGTGTTCAGGCAGCACAATTCTGCGCACGCCATAAACAGTGCGCCTGATTTATATTACGTAGACAGGTGGTGGCCCCACTGTGAAAACACTGAGATCGCATTTGAAAATCGGCAGTTCAGTCCCCTCTGAATTATTAACCCTTCAATACCTCGTATAAGCCAAAATTACGGAATAGTTTTCCGAGTTTGCACTGGTGTGAACATTTTTGCGAACTGTTTTTCTTTTACCTCGGATTGTAATGTGCGAATTAGCGAATGGGGAGTTCCGAAGTTTTCACCGCCATGTAAATGCGCGTCACGACCTTCTGGGATGTGACGCTGCGCCATTGTTTGATAGGAGATGACTGCTCGAGGCAACGTAACGTCATCATCAAGGGTGTTTGGGTCCTAAAACACTCATCTGCCCTTGAAGATGAGGACGCTTTGTTGCCTCTAAATGTCTGGATCCTATCACCAACTGACACAGGATCACATCCTGGAAGGTCAGAATCTTAAAATGTCTTATTATTCTTTGCTGCGTTTATAGAGAGCGGCAAAACCGAGTGTTTTACCGCCACCAATACACTACGTCTAAGAGTATGTACTTAAATAGAACGGACTGTCGCAGCATTGTCCTCTCCAGCTTTTAGTCTGGAGACAGTCTTCTCGAGGCGCACGCGGAGTACCAGCACTTCTGACAGACGTCGTTGTAGTTGTACTTGTACGCCAGCGGTATTCAGACTGTATTCCGAGGAACGCTGGGGTTTCATGGCCCACTTTCGGGGGTTCCAAAAGCACCTTTCCTTTATAGTATAGTTGGGACATACAAGTTTTGTATTTAATACAGGTTTTTATTTTCCTTCTCGTCTCTGGGCGTAGTCAGCGCTGGGTTTATTTTCGGTGAAAATCATCAAAAAGAAAATCTTCATTTTATCAGTGTGCGTAATTTGTTAGTTGTTTAGATAATTTTGTTGTTCAAAAAATTTATATTATATTTTTCCACTCAAAATTACGCTTTTGCTTTACGGGGTTTCCGTATAAATTCGGATGCAGTCACAAGGGCTCCACAGATTTCAGATGATTGAAGACCGCTGCTGTAGGCCTACCCCTATAGAATTCTGTAATATAGATCATAGACAGCCTTCTTCAAAGGTCCTTCAAATTCATCATGCGTTATTAATGTTTGACTTCATTTGCTATTAAATAGTGTATGCAATTGATAAGATCTGTTATATGGCCACGATGTCGGGGGCCGCGGTGGCGCAGTTGGTTGAGGCACTGGGCTACAAACCGGCAGGTCGCGGGTTCGATTCCCAATGGTGGCATAATCCTGTCGACTCAGCCTCTAACAGAAATGAGTACCAACAGAATATTTCCTGGCGGGTAAAGGCCTGTGTAACTCACCCGACACTATTTAACCTCTGCAAATATAACAGTGTCTTTGGATTGGTTACGAAGCATTCGCCCTGTAGGAATGATCGTACTTTAGTCTCGAAGCGTTTTGTTTATCGTTGCGAACTTATGGATGTCTGCTACTGGAACGGGCCGCAGTGACATTGTGAAATATGTGACCGATTTTGAGCTCGTTCGCAGAAATGCGAAAAGCGACTGTTAGCTTTCTGCGTCTGTTCGCATGGAACAACTCGGCTCTCACTGGACGGATTTTCATTAAATTTGATAGTTGAGTATTTTTCGAAAAATTGCCGAAAAAAAGAAACCAATTTTCGTTAAAATCTGACAAGAATAACGGGTACTTTACATGAGTACGTACATGTATGACATTCTGTCGCCGAATTCTTCTTGGAATTAAAAATATTTGAGACAAAATTGCAGAGAAAATCAAAACACACATTTTTTCAAGAACTTTTCCCCGAAAATCGTGCCGCTTATGAGATAATGTGGAAAAATATGGTAGAGCCAGACAGGCCACGGATGATTATAATATGGCGCATGCGCTTTGCGTGCTGGATAACGTAAGTCTACAGACATACACTCAGAATATGTAATACTGAATCCTTTTCCACGGCAAGAGTGGTAACGCGAACGCGCCTCACTCTTACGTTGTACGTTCGTTACCTGTGTTGTTGATTTGTTTGAAGACAGTCTTACAATTCAGTAGGATATTCTCTGTAGAGTGCTGAGACGATTTCTAGATAAACTAGACAAGTAGGGTAACTAGCGGTCGCAGGGCGGCCGTGCCATGGCTCAGGCGGTTAGCCGCCGGCCTCCCACCGCGGAGGCCCGGGTTCGATCCCGGGTCAGTCTATGTGGGATTTGTGGTGGACAACGTGGCACTGGGGCAGGTTTTTCTCCGAGTACTTCGGTTTTCCCCTGTCAATTTCATTCCACCGGTGCTCCATTACTAGGAAAAGGATAAAAAATAATGATCATCATCTTCATCATAGGGTTGCACAATAAGCCTCAAGGCTGCAGTGCGTCCGTAGCGTCTGTTGCAGGGCCCTTCACCACTAAAAATAAAACGGTCGCAGGCTAGTGTAACATCCCGACATTGTTCTTGGACGAAAAAGACTAAGAAAACCTTAGCCCAGGCTGATGACTGAACCCTGTACCTGTCGAATACAATGCAGGAATGTTAATCACGCAAACTGGACTTCCCATAAATCATGGCATGTTATCAGGAGCAATGCGTTCCGTATCGTGCTAAAATATTTGTTTTGTCCGTTTGATTTAGCCTGTGAAACTCGACATTTGGTTACAAAGGCGATGTGACACTCGTCATTTGGTTTGTGAACGGCATGACTTTCAGACATTTCAAATAATTTAATTGTTAGCATATCCCTCACTCTTTTACAAACGTGGAGTCTTTTTTCGTGCCGAGACCTCTCGATTTACGTGCACGTGTAATTTTTCGCCTTCTTTGTACAGAATTCTGAAAACGAACGCAAAGCGGAGATAGTCCCTCTGTGTGTCCATCCGTCTGTTTCACCAACGAAACTGTTGAACGAAGGGCGGTGCAGTTTGGTATTGAAATTCTCACCGAAAATTGTCACAGGAATGAATTAATCTTTGTCCATGTCAAACCGATAGCTTTGATACACATATTTGTAGCTGCAATAAATGAACATGTGTTGCAGAGTTTATCCAAAATAACACTGTGCTTGTACGGCAGCCTGCACTGCGGCTACACAATTCGGAGAAAAATACTGTACATACTATGCTTCCGAACTCGGTGTCCGCGGACCTGTGGGTATCCGCGAGATGCGCTTAAAAGTCCGCTCATTGAGTACATTCAGGTGTTTCCTGGTCTTAGTTTTATTGTAATTGCTGTTCGAAAGATTATTATTTTTGCAATAAGTTTTTACATTGACTTTTTTTTACCCTTTGAGTTTCTTTCTTGTTTGTAAATATTAGGAATTCAAAGTGTACCTCGATTTGTATCTAAGGGGTCCGCGAGGGATGGGTTCTGCAGAATCTGTGAGACTTTGTACCAGATGTGTGGTACTAGGAATAATGAGAAACACTGCACTACAGTACAGCTGGTCTGGATGTTAGTGGTCAGTTGGGACCGTTAAAATGTTACGAGAATCGCTAGGCCCTACCTGTTGCCAAGAACTTAAGAAATACCTGCAGCAAAAATATAAAGACCACAAATCATGGAGGCTTGTTTTAGTAATAATCCAAATCCATACGTTCACAATGTGTTTACTTAGCACGTAAACAATCAGCCTCGCTAATCATAGATACTAGTTTAAGCTGCATGTGACCTGCGCAATAGCAGGAGGGTGGAGGTAGCCGGCTCGCCAGCTGCGGGGTCTCATCCGTATTCGTCGAAACCAGTCAAGAATAATGGAAACAGTGGTATTAAAATGGGTATCACGAAAGGTCGAAATACGGAAAATGGATGTGTGGGAACTTCGAGAGTCCACTGTATAATCCAGCTGCCGCGGCTGATATTCGACAGATGTAGCCGCAGTGAGTTCACTTGCCAGTGCTTGTGAAGGCCAGGTGCCGCTAAAACCCGCGACCTCATTTACTATAGTAATTAAAATGCATGATAGTCAGACTTCCTGCTCGTATAATTTCAAAGATTATGTGGCATATCAGTTTTATTGTCCTTGCTTACATGACTTGTCTGTGCCAATCCTACAGGTAAATATAATCTTACTTTCAACCAAGAATTTTTAATTTGAGCCACTGCTTAATCTCAAACATTTCTCATGAAGTACGATGGCGTGGGTATAGCTGAGACATAGTAATGGCCTTTCTAATAGCCTCTGTGTGCTCAGAAAGGGATCCTTCAACTTAGCAGCTGAGCATTTGTTAATCTCTTCTTCTAGAACGCTGAACACCACCTTTACATTGCAATCGATTCATGTGCAAGTAAATTCAAGGAATAATACTACAGAATGACTAATCGAAATTCCCTCTGGAAATGCAGTATTAGAATAGTTCCCTATTATTGTGATGAGGTGTGGAGCAGCGCTGTTGTCCTTTTTCCACCACTCTTAAACCTGAAGTCATGTGGTGGCTCCATTGTGAGCAACGGCCCATAAAATCTGTATTGAAGACACTGTACCAACTGTGGAGGCTACCTGCTGTAGAATAATCCAACAGAACGTGGAAAATTGTTTTTTCTAAACAATTGAATTTCATGCGAGATTTCAGGCTTCCGCCGCGGCGTGGTTAAGGTCTTCGCTCTTCTGGGATGTTGTGCAACATATTTTCGTAGTTTACGGACGTTTCGGTACAGCTGTCCGTCCCTTCTTCAGTGGTCAGTTAGTCCAAAAAGAATTGTGTTGGCACTCAACCCTTGAAGAAGTTTTTTTTTTGGATTCCTTGACCTTTGAAGATGGGACCGATAGCCTGTCCCGAAACGATGGTAGACAAGTACCAAAGTACACTGTGTAACATCACAGAAGAGTGAAAGTCTCAACCCAATTTTACTGCCGACAGGAATAACTTTACTCGTGTTATTATTTTTTTAGACTTTAACAAAGCACATATTTTAATAGAAGGCATACTACTTTCTGTGGGCACACGGTAGCGCAGTTGGTTGAGGCACTGCCCTACAAGCCGGCGGGTCGCGGGTTCGATTCCCGATGGTGTCATTGGAATTTTTCATTGACATAATTCTTCCGGCCGCACGATGGCCTCGGAGTCGACTCAGCGTCTAAGAGAAATGAGTACCAGGGATACTTCCTGTGGGGAAAGGCGGCCGGTGCGTGGAGCTGACAACCCTACAACCTTCATGTGCCAATTGTCTTGAAATCTGGGCGCCTCAACCTCCTGGAACCCTCTGGTCCTGTCCAGGCCTGTAATGGGACTGCTTTACCTTTACTCCTGTCTGTATTACAGGTCAGATACGTAACTCTGAATGTGCCTTTTTCTTCTCTATTCGATTTGTAGGTGGAATTTCAGGTGATTACAAAAAAACCTGCCGCATCTTAGCACCTTGAAATAACCCATTGTAACACAATAGAAAATGAACATTCATGTACGTTGCTGTGAAAACGTAAGTTCTGACTAAACACTTTGGCTCCGGTCGTGACTCTTCTCGTTTGTATTCGGAGATTCCAGTTTTTGGTCTCGGCAGGCACACCGCCTAACCTGAGATCCTTCGTAGTTTGCCTCAGTCCTTGTAGGCAAGTGTCGGGATATCTCAGATTAGGCTACAAAATTTTCCTTTCATATCTTTTGATTCATCCTTCTGCTGTCCTCCGTTCATTCGACGCTATATAGTCTGAGTTAGTCAGAGCATCGTGATATGAATTACAAACTAGCAAGCAAGTAAATAAATAAATAAATTCGTCTTCAGAAATTCTCAGCGTTGAAGGCCTTAACGCACAGACGCACTTTATGTACCTAATTACGTTCGTGATGTATGCAGCGTTGCAGGCCTCGGACCGGCCGACAGATTGTTGGCTACTGTTCTGATGAATTGCTTGCAGATTAATACCGCGGGACAGCTGTCATTACCACAGTGCAGTATAGGGAAATGTGATGTTTGCAGATGGGATTGTCGCAGATCTCTCGTTTCGTCAGATACAAATTTAACGGAATAAACGTATGGCTCCCAGTGACTTCATGGAGTATATGCAATACAAAGACTTCTAGGTAACAAGGAGTATCGAAAATTTATTGTACTCTTGTACCGTGTGAGACTTATCAGTCCACATGGTAACCTGTTGAATTTTTTGATGCTAGCGTAGTACTTAATTTTATGAAAACATGAAAGGTTGGCAGTTGCTGTTTGAAGATGGCACTTATTCTGTGTATTAATACTGTGTACATCTGAATCGGTGTGAAGTCTTATGTCATATGTTGTATTTAGTGACATCTGTCATAACCTTGTCAAATGTCATTTACGGCGGTGTAAGGCAGAGTATTGTCCCACCCCCTCCCCCTTCTTTGGACCGTGTCCTGCAAAGCACAGTTACGACATGGATGCGAGGCAAGTATATAGGACTGGAATTGTACCTCGGACAAGTTTTTGCCGTTTGTAAACTTCTGTGGGCCATTGTTTGCATTCGCCTCGTGCATGGTCAGTGACAGCAAGCAAATAAAACAGTCTTTTTAGGGCATGCTAAGATTAATTACGTCCGGTGTTGAACTGATGGTCGTATTCAAATACTCCCAGCTTCTTTGCTCATACGTGGAAATCCGTCTGTCCAACGACGCTCGAATTTTTGGTGTTAGTTAACGCCGCGTGAAGTGGCAGAATTATATGTGGTAGATTGGAAAGAACTGCGATGGAAGTGGTCACGACCCATTTCAAAGTAAATTACTATTATGCATTTCAGGTTCTGAAGGGCGTTTGTTGTGGATAGATATTTTAAAGTAATATTTTACTTGCAATTTAGAAGGCTTTGTAAACAGACCCGATACGATTGAGCCAATGCCATCTACTTTCTGCCCTCACAATATACAGTCGAACCCGGTTATAATGACATCGGTTAATGCAAACACTTCGTCTGTTGCCTCAGACATTCTGTGGTACCAATCAATTCCGCGCTGTTAACCGTAACGTTATACTTCTCGGTTATAACAACACTCGTTTATAAAGACACAAAATATTCGGTCCCTTTCTTGACTTTATAACCGAGTTCGACTGTATTGTGTAAAGTACTGCATATCTTAATTCTCTCCTGCCTTCTTCTTGGTCTTCCAAGTCGTCGTTTTACAGAATGTTTCCATCTTTGTTCAGTACTGTTTCCGCATGACAGCTGTGTATCCAGACCGTCTTAGTATTAACTTACTGCTTACTTAATATTAACTTATCGTCGATTTGTGCAGGCCTGTCAGGCCTGCACAAATCGACCATAAATCTTACAAAATATATACAGATAATTCAAAATGTATTACGTAAAGTGAGCATATCAAAAGAACAAAACCGACAACGAATTTATAAC
Organism: Coptotermes formosanus; assembly: GCA_013340265.1. Lineage (NCBI taxonomy): Eukaryota > Metazoa > Arthropoda > Insecta > Blattodea > Rhinotermitidae > Coptotermes > Coptotermes formosanus. The sequence goes on from BLKM01012032.1 coordinate 19,864, forward strand.
ACAAATAAGTACAGGAAATTAACAAGTTCAAAATACTTAAAAACCTACGAGAATGACTGGTCGATAAGAGTGACAAATGATTTACGTCATATATTAAACCTTCAGGAATATTTTACGTATAACTTCCATAGCCATGGGTCCAAAACGTTTCCTGCGTCCATTAACGTTATTTAACGTTAAAGTGAAGATTCTAAACTCGTAATTCAATTCATAGCCTACAGCCCACAGTCCGCTTCGCTGATGCAGCTTTTATTCTTCGTATAGCCGTGTGCTGTCTTGTTTTGTGACAGTCAGGAGTCGTCCGTTTCCAGGCTACATACGAGTATCGCCATGGCCACTGTGCGTAGTACATTCATGCACTTCGCATATTGATCTGCCAAGGTACAATCTCTGATTTTCTTTCACGCATTATACATTAAGTAGTTGTCCGTTTAGACCGAAAATTTCCTCTTGTCGGGTGACATCGTGCTTTTCAGGAGAGGAACTTGAAAGAAACACGAGGCGCGTCAATCAGGACAGTTGAAATTCGAAATTGGGATATCCCAGGCACGAGGCTGTGGTGACGTCTGCTAGATCGCGACTTTCTATCCGGTAGTTAACAATGTTATAACAGATCTGTACTGAGAACTTTGTGAGGCATTGAATAGGGGGCAGTCCCTGAGCCCTTCACATAGACACGGCATGAATTATCCACGGGCTTCGTTCGTGTGTAGGCTGTGCTTTCGCTTACTTTGTGACAGACGTACGTGAGAACTCCAGGAGAAAAGAAAACATCCTATACTCCAAGTTTCTTTCCGTTGCTTTTGATTTGTAGATCAACCCTTTAAAGACGAAGCGTATCTGTTTTATATAAGGACTCAGTGCGTACCGCGCTGTAAACACTGTCCACTTCGGTTATAAAAACCAGTCTCTTAATGTTTTATAAGGCAAAAGTTGCTGTTTGTTCTGAGATCCGTACAAAACACATAAACGCAATGTGGGCACCACGTAGAATTTTTTAATGTTAAATCTGGTGGTACGTAAAGTTACCGCTAGGCTTTAAAAGGTTAAATCAAAACACCGGTTTGCTCTACAGAGATATCACACACCATGTAACAGATAGGTATCGCATAGAGTTGTGTATAGGCTTGTGTTGACGGTGTGCAAGTTCTGCTTGTCATTAATGTACTTTGTGCTTGAAAGAGTCGGCTTTACTTATTTTCATAATAATTTTAGTTCTGGCCCAGGCTGCTGGCTGGACGGTCGGACTTTCAAACCCCAGCAGGGGAAGGAGATGTTTCCCTTCTTCAAAACGCCCATAGCTGCTCTGTGGCCCACCCAGCCCCCTATTCAATGGGTACCGGGATTCATTATTGGGGTGAAGCAGCCGGTCTTTGGTGTTGGCCATTCAGGTCCATCTAACGCGGAGGATAAAAACGAGTGCAGCTATACGCCTACATCCCCTATATGCTTTTATGGCGTGGACAGGGACTGTTTTATCCCTTTAATTTCAGCGTCACTTAGTTAAGAGTTTAATGAGCGGCAGCATCGAAATTTTGTTTGCACTGTTCAATAAGTGCAGATCGATAGAAAAGTCTATCGGAATAAGTTCAGTAGCTGCGAAGAAGGAACATTAAAATGTATTTGACCTTCGTTATTTCTGTTGGAAATTTTGACGTAAAGGTGTCATAACTACAGAAAAATCCGTACCGTATCTCAAACAACGGCCAAAAAACTTGCAGGTCGGAAGCGACACACACTGCCTCCCAAACTATGCAACTACGATTTATGAACGTACTCCATTCTAATTGCATCGTTTGTCTCAGGTAACTGGGTAAGTCCCTTGATCTAGCTTGATCCCTGAAAATATCTGAGGTTGCGATTATACTGTTGTTTTCCCGAGATGTTTAATATGCTCGATTATTGTGACTGTTTATGAAGTTACGTGACATAGTAGGATGAAAGTAAAACATTCATAATATTATTCCTGTCGTTGTTACCATGATATTATTACAACGATATATTCTAAACCACCGTCAGGTACAACAAAATTTACAAAACTTTTTGCAGGTTGCTAGTTCTAGTAATCTGCTAAGAAATGCAAATTTAGTTGTGCATGACGGTGGTTTAAAATATATACATTTGACTGAAGCACAACGGATATATTTTACCTGATTATTATTATTATTATATTATTATTATTATTATTATTATTATTATTATTATGCTAGTCTCTTTTAATAAGATATACCAACATAAAAATGGGGCAGTCAGACTCAAACCCCTATTCTTGGAGCCGCGACCATCAGTATGTTGAGTAACAGCAAAAAATATTTCTTGTAAAAGAGATTGTAGTAGTTTCTAATAGTGCAGACCAGCAATTTGTATGTCATTTTAATTTTGCTGAGCGTATAACGATACTTGTTGCGTTAGTTGCCTTAGCTATGTACACGTTCTGTACGGCCATAGTGATGTGCGGTTGGTTTGACTTTAAAAACCGTAGTGGTCGTGTTCTGCTAATGAACAATTAACTATTGCATTAATTACATATATCAAGGCGAAGTCAAACACATAGACCAACTCCGACACTTTCTTGGTGGAAACCCCAAGACTAGCAACACTCCTAAATCAAGAGCGACGCGTTACATGATTGCAGTAATAAAATGAACTCAGACAAGCACTGGTTTTTCTGCTTTGTGTTTCAAAAACTTTTAGTGGGATATAAGATTGCCCACCGTCACTCCCACTCTGCGAGCTCCAAGTCTCAAACATCGGCAGAATCAGCTTGTAACGTTTGGGAAGGAACAGATTTATAGAACTGACGTCATTGCACTTTTATGTGACCACGCTTTCCGTGGTCGTAAGTTCTGTGACTATAACTGACACGTGCATATAAGCGACATCACGAACCGTAAAATATTTACACCCACTGCACGTTAAATACTGACGTATTTGTCGCTGGTTTCTTGTTAATGAATGGTCTGCGAGTATCTGTTTTGTGTTCAAGAAATGACGACATACACCTTTAGAATCTAAAAAGGGTACTAATATTCTTTGTAACATAAATCACCGTGTGGCTATTATTGTGAGCTGCCAAAATCCGCTTTAATGATTCGAGGAACGTACAATAAATTCCAGGTTTTATGTACCTTGTACGCGTTTTGCATGAGTTTTGATACCTGTACTTTTTTTTCATACTCACCGTCCATTCCACGCACGAGCTTTGTTAACCAAGATGTGTACAGAACTTTCGGAGCACACTGCTACGCCTGCTGTTTGTGTTCAAAGTGTTGACCTCCCATCGCCTGTTCGAACGGCCCGAATGAGTCGAAGTGTGTCAGACATAATACTGCATTTCCTTCTGTGTTGCTCACGGATTAGGCCACTTGACCAGTTGCGATTCAGAATTGTTTCCGAGGCAATCAATACGTAGGCACGCTGTTCCTGGTCTCTATCTCAGAGAAGGGTGTAGGTTGACAGTCTCAGAGAAAAATTTGGACCCTATAAAGTGATAATATAGTGATGGCCACAGTTGTCTAATGGGGAACTTAAAGTACTTTTCTCTTTGCGTGATTTCAGGCTTCCGCCGCGATGTATATGAGATCTGCGCTCTTCTGGGGTATTACGCAGCGTTGAGTGGTGGTTCTTTACCGACATTTCGGGACAACTTATCGGTCCCATCTTCAAGGATCAAGAAGTTCAGGAGGAAAAAAAACTTCTTGATCCTTCAAGATCGGATTGGTGGGGTGTCCCGAAGCTTCGGTACAGAACCACCAATCAACGCTGCGTAATATCGCAGAAGGGCGCAGATATCACTTTTCGCTTTGTTTTTAGGGTGACTCATTACAGAAGAATGAGAGGGGTAAGACGTCTAGCAAATATGTATTTAATATTATACGTCCTTCCGTGCACTTTTTTTCATATGTTTTTATTTTTCACCGACGACTGCACTTTGTTTATACACTGTCCAACATGTTTCGATTGAATTATACACTTATCATCAGGGCGTCAGTTGTAGACAATAAGCAGCTGTCAGTAAGCTTAGTGCGAGCTGCTTATTGTCTACATTTGACTCCCTGATGATGACTGTATAATTCAGTCGAAACATGTAGGAGAGTGTATAAACAAAGTGCAGTAGTTGGTAAATAATAAAAACATAGTCTAGTAAATACCTCGGATACAAAAAATAGAAACCAAATTTTGTTTGGAAAGTCTGCAGGTAAGAAACTATACGGAACTTAGAGTCGTAGATGCGGGGATGATTTTGAAGTGCATAATATAGAAAAGGTGGGGAGGTGCTGGAATGGTTTATGCAAAAAACTGTCCTGTATTTTATAACTGCTATTCAATACGCCGTTTATAGTAGTTGACTTAAAATGGCGTGAAAGGACATATATCCACAGTTCTGTTTACTACCTGCATGTAAGATCTGTGCTGTTGTAATATTCAAGCTTTTAGAAGATACTTTCGAAAGCCATAGAATAAAAAAGAGGCTACACGGAAGCCACGTCTGTGACTTTGGTCACTTTCTTTCAGACAACCACGTCGAAGGGTATATCCCCCTATTATTCACTACCAGTTTACAAGAAAGGCGTGAGCCGTCCACTGACTCCACTGGGTAGTTCAGTGCAAAATGGTCGTAGAGCCACTTTCGTAGTGTTGGAGGAAAGGAATACAAAACAAATCAAGTACAGTGTACTCTACAAATGTGTCCTGAAACAGTCTTCACAGACATGTCAGTTACGTCCCTATTTCTCATATTTGAACGAAACGTATACGTTGGGTCGCTAAATCAGAGTCTATCAAAAATGCGTTTGTTTTGCATTCATACCTGTGTTTTGTTGTGTCCAGATGTGGTCGAGATAATGCATATACAGCTTAAACATGTGCTCATCGTGAAGGTATTTATCACTTGACCTTGTGTAATGTTCTTATTCTTTCTCGTGATCAAGGGGCAGACGTGAAGTGGATGTCTTGAATTTCCGCATTCAGTCTTTTGCATTCAAGAGACCCGTACTATAATTCGGAAAACAAGTGTTAAGGCGGAGGCCCCTCCGCCTTAACACTTGTTTTCGTTTATAGCTGTGGTATTCTTCTTACCTGGTCGCCTTGTACGACCGAAACATGTAAGACAATAACAAAATCAAGAAGCAGGGAATGTTGTTGTGTTTGTCTGTATAGATTGGAAATAGCGGTATATACACGCACAACGAGATGGGCAATCCAAAAACCGACGTACTTTTTGTAATGTTCAAGTCAGCATGTTTTGGTTGCTTTTGGACTTATTCTGGTTTTGCGCCAATCCCATCAATTGTTTCTCAATCTTCTGCCCACAACTCTTGTCAACAAAAGAGCCTGTGATTACTAAACACGTCGCCACCGCACGTAATGTCGCCTGTGGTATTATACCGCGTGGAGAGCAGCCGCCATGCAGGGTGGGACAATGGCGGTGAACCAGAGGTCACTGTCCCATATGCATGCACAATGACACGCCAGTGACGTCACAGGGGTCAAGTCACTCTGCACTTGCTGCCTGTCTGACAGCTGTTCTTGGAAGTCTACCGAAACCAGGAGAGGTCGGTTCTGATGTCACAACACATTTCCACTTTCTTCTCATTTTTTCCCCCTCCCTCCCTATGCACAGACATCCACTGAAAGTAGACGTAGCGTTTCAACTGTGTGGGAGTGAACTCACGCAGACGACTGTGCTTTATCGTTCAAGATCTGGTGACAGGCATTACAACGATAAACTCCCTGGAACGAAATGTATCGATTCCAAGTTCCTGCCATTATTAAATTATCGTGTCTGATCCCTGGGGGGACTAAAACCCAACAGAAAAACTGTCATCAGTGATGAAATCACTTTGAAGATAAAGAGAATTTCTGCCCAAAGCGATGTAGTACCCTGCGAATGGTAAAAGACTTGCATAACGATTATTGTTAAGAGTCAGTGTCTTCGTCTGATGTTACGTAGTCCTTCCGTCTTCCACCTGCTGGTTCACAGTAGGTGTACAGGGTTTCTGTTTTCACTTGATCACACTCAAACACACACCACAGTCGGTAGGACTCCTCTGGACGAGGGATCGGCCCGTCGCAGAGACCTCTACGCGACAACACAAACACTGTACAAGAGACAAACATCCATGCCTCCGGTGGGATTCGAACCTACGATCTCAGCTAGCGCTCTGCCGCAGACCTACGCCTTAGACGGCGCGGCCACTGAGATGTAACGAAGGTGATTAAATAAGAAATAATAAGGTAGGCACACACGGGAAGGACACAGTACGGCTACGGGACCTCGCAACGTCATGAGAACGTACCAGCTAGTAAACAAAGGGTGTTATTACATTTGGTATTGAAATTGGGTTGCGTGGGTGTGTTGTGTATTGGGTTATCTTATATGGGGGTCCGATAGCGGGACTTCGTTATGACGACGAAAAACCTACAGTGTTCTTTACAAAGCAGACTATTATTAGAGTCATCAAGTGAAGGAGAATAAGATGGCCGAGCCAGAAAGCACGCATGTGACAGGAGAAATCCACACCGAATTTTGGTTGTAACGCCCCTGTTAGAGGTAATAAGTTGCAGGCAGGAAGATAGTGCGGTGTATTTTGTACAACCAATAGGGCGGTGCACTCTAGATTCAATTGGTCCTTTGGTGGGATTTTTTGAACGTGATAGTCAACGTAAATTAGAGGTTTTCGGGGGATAGTATATAAAAATACTATGAATAAATTTCTACGAGAATACACGACGTCACGTATCGGAAAACATGAGCCTTAAGACTGGGCTGAGCAAATGCATAAGAAAGACTGTCGCGTGGAGCTTGTTACTGACAAACTTCCAGGCACTATAATATGGGATAATTTGACTGTTTGCTGCATCAAGCGCCTGCTATGGAAGTAAAAAGAAAACAAGATAAATCAGTGCTGAGAAGACTTATATAATGATGGATTAATTCGTACCTCATAGAGGACACTTTATATATGCAATCAGTGAATGCTGCATATCATACGAAACATGTAAATCTACTGTGGTCAAAATTCAGAACTTTAAAGGGTCAAGAAATATGAACGAAAATCTACCAGATCATTCAGAATTCCAATATTAACAGATAACCCCCATGTTTATTGTGTAACGACTCCCTGCAGGTTTGAGTGTCTGAGGATGGAATCACGGTAGGGGCGAATTTTCCGGACCCATCCAGACCGACCGTTGGGTCCACCCAGCCTCGTACACAGTGGGTACCGGGTCATTCCCTGGGTAAAGCGGCCGACGCGTAGCATTAATCATCCACTTACATCTAGCGCCGAGGTTAAAGAAAGAGTAGAGCTATGTCTCTACTCCCTCTGTGTGCCTTCGTGGCAGGTTATAGGGTGAAATTTACGTTGACCCCCCTGTTGTCAGGGGAATCCCTGTGGGCGCAATTTCGAAACTAGGTTTCTGGTTGTTTGATTGGTTGTGTTTATCAAGCACTCCATGTGTGCCGCTTGCATGGTTTTCCAATACCTGCTGGAAGCTCCATTTTCAAAATCCTGGCTTTATTCCAACTTTCCGATTACAGAAGTAGCAACTGCGTTGGTGGAGCAGGCAGGCCACTAGTCTTGCAGCTCTGGAAACATAGCGCAATCTGTAAGAGTGCCTTAAACTGACCCAACGTGCTTGTGAATAAGGTCATCGGATAAGGTGGAACGAAGCCAGGACTTTGCAAACTCAGACTTGCAGTAAGTATCAGCAGGTATAGGAAATAAGAGAAGTTACGCACATGGCGTGTGTGACAAAATGCAGTTGGCCGACCAGTCGTAGGATCTTCACAAACATCGATTCCCCCTGATCAGCGAGGAGCTCAGCGAGTAACAGGAAAGGCTGGTAGGATGCGGCAGGTTTTTTGTGTTTACATTTCTTTATTTCTCTTGTGGCTCCATTTCTCTTCTACAGGGGAAGCTAGCCGCAGGCGGTTAATATAAAATACCTAAATTTTTAACTAAGAAAAGCAAGTCTGTATTATTGGACGGAAATTCCAACTTAGACGTCTTTAGTACCTGCTTACTTGGTTTTAGAATGAACAGAACATTTTAAACACCTCAGTTAAACATACACAAGATAAGTCAGTATAGAAGATCATTATTACTAGTCGCTGTTAATAGCAAAGGAATGTCAACGCTGGAAACAAAAGAGTAGATGTGCCTGTTAAGTATCTGTAAGAAATGAAAATTCTTTCATTAAAGAATACAGCATATTTACAATACAGCTGTAAGCAAAGTGAATATTCATCTGTGTTTGAGTAAACTACCCTTTTCCGTATTTTGTCACAATCAGCCCTGGCTAGTCCATTTTTGATGTCACTCCACACGCACGGTCAAGCGTCTAAATCGTCCATGTCAGCACATTAAATTTTTAAGAGCCTATAAATAATAGGCCCACGCAGTAGTTTCCCCCCCTCCAATTGTATGTTACGGGGATAAGTATCCTCAACTGCCCTTCGAAGATCTGTTAGTATAAAGTCAGTTAACTAGTTAACTAGGTACTAATTCTAGGTTAGTGCAGTCTGCTGACTGGGTGGGTGGTTTAAGGAGAAAATGTCTTACCGCTTTCGCACTATTTAGCCTAAAGTCCTTCTGTTTAATTTGCTTGAAGTCTATTAAATCTTTGCTAGAGAGATGTTTTTCATTGTATGATTTTATGTAGGAGTACTATTTTTATTAACTAGTGCTTTTTAGGTTTGTTTGTTACCAAGTGGTTTAAAAGATACTTACTTGCATTGCTATTGCATGATTCCGTCATCTTGGGAATGAATGTGATACAAAATATTTGTTTACTGTACGATGCTTTGCTATGAATTTCAGACCGAAATCTGAAAGAAATCCTACAAAAAATGTTCTTACGGCCTGTGTCATTTTGGATGCCTAATAGTAAACAAATAAAGATAATGCAACATAACTTCGTAAGTAAATAAGTGTGAACACCAAATCGTTGTTTCGGAGTAAAGCTTGTTTCATTTACTTTGTCTGAATATTTATGTAATCGTCGGTAAACGTGCAAAACTTTTTTTTTGTTTCCTTCTCATAAATTTTGCCACGAAAACGGAGCTGTGTAATTGGAGGCGTGGGATCCTACCCTTCTGCGACGTTTCAACATGTTTGTCTACCTAACCGTGTGCATACTGAAAGGTTTTGCAGTGAACAGGGTATTTTAGCATCCAACAACTGGGGAAATAGTTGAAGGGCGCATTTGCTCGTTGTGCTGACATTGTGGCCACTGTAATTAGATGCATTTAAGCTAGGAATAACAATTCGTGCGCTATTTATTGAAGTCTTTCACATTCTCATCTCCTGCATCTTTACTGATCGGTTCCACCTACGTGATATAAAAATCGGTATTCGAACATGTACTGAGAATACACAGATATATTTCATATGGTTTATTTCCAGTACGGAAGTCGTTATGCTATTATAACCTTTTCATGATGAAAATGAACGTTGTCGTTTAATAACAGTAATGCCTGCCCTATCCACAGCATTAAGAAAAGTGTCCTTCCATAATTTGATATTTTAATCTAATTAGTATTCGCTCACTGAGTGAAGTGTTCCTGAAGGTTTTGTTGGAAGAAAAGTACCAGGGGGATTTGTGAAGTTTCATGTAGAGGTGGCGTGGGTTTGCGACCGTTCCCTTGCTGGGATCGTGGGTTCAAATCCCGCCGCGGGCATGGATATCTGTCTCTTGTGAGTGCTGTGTGTTGTCAGGTAGAGGTTCCTGCGACGGGCTGATCACTCGTTCAGACAAGTCCTAACGAGTGTGGTGTGTCTGAGTGTGATCGTGAAGCCTCGACAACGAGGAAACCCTGGCCCACTAGGGGCTGTTGCGCCATTGGAAACAAAAAATGTAGAGGTAAAAGTGTATTTGTCCGTGTGCATGCCATGAAGCCACACGGGAACAGTGCGGGTATAGGACAGTCCATTCTTAACCTCGACACAAGGTGGGCGAGAGTGGTCAGCTTCACACCCCTGGCGAATGAGGTTCCAACACGCATTGCACAAGAGGCTGTGTGGGGTACCACAGCAGCTCTGGACGTTTCGGATAAGAGAAAATTCTCTTCCTCCTACCAGGAATCTAACCACTGTTTCTGGATCGTCCACCTCTTACAGTCAGCACATAACTATGCAGCATCAGTCTTACTTGAGCGGTTTGTAATTATTCAATCGGTGGAGTAGTTTGATGTTTTATGAAAACCAGACAGCCACTACTGCGTTCACAAAATCCCTCTACCGGCTCAACCCGTTTATACGCCAACTTCTAACTTTCCCAATAACTCACGCCTTAAATCGCATAACCTTTTCGCTGTCACACGGCAGCAAAACAAAAAGTAAGACACTATCATGCAGCAAGACAGTTTCGTTGTATCTGTCGCAAGGAGTACATAGCTCACGTTCTGACATTTTTGTACAGCACATTAAAAAGGCAGTATGCAGTACAGTGTTTCAGCAATAATTCTTTTTGTTAAGTGCAAAAATACAAAAGCGTATTTCCTGCTATGCATTATTTGTGTCCTTATGAAAGAAATGGCGATAGCCGGTGTTCTTGGCCTAAAATTAGTGTTATTTTATAATACCGAGACAACTGCGAACGAGAGAATTCACAAGAAATGCTGTAAGCGGAAAATCAGACAAGTAACTCAGTCTGTAAAGAATAGCGTTGTAGAATGTACTCCGAACTTCTTTCTGAACTGGCTGTAGCGCATTATGCATTGCATTCATACGTCTCCTCTACCTGCTCATTTCATGTATTTCCTTGGGGGTTTCTTTTTACATTTAGGTTTTCCTTGTCACAAATTCTTCCTGCTTGTAATAAGACATACCCAGCAGTTGACTGACATACTGTAGAACTAAATGGTACGTAGAAATTAAAAAGACTAGAAAGTTATACAAAAACACTAGTCACCAACAAATGCACAAAGAGAGTTTTATCATCAATTGTAACACACTCCTACATGTTTCGACCCTGCTGGGTCATCTTCAGGGAGAACGTTTTGTTATCGTTACACTAAACTATAAAGTGCAACCTTAGTGTAACGATAACAAAAAGTTCTCCCTGAAGATGACCCAGCAGGGTCGAAACATGTAGGAGTGTGTTACAAT
>BLKM01012032.1:31255-45509 GCA_013340265.1 Coptotermes formosanus
GTCCGTGACTATATTATACAAAAACACTAGTCACCAACAAATGCACAAAGAGAGTTTTATCATCAATTGTAACACACTCCTACATGTTTCGACCCTGCTGGGTCATCTTCAGGGAGAACTTTTTGTTATCGTTACACTAAGGTTGCACTTTATAGTTTAGTGTAACGATAACAAAACGTTCTCCCTGAAGATGACCCAGCAGGGTCGAAACATGTAGGAGTGTGTTACAATTGATGATAAAACTCTCTTTGTGCATTTGTTGGTGACTAGTGTTTTTGTATAATATAGTCACGGACATGGAACACATTAAACTAGAAAGTTATACTCAATTTGGAGTAAAGGCTTTTTCCCGTACGCCTTCTTCGTGAGTTTACATAAGGTACATTATAAGGCCTTTATGTTTATTAATTTCTGACGCAAACCATGCAGCGGGATATATAATTAATATGGAATTAAGTCCTTTATTCCAAGAATCTTCTTCATTTACTCTCTGATGCCATGTCCTCTCAGCACTCGTACGACCTAACTTTCAGTCCTGAGTTCATACACTGCTACATAGAGAATTAGTCGTTATCGTTACATGAGCGGCTGCAGTGATTTCATGCCCTACTCGACGGCTTCTTTCGTCTGTCCAGTCTTTACCCCTTCAGCAGACAAAGCGCTAGTTTCATTTATTGGAGTGCTACCATCTGGTTCTGCTGCGTTGTGTTATACGCTAGATGCTCAGCTCTTTCTTCAACATCCGCCTCTACCTCACATAGAAAGCTCAATTATGAAGACTCGTTCTTCGGCTTCAGTCCGCACTTCACAAAGACCGTACTGTCTGTCAACCTTTATCGCTGCCGTGGAACAGTGGGTATGAATTCACTGGTAGGAATGGCAACCGGGGCCTGACTCAGTCAATCACACAAGTGTATGTAGAAGGCGGATATCCCACGAGCTAATGGTCAGACGTATGGAAGGTAGAGAACAGGTCGTTTGAAGCAAAAATTGCTACAGGGAATTGTTCCATTCAGGATCGTTACATAATTAAGTGCTAGCATAATGTAGTACTGACTATAAAATTATTTTCATACCAAATGCAACTTACATACATTGCAAGTAAATTATTGTCAATTTTGGACTTCAAGTGATTTATTTTCAGCTTCTCTGTATGACTTCCTTTGACTCGACTGTACACTGCTAGGCTGCAATGGAAATCTTATTTTTTATGTGTTCTCAGCTGCCTTTTGCTATATTCGTTGTAAATGTTTAAATAATTAAATGTGATTTTTGTTAATTTATTTTTCAAACACCCGTAAAGGTTAAATCTGAGGTAGGCGTACGGGACCGGGCAAATAAATAATTGAAAAAAGTTTAATATTCTGACACGGACTGAGGCTCATAGCCTATATGGATTTATGTACCGGCCTCAAAGGAGGTTTGCAAACTGATTACTTATACAACCACAAAAATGAAGTCCTGTATACTTTACTAGAAGAAGCCATCTGCAACTTGTGCTCATGCTGTGACATCCAGAAGTATGAGCTTAATACGACTGGAACTGCTTTGAATAAGACAGCTTCTTGACTTTGTAGCATGAGCAGAAAGTAACGAGACCAACGAGACAGTATTATGAACTCGCTACCCCGACACGCATTTCCTCCTTCGCCTTTTCTTCTTTCACTCAAAGAAAGCCGACGAAGTATGAAAGAAAGTGAGCAGCACAAGCGAGTGTAGGGGTATAAGGGGTGTGAGATACAACTTCCTCCACCAGGTTAGACTCCCATATTAATGTATTTCCCCCCTCACGGTTCCAGACGTAAGTGTGCACGTACCTCGTTTCAACTGTAATAAATTTTGATGCGTCGACTTTAAAGTAAAATGAAAGCAGATACATCCATTTCAACAGGAATACGAGTAATTTGCTTTAAGAGTATTTAATAAAAGCCCGGATGTTTCTTGACGAAGTGTGTTCTGTACCCTTTATAGGTAACGAGGATGTCTGCAACAATTTGCCTTAGGCCTACCTTGAGGCATCCTTATTTATGTAAAGAGACGTTTACGACGTCACCATTTTCGTACGTCTGAGTGCTTTTGAAGCCCCCCCCCCCGGACACTGGAGGGGGTACGGAACTACATTATTAACATAGTAATACCCTTCTACATGTTTCGGCCACTCTTGGGGCCGTCTTCAGGGAGGTGCACTTCCCTGAAGATGGCCACATAAGTGGCCGAAACATGTAGGAGTTATTACTACGTTTGTAATATACCTTCACAAATGTGTGTGCATTTGTTGGTTTTAGTTACCATGTCTAACTGTTTAGTGCACAGTTATGGATCATTTAAAATGGTTATGAAACCGTGTGAAAGCTGCCTAATCCTCCATTCGGGAAGTTCAATCGCTTCTCCTATTAAGGAAAAGCTCTACAAGGGGCTGTGTCCAGAAAAAACGACCGCCAAAACAGAACAAGAAAAAGGCGTTGGTGAAAAATATTGACCTTTTCCCGGTCAGTGTTCTTTAAATGTAACATTATTACGGCGGTGTCTGTAACGAGTTTCACCTTACGGGACGAGACACTATAATTTTCTACACAGGTTCCTCCGAAACGTCTGTACTGTCTATTATACTACGTGATATCACATCGCTGCAGAAGTAAGCTTACGTTTTTTGACTGGTGAGGTTTTCTTGCCCAACTGACGGTATTTTAGGGAGCAGTTATTTGAAATCTAGGACGGTAGCTTAGCAGGACGTCAGCATCAATCTCTGTATAGTTTGAATGATTGTAACAAATGGGCCTGGTTTCAGTGTATTCGTGATTTAAAGGTGACGGGAAGGATAAGTTAGAATTTCGGGATATAAACAAGTCTTTCAGTCATTCCAGTCACGTTGAAAAAAATTCCTACGCAACTGAAGACCCTGCGCTTCCTTTTGGGGGTTTATGAACTTGTACTCGTATGCTGTCTTGAGTACTGTACGTTCCAGACTGTTGGTATTGTAGTCTGTATGGAAAAAATGCCTCCTACTGGGTTGAGATTAACGAAGTTAGATGTACGGCGGCTGGTAGTGGAACTGTTGTAACTGGTCCAGGCTTCTTGCGGGACACAAGGAGGTTCGTGGGATTACGTAGTCTCTCAATGCGAATTCCTTAGCAGTACCTTCAAATTAGACAGGGCGGTCTGTTCCCAAATCGAATTATACACGACGGCCTTTTCTCAAATCCTTATTTACCCAATGTAGCGGTGTCCCAGTGGAGGTCGTTGGCGATACCAACCTAAACGTGTATAAGGAAACGTGAGATACCCCTGTTACGTGTGAAGATTAGCAACTGTGCATAGCAATTCTTTCTTTCTTATACTGACTTCTTCTACCGACTCGTTGTAGGTGTAGAGGGTTATTGTTGCATCTGATTACGCTCAAGGACACACACACTCGGTAGGACTTCTCTGGACGAGTGATTAGCCCGTCGCAGAGACAGTAGACAACACCCACAAGAGACGGACTGAAGTGCTCCTGGCGGGATTAGAACTCGCAATCCCAGCAAGCGATCGGCCGCAGACCCACGCCTAAGATGGCGGGGCCACTGAGATCGGCTGCATAACAATCACGAAATAAGAACAAACAACTCAATTGTGCAGTCAGTCAATCATTAAACCCTGCCCACTTTTTCCTGGGATGTGAGGCCGTGTGGTGTGCTAGGAATTTCCGACTGTTCGTAGTCTTTGGTGTAATCTGTCCTGAAAGTGGAGAAGCACATTGCACCGAAATGGCAGTAAATTTTTAGCAGATTACATGACGTTACCTCCGCAACAATAATTTTCGTAGTCAGTGTTGTGACATCAGTTGTGACATTCCTGTGTACGTCTCATGCCATTCGACGTTGTGTGCCGTGTGGGCCTGCAGTTTAAATACCCACAGAATCAGTCTTATTTGGAAGCTGCTTGGCCCTATGTAAATGCGGCATGCAAAATTGCAAAGAACGCATTTGGCATGTATAATTCAATGTAGCATATACTCTGAATCGGGAACAATGCAATTTGTGTTCCGTTGAACAACACCATGACTGTTCATGTCGTTTCACTAAATGACAATCCCTGTCGATAGGGAAGTAGGAACTTGGGCGGTTAACGTAATTCCGTAGTGCTGCACAGGTTTGGTAAATGCGTACATGCTGTGAGACCAACTTAAATATACCATTCATTTTAGGTTACAGTATCCAGAAACATATGATGATGTAAAGGACGTACGTAGTCCATATTTGTATGTTTATCTTACCATTCGTTCTGCAGTCTGTCTCACGACAGGCCTTCCAGAGCGAGTTCTGCACAGAGTGAGATCTAGTGCTTCCTTTTTTCATTTCCATTATCATCGCTTTTCCTTAAGGTCGTCCAGTAGCTGCTTACGTCTTCTTCCTCATCTTCCCATCACTTCTATCCTGCCCTCTATCTTTCGTCCAAGAACGTGTTTTAGAAGGCAGTTCCTACGCACTGTGTGGCCAATCCAGTTAGCCGTCCTTCCATTTATTATTTGTAGGATATTCCTCTTCTCCTTGACTCTGGGTAAGCCTTCTTGATTTCTCACACCATCGGCCCAGCCTATTTTCTCCATCCTTTTCCAGCACCACATTTGTCGTATCATATAACAAATTAATTAATGAATATAAGTTACTTGAGAGGAGGCTGATGAGTAGGAACTTTGCACCTGACAGGGAGGAAAGAGCAGGGAGGTGAAGAGAGTACATAATGTGTAACTCCATAAAACCAAAGATTTAATACCAAAACATATTAATCAAGTGCGTTCAAATGCACTTTATTCGTTAGTTGTGACTTAGAATGTATTATAATGCTTTAAAGTTAGTAGTTTACGGACAGTACAGTAAATGACCTGCGTCCCTGCTGGATCGAGTACAGCTGCCACATAAGGGAAGGAATGTAACCAGCATCCCAGAATTCAATATTAAAATTCTCTTGCACGTCGGGATTTTCCTGTCTCAGCAGTTTGGTTGCTCTAGGATGCGCCTAGCCAATGTTGTTAGTTACGGAAACAAAACAAGGCAGACATCACACTCCGCCGTGTGTCCGACAAATTGCTTGGAAACGTTCCCGATACCAGAGGACAAAGTTGACATGCGGCGGTTTTTTGTTGAAATTCGGAGTTTGAGACCATAATATATGGCAATAGAACAGTCTTTTAGACGGCGGTATAAATGTAGGTATGTAAATGCCTTGTAAGAGATGAACTCGATTAAGATGGCATTTGATCATTTCGAAGGGCTTTGGTGTTAGTGGTCTACTAGAGAGTTAATAGGTGGATCCTTGATTGATTGATTGATTGATTGAAAATTAGTTAAAATATCTTACGCAAAATACGCTTTCCATAACTTTCCCCATGAGCTATATAATCCCATATTTTGCTTGTGCGTGTTTACTTGTGATCAGTGGATTCAGAGATTTAAAACGTGTTAACTACCAAGATTGAGAAGCGTTGAATGAACTGACAAAATGGTCATGAGCAGTCCATAGGTCAGTATTTGGATGGAGACAGTTACACTGCATTTTATGGTATTCTTTGTTCCAGCGTTCGTCCCAAGTAACCCCGGAAAGCTGCTAAAATATTTGTCTGAGTAGCTAGTAACAAACCCGACACCCAAACCGGACACCTCCCTAATGACGCTGCAACTACAATTGCCGTGGAGCTGCTGCTGCACGTTGAACATGCAGCAGAACAACTGTGGAAGTGGCTTTGAATGCACATGCAAAGCGACAAACATTACTAAGATCGTTTTGATAGGTTGCGCGAGAACGTAGCATTCAAGAAGATGGCAAAAAACATTCGTGGTTGTAAGAACACTTCCATGCTTACAACATCAAATATACAGCCCTAGAAAAAAGCTTTTTTTTGTCCCTTTAAATTATTCATTTTTTCACTAAAAGCCTTTCCTCCCTTTGATGTATGCTGTCAGGTATAAAGATGACTTTTCCTTGCTGACTTGACGTAAGGCAGCTTGTAGGCCTAGCAGCTGCCAGTACAGCTAAAAGAAATCGATGCAAGAAGAGCAGGGTCTTTGAAACACAATTCATGGTCAGTTATCTGTGTGACAGTATCTCACTGGCTGAGACTGGCTTTGTCTAGTGTCCTATGCGATATGGTAGAATGAGTCTGAATGACGCATGGGGAGAAACGTGCACGGAAGCTATCGTGACTTACTGCACGATACTGTCACTGACTCTTGTGGAAGAACTGAGGAATGTCTGTGTCAGGGAACGTTATCACCGACCGGTATGCCGATTGGGTGCTTCGCAACGGTATTCAGTTGCATTCAGTGAGTCTGTTAACAATATGAATATGCAGATAATTTTGTCCAGATTTTTTAAGACGGACGAAATAGATTAGAAATCCGAGATGATAACTTCAAATCTATTGCAATTAAAATGTTTAAAATTCTGAGAAGTAACGAATTCCACACAGGTTCACAGGTTCAATCCGCTGCAGAAAGTACGATTTTCCTATTTAGGATAACAGTAGGTGATTAGGCATCGCAGTATTTTGTATTGTTAGGCACATAAAGGGGACGGGGCAATTCTGTTGGTGTATTGATGGGCTGCGGACCGGACAAGTCAGGAATCTTAGCTATACAAGCAGCTGGCGCAAGAAACATTCTCTTCTCCAGACCCTTTAAAATGGCTCTGGGGTCCTCTTATTAAATGGGTACTTGGGGCGCTTCCCTGGGGTAAAGCGGCCGGGACGCAAAGCTGACCACATACGATATAGTGCCGAGGCTAACAACGAGACAGCTATCGTCGATTCCTCCATATGTCTTTATGGGGTCCATAGGGACAATTTTGTCTTCAACTTTACAATATCAAGGTGAAAATCGTAGTTCCGAAACCACGTGTCGTAGACTTTTAAACGTATTCCGCTGAAGCAGTGAAATAGAAGTAATTTTATTCAGTCATACAGAAGCAAAAACTAAAGCGCTGGTATTTAAGAACCTCGCTTCAGAATGAAACATATTAGCTGATATTGCTGTGTAAAGCTCGTATTCAAACACGGCACCCAGGGATAATAATGCAGTTTGTGTTTCAGCTTTAGAAAGAAATACCTGTAAGCCCGATTATAATGCGAGTTTTGTTTCGGAAATAGCCGCAGGGACAAGAAGGGTTTTCTTTCTGGGCGAGACCTTAAGTCATTTCGCAGGGACACGTAATTTCCCAGCAAACTGACTAATAAGGCATACCGTAGCACAGTTCTTTCTTACTGAGTACTCCATAACAACATCGTAACTAACTCCTTGGAGCAGAGTCCTTCTTGATAAGCTAATAGTCTCTCAGCTAGTCAAGACATTCCTCGCATTTTGTAGAACCCAAATTTATTAGCGCGTTCACAGTAGCCTGCCATTGGTCTCTGTCGTGAAGCGCATGAATCCAGTTTACACGCGTCCAGTCCCTTGTCTTTAAGATGCAAATTAATATTATTCTTCCATCTCTGTGTAGATCTTCAAAGTGGTTTCTTTACTTCAGTTTTAGTGACCAAAATTATGTGTAGCATTTAGCTTCTCTCTCACATCCTCTACATTCCATTCCATCTTATCCTCCTTGATTTCGTTATTTTCATAACATCTGGCGAAGATTAAAGATCAGGAAGCTCTTCGTTATGCAATTTCATCCGACTTTCTGCTACTTCCGCTCTGTTAAGTCCATATAATTCCCCCCAGGACTGTGTTTTCAAACATTCTGTGTTATTCGCTTAATGCGAAGACCATGTTTTTACGCCCATTAAGAACAGCCACATTTATATTTTGTAGTTTAACCCTTTAAAGACGAAGCGTATCTGTTTTATATAAGGACTCAGTGCGTACCGCGCTGTAAACACTCTCCACTTCGGTTATAAAAACCAATCTCTTAATATTTTATAAGGCAGAAGTTGCTGTTTGTTCTGAGATCCGCACAAAACACATAAACGCAATGTGGGCACCACGTAGAATTTTTTAATGTTAAACCTGGTCGTATGTAAAGTTACCGCGAGGCTTTAAAAGGTTAACCTTTACACATCTCACAGGCAAACCAATACACAGTAGCGGGTAGGCCTATTCTGCTAATTGAGTTCGTTATTGTAATATGCATTATTACTAGAGTACGACAAAGATGTGTGAGAGAGGAGTCTGGTGAAGAAAGTTTTTACATTTTACTGTGTCTATAAGAGAAGGCGAGCCCCCCCCCCCCCCCGCCCGGCTTTGAACGTCTGAAGATGCCATTCCACGTTGCCAAGACATAAGAGGACGTGTTGTTTCGAAGGTACCTAACAGCGAGCCAACGTAATTGCAGGGCCTTGTGGGTGTAGAAATATTTATAATCCTAGATACTTTATTGATATCCACTTTAGAAAATAGGCTTTTAAAGCAGACGCTTGGCACTGTATAACCTATATCGACCTCATACCGATTATAATTTGTACGTGGGTTCAGATCTGTTACAGTTTTGACGTTCATGTAATCTTAGGAGATGTCCAGTTCTATGCCAACTCAGAGCAGAACCAAAAGTAATTTCTTTCTTGTATAGTATATGACATTCCTATTGGTTTCAGTGAGCTTTTTGTTTTGTAGTTCACAAACGCATCTTTTTTACTTTAGTTCACTATGAAATTCTGAGAAATGCTATAATTTGTCTCGAAACATATCACAAAATAATTTAAGAAAAAAATGCCTTGAAAATTAGTGTACTGATTCTTTATGTTTAATGAACATCCACCCAGCAGCCCTACATATGTGAAATAACTCCATAGAGCCGGGCCCGTCTGGAGAAGATAATGCGTCTTCGGTCAGTCAATAAATACCTCGCATTTTACGGAGCACAAAGTTCAATGCAGTAGTTACAAGGGCCCGCCACTTTTCCCTATCCTGACCTAGATAAACCCCGTCCACAACCTTCCATTATACGTATTTCTTGAAGTTCCATTTTAGTATTATCCTCCCGCCTACGACTAAGCCTCCAAGCGTTCTCTTTCAGGTTGCCCAACCAACACCCTGTTACACTTCTCTCCTGTACTGCACATACCACATCTCATCCTCCTTGATTTGGTCACACGAACAGGTGTTTGGTGAGGAATGCAAATTATGCAGTTTTCTACCGCTTATCTTTGCTTCTTCGCTGTTAGGTTTCAATATCTTCTTAGCACCTGTTGTCGAGCGCCCTTCAGTTGACAGATGAAGTTTCACACCCCATATAGCCAAAATTATAGTTCTGCCTGTTTTAATGTTCGTGTTCTTAGAAGTAAAACGGCAATACAAAAAATTCCGAACGAATGGTAGCAAGCATTCCCTGAATTTAACCTCTTATTAACCTTTTAAGGCCTAGCGGTAACTTTACGTACCACCAGGTTTAACATTAAAAAATTCTACGTGGTGCCCATATTGCGTTTATGTGTTTTGTACGGGTCTCAGAACAAATATCAACTTTTGCCTTATAAAACATTAAGAGATTGGTTTTTATAACCGAAGTGGAGAGTGTTTACAGCGTGGTACGCGCTGAGCCCTTATATAAAACAGATACGCTCCGTCTTTAAAAGGTTAATTGATTTTTGGCTGCAATTTTGATTGGTTAGTGTAGTTCCCACATTTTTTAAATTTTTACATATGTTCACAACATTTATTGGATAGCTTTGTATCGCGATTTCGTTACATTCTGTTGACGAAACAGGGACATGCCTCCCTGAACAGCCTGGCCTAATTAGTAACTGAAACGCAACACCCTCCTTTGTTGAAAAGCAAATCCTCGCTCTAAAGTTTGTTTCACATAGATTATTAAATCCATTATACTTGGCTCAGAGAATTTAAGCTTTTTATATCTAATGCTCGCACACATTATGTTTATTCTTGCTTAAGGCTTACTTGCCTATCCCTGAACACGCGTCAGTTCAGATACCTTCCTTTCCCTTTATTCTGTAAGCTTCTTTCGCCGTTTCTTCTGCAGACACATAATCTTTATTTATTCATGTTCGCTTCAGCCTGTTCCTTCCTTTCTTCTTCCTGTCAGACCCAAATCCCACGAAGCGCATTTCAGGTGTTAGGCTATGCTACTGTGCATATATGTCTCGATACCTCGAGTCCAGTTCGGTACCTACTCGTACATATCGATTATTGATGTGTCGTCCGTTCTTGTACGTGGTTATGATATTCCATGAATATGCTACACACCTCGAAACCGTAGACCTTATGCTACTCCGCGAGTAGTTTTAAGGTGTTATAATATTAAAACGAGCACTCTGGCCCTTTCCAGAATCTAAATTATGCATCTGATGTGCATCTTGACATATGTTGACAAGTCAGCCATTCTTTTCTCCCGTTGCTTGAATTTTACACTTCTCATTCTCTGGGGAAACTGGGGTGAACTGTTCTGCATTGCGAAGCACAGGTGTTCCAAAAGAACATCAACGACATGTCCACCGTTTCAAGAAAGAGAGGCTAGTTCCTCACCTGCCACCTCCCTGAATTTTACATTTTGTGTGCTTTGTAATATACCTTACTTTACGTGCTTCTGTACATAATAGTACTTGTCACGTGACTGGATCCTTTTGCGAGTGCCTGTTGCCCTTTTACCTCAGCGCTGAACTGCGTTAAAATCACTTTTTGTGCCATTCGTGTAGGAGGAAACGTGACACTGAACGTTTCCCAATTCTGTGACTAATGTGAATCTGTGATTGTCTATCGATATTGAATTCTCTTAGATAACTGCTGAATATCTATTTATGCCATCGAATATAGATAGAACTGCCAGATCCAGATGTCGCACACTCCCCGCCCTCACTTTGATGATGCCATAGAATCGAATCTCCGTAGCAGTAGACGATTTGTGCTTTTTGCATCGCTATCAGCAACTCTGTACATTGCCATTGTATCCAATTTGAGTTTATTGTCATGGCTAGCCCTTCCTTCGCCAGATTCATGGGCCTTATTACACTTTTATCGTAATCTGGTTTACATAAATAGCGAGTACCACCGGAACGAACGTCCGTGCACTCACATGTAGCAGTCTTACAATTGCGGCAACTCTGTCTTACGAATACAAGTTTCTCAGTGCCTGAGCCGTGTTCTGTGACTGCTTGCAGCGAACGCAGCCTTGAAAGTACACTGAAGTATACTAGTTCCGAATCCTCCCTTGGACTAGATTCGACTAAAGGCGCAGGAGTTTAATGACCCTTGTCCTGGGACCATCTCTGCTCTCGTATGCATCCCCTTTATACTCGCTTAAGTGAAAATATTTACCCTTAAAAACAGCAATCAATATTTTGTAGAATTCAGGTAATCATTGAAAATTGTTTTTCATTTTTATTTCTCATAGCTGTTTTATGATTGGTAATGCAGTATGTTAGTATATCTGTGGCAAATCGAGTTCTGGACAAAACATCCAAAAACCAAATTTGGACAGCGAACCGTTTGTAACTTGGTAAGGACTTCTTGTAAATCATTATTTGGTTTGCATATCTTCTTTCAGGCACTCCTTATTAG
Organism: Coptotermes formosanus; assembly: GCA_013340265.1. Lineage (NCBI taxonomy): Eukaryota > Metazoa > Arthropoda > Insecta > Blattodea > Rhinotermitidae > Coptotermes > Coptotermes formosanus. The sequence continues at coordinate 42,739 of BLKM01012032.1, forward strand.
AGAATTACTTGACACACAATCTTCTCGTGAAGAGTGTGTGCGTTATTTCCACGAAGAAATGGACACATTAGGAGGGATGTTCTATCTGCATTTAGATTAAATTTCGTGTTGGATAGCTACAGTATGATTTGTCTTGCGAATTTAATTGTGGTTGTATCTGGTTACCCAGTATTTGTCATAAGTGGCAAGAAGCCCATATCAAACGTAGTTGAGATTCGGCAGCATAGAATTGGCGAATAGATGTCATTAACATAAGCGATTTGTATTTGAAACTTAATTCGGCCTGGTGTATGTTTAAAGAAACATATGGATAGGTGTAGGGCTCCGTAAGGTAAATCAATCCCATTACAGGCCTGGACAGGCCCTTAGGTTTCCAGGAAGTTGAGGCTCCCAGATTTCAAGACAATCGGCGCATGAAAGTGGTATGGTGTATGACTCCATACGATTTTCAGATCTGAAATGTGATTAGCATTGCAACAGTAAGCTGTTATCTGCAATTATGTTACACATAACTCACAGCTTGGACCTGCATGTCTTCAAACGTTGAACGGAGCCATCACGCGAATCATGCAGTCGGCCAGATAGCAAAGTTCTGCTGCTGCGTGCTAGAGCCTTCAGTGTCTTGTATATTATAAGCAGTGTGGAAAACTTTGAAAGATAACTCAAAATCTCGTTAAAACATACTGTGACGTTAATGCTGAACTTCGGGTGTAGAACCAGTTACGCGTAATGTGTAACTCCACCCTTGAAACCCGTCAAATTTGAAGCGATGGATAAGGATGAAGGAAAAAAGGCTTCCTGCATTTGAGGGCGCTGCATTACGTTTTGCTGCACAAATGGCAGTCTGTGTGTATCACATTACTTTACGTTTTAAGCCTAATAATCGGGCATGTACAGAACTCACTTGCGTGTTTCTGTCTGTCAGGTAATCCTACGAATTAACCGGACACTTCCGTCGTGCAGGGATTTTTATTATATTTCAAAAGAGAATTCTTATATAAGCCTCACCATAGGATTGTAGCGCAGCAGTAATGCGTTTTACTTGTGCTTAAAGATGTTTAATTCAAATCTCGGTTAGTGAAACTTTTCTTTGCCAGTTCCTTCCAGGTGCGAGTAATACGAGATCTGTACAATGTCATATGCAACCAACTCTTCTCTGTTATCTTCATTTCGTCATGCCTAATCATTCTTAGGTCTCATTTACAATTGCTTTCCCTCTGCAGCTGACGGAGTGTCTTTACAAAGAAGTGGACGTGCTGGTAAGCTTTATGTTTCAGAGCTTTCCTAGAACAGTTGCTTAGCGGGTTAAGAAAGTCCATACTGCTATGGAACAAGAAGCCAGGTTGTCGTATTCGTCAGTCCTATTCATCGTCAGTTATTGGATTTTATCTAGAGTCACTTGGATTCATTTCACATTGCCATCGCCCGTGCTGAAATGTGTGCATGTTATCAGTTGGATCCTCAAAGGACGGAACAACTTAGAAACCTAAACGCAGTTTCGAGGATAACATTAATTAGTATAGTGTGTAAAAATCTTAAGGTACTAATAAAGCTTCAGCTTTATGATATTTTGCATTGCATTACCAAGTTAATTCGTAACTTTTTCGTTGTTTGTGTGGAATAGTTACTCCCGTAATTCCGCAGGGAGTAGAATTTTTCCGTTACCCACCTTCTTTTCGTCATATTGAGTAATGTGAAATGTAAAAGGGCCATTCAAGTGAAAACCGGGAAAAATTATATAAAGTTATTTATTGCAAAAATACAGTATAATGACTTTAGTCTTCACTGCAGGCCCCACCACGATCTACGCACCTCCTCCAACGTTCCACTAAGGCATAAATTCCTAGGAAGAAGAAGTGTTCTGCTGTTGTGCAAGCCAGTCATGCGCCGCTTCCTTTACCTGCTTATCCGAGCTGCAGTGACGTCCGCGTACAGCGTCTTTTAGGGGCCAGAAGAGGTGAAAATCGATTAGTGCCAAATTTGGTGGATACGGCGGATGATGTGACACCTCCAGTTTCAAGTCTGGAATCTGCTTCACGGCATGACGGTCTGTATGATGTTAGGCGTTGTCATGCTGCAGACACACACGCGCCAGAAGACAACAAACCACGGTGTTTTCTTCGAATTGCTGACTTACGCTGATTCCGCGGCATATCATTGTACGTTTCGCTGTTCATAAACATAAAGTTAGCATGTTATGTTTCATATTACGAATTTTATACAATTTTCCGGTTTTCGTTTGAATGACCTTTGTATTTCCCAGTTCACATTTTCCATATTAAGTTCGTGGGAAGCTAACGTACATCCTATCGCAGAACTTCGCTCAGACCTGATATTATAAGTTTTTTGGAGGTGTTAACTTTATGCCATGTAGAAAGTTACAACGCTGTGCTATAAAACTGTCATCTCTCACCGGAAGATACATCAATCTTTCACTTATATATGTATATATGTACTTATTTCTTTACTGAAAAGAACATTTTTAACATGTTTCGGTCTATAATGTACCAAATTTAGCACTGCGAAACCTGTTAACCTGGATTACTGCCCATATTGCGGTTAGCATGCTGGTTATACAAACTGGATTACTGCCCATATTGCGGTTAGCATGCTGGTTATACAAACTGGATTACTGCCCATACTGCGGTTAGCATGCTGGTTATACAAACTGGATTACTGCCCATATTGCGGTTAGCATGCTGGTTATACAAACTGGATTACTGCCCATATTGCGGTTAGCAAGCTGGTTATACAAACTGGATTACTGCCCA